>KV417559.1:207269-320966 GCA_001630335.1 Athelia psychrophila | reverse complement strand
CAACGTTGGTAATGATGCAGTCTGTGTTGCCGCCAACAAGGAAGCTGCCGCCCTCACTTAACTCACAGCCAACTCACCCAGGGGCTCCCCGGTCGGTGTAGACCTAGCCGGAGCGGGAGCCGTAGTCGGACTAGAGGATCCATTTCAGGAGGCTGAGGTTTCAGTCTCCCGACCAAGTCCGAGACCTTGGAGAGTTCGTGCTCAAAGAACGCGACCTTCAACTACTACAGCGAGTAAAACAAGCGACCGCGTGGCTGTGGTTCGACACGCCTATACGGCCGCCGTCAAAGGTTCACTAGCTCTAGTCGCACCAACCCCGTCTTCTGTTAGCTTCCTGGACGTCGTCCTTGTGACCTACGCGTCCACGACCCTCGCCCTCTCGTACCCCGCTTCCGCACGAGGCCCACCTACGTCCTCAGCAGGACCTCAGGTCTGACCCGTCGGGTCAACCCACGTCCGACAGGGTATAAAACCAACGCGTAAGGGTGCCCAACCCTCAAGGGAGCTGGAGGCGCTGGCGCCAAAGGAAGCGCACCCCAGCTTAATACGACTAGTGCCCGGCGCGACGCTGGTGGAACAGGAGACGCCATCCCTCTCCTGACAGGCGCTAATTTCTGCGCGACTAGTCCCGGTCTCATCAACAGCGCTCCCCTACGTACGACTCTCACGCGACCCTTCACCAGTCTCAGTATCGCTTTCCACTCAGACAGCATGAGTGAGTTAACGCGTGCTGAAGGTAAGTCTCGCTAGAGGGACTACAGTGCGGAGTACTCTAGCTCGAGTCAACACAGCCTGCTAGTCTCGTAGTCTCGGCGACGACCGCGGCTAGGCGACTGTCAAGGACAGTGCCCCCACAAGTCCCCAAACTGGTTGCACCAGTAGTGGGGCAGGTGGTGTTGGAAACTGTGGAACTAGTTTCCACCCTCTATGTCACCCATGAGCACGACCACCCGGTTACGGGTCCAGTGTATTGGTGCCCCAAGCCCGTATCTGAGCGACCACGTACCCTGTCTCCCCAGGGTCAACGTTTACAGGGTCCTCATGGTGTTCTTCAACTCATGAACGAGCCAGCAGGTGACCGCTTGTGGTCGCTGTTGCCCGTCCCATCGCCAAACTAGTCAGTAACATTTCACCCCCTTTACTGATCCACTCAAAGAGTAGTGTAGAAAGCAACCGAATATTCGGTATAAGTTAGATCCAGGATAGAGACCCAACTTGGGTCTCTAACCTCTTGGGTTTTACCCCTACTAAAAGGATAGCCGGTAGTGTAAGTAGTATTTGTTTCACTCTGGACACGGAGGAAACCCCGGAAACCCCGAGGAGGGGTTCGGGTTGACTAACTACCACCATCGAGGTTGTCGAAGGTCTATCAGGTTATTCCCATAGTCCACGGAATGAAACACCATCCCGTAGGTCTGGCTCAGAGACCTGAAGGTCTCGTGAAGTTTAAGCCGATTAGCCGAGAACGGTGCCACTCGTAACTAAAATAGTTGACGGGTAAGTGACCTTAACGACTATCTACGATTGACTAGATGGACAGCCGGTCCCTTCGCAGATAGTAGTAACCCGTGTACATACGCGTTCTCGACGCGTACTTTGCTCGTCACATCCGGTGTGACAAAGTTGAGACTCCCATTCAGGTCAGACTTTCTCAATAACAGTTTGAGGAAGTCCTAAAATATCCCTGGGTTTATGAAGCCGCGTTCAAACGTTCGTGTCGGAAACCCATTACATTATAAGAGCCACCTCTCCATTTGCTCCAGAGGACGCTACTTACCTCGGAGAAATGCGAACGCCAACCGGTAGGCCCAAACAAAGTGGGCCCGGTGGTCTTACCGCAGTACACGCCACTCGTTTCGCAGGAAGTAGAAGACCCGTTTCTAGGACTGTGGTCCCTTAAATGACAGGAGTAAGGTCTAGTACCTTGCCCCGTAGGCAGGCCATAAGTCCTTCTTACCCCGTATCGGCCATCATCGTCTCGAGCGGCTCAAGTACCGTTTAAGATGCCGCCCGTTTACGAAGCGGGTTAGTGCAACTAACCAGGACTACGTAACTGCCTAGTAGACCCAGTAACACGCCAAGCGAGAGAGTCATCGTGGTAGTCTGACTCCTACTGTTCGCCTGCTGTAGGCCTTAACTTACGACCACTCGAGTAAATTAGAAAGGGTTTTCCCTGAGCATTTATTGTTGAGGGATAGTGAATGCTACACCACTCCGTAAAGCACCACAAATATATGGGCCCTTAGGTACATAGTTCCACATAAGTAGGACTGGAGGGCATATGTAAGGATCAAACGGATCGACGTCGGTGTAACAGACAATACAAGATTCACACGCCACAACACCTCCCCGATTTCCTTATCTTACTTATCTTATCTTGGACTAACAGAATGGTATATAAACGAGTAACTACTACATGTATTACTCAGACCTCTTTGCCTAGCCATGTACCATTGAAGAGGTAACATCGAAGCAGGTAATGTAGTGTGTGTCGAGTTGCAGCAATGTTCAGAGTCCTGATGCATGCCTGACCAGGCGCACAGTAGACTCTTTTCCACAAGCACCATGCAATTCCGATGCTGCTGTTGGGGCAGCTTGGCATCAAAACAGATTCAGATCTCCATGGCTCCTACTCACTGTAGGTTCAAAGAAACGGACCTGCAGTACAGCTAACTGTGGCAAAGAATCTCGCGTAGGGTAACATTATGACTTGTCGAAGTATGCCGCTGACACTGGCACTGACAGTGGTCAGATGGCATGGGAGTACTCTGAACGCTTCAAATTCAAAATGATGGCTTCCGGTGCCAGTATAGAACAGGAATACGTGTTTCCGAATTCCGATAACCATGGATCGATCAGGGCATCCTTCCTGTTCTCTGTTGCTACGAGCTCGCCCCCATGGCTCACAATGAGGAGGTGTCTCTACGATGGCTGTACATGTGTTATCATTATCAGCAGTTGTGTAATCGACCAGGACCACTACGTGGCGCAGACGAGCCATCTCCGGCCACTCACTCGAAAGCAGACCGACAAAGTCCCCGACATCATCTGGTCAGCCGACAACAACTCCCTCATCTGGCGTGCTCTCGGAGCTCGAGATACCCGCAAGCCATAAGGCGCTGGCGGGCACCAAAAGGGCGAGGTTCGAGGTTCAATCTGCTTCTTTCAGTTACTTATTTGGGACATGTGATAAGGCTTCGGCCCACGCTTCACTGGCAACCGGGGGAGAGTTGAAGTCAGCCGGGCCCATCTCAGCGAAGCAAGATAGAGCGAGACAGCGCTGCGAAATCATAAGCGTCCCGCTACGTCAACTTTGAGCCTAGCTGCTGAATGTATATCGGCAGGCCACTCACCGCTAAGTACGCCATATTATGATTTGTTCATTTAAGGCGTTAATGGGCATAAGGAAGCATTTTTATGGGCGATCGCGCAAGCCGAGAAGCACACATCAACTGGTGTGGGCTCGGGAATTTTAATTCCCAATATCGTGTCCTTGGTCAGGTGCCTTCAAACCCGCCATCTATCTATGGTGATTACCGCATGTTCGACTTTCGCTATTTCTCATCTTCTGCACCACCCAGCTGAATGGGGTTAATGCAACGAACCGAGGGGTGCCTTTGCATGTACAAAGCCGCCCCTCTTGAGGCGACTAGTGGGCGACCTCTATCGAGGGATTCTTTGAAGGCGGACTGGACACGCTCAGGTTGACAGTCTCACGGGAAACGCGGCGGGATATCTTAATCCGTCGAGGGCCCTCTGAAAGTCGATCATGATCGAATAAACTATAACAGATTTGGGTTTCGTGACATCAAACGCGCTTTTTATGAACGCGTGAGCTTCGGACTTCTTGACCCAAACGACTCCCGCGAATCTCCATGTGATCTGAGGGCGGGGTATAAAGCCACAACGTCAGAGACGATTGGTGCACGGCCAGGAATACTCGTTTACGCCATGTTCTCTCTCGCTCTGCTCGCATCATTACTCCTTACCTGCCATCGCGCAGATGCACTAAACAACAGTGTACAGAAGCTCCCGAGATTGGGTTACAACAGTGCGTGTGGATCCAGCCTCGCACATCTACCAAACCCCTGATGTTGCTTTTATACAGCCTGGAATGCATTTGCCTGCAACATCAACTCGAGTGTGGTGCTGGGGCAAGCACAGATAATGAAGACGTCCGGCCTCCTCGATGCTGGGTACACCGCTGTTCACCTGGACGACTGCTATGCCAATCTGAACCGCACCGACGGCAAAATCGTAGCTAATGCTACCAAATTTCCTGATGGCATGAAGAACTTTACAAACTCCATCAAAGCCCTTGGCTTGTACGCCCTCCTCCACCCCATCATCCATTCGTCTTGCTGAAATTTTTCCTCCTTCTAGCGAAACAGGAATATACTCCGACTCCGGCTGGCTGACGTGCGGCGGGTACCCTGGCTCATTCAACAACGAAGCGACCGACGTTGAGACCTTCGCCGAGTGGGGCTTCGAATACCTGAAATACGACAACTGCTACATTCCCTTCGACTCTGTGACGCGCCAGAATGAGCTGGGGCGGTACCAGCGCATGGCGGAAGCCATCGCGGCCTACGCGAAGAAGACGAAGACGCTGCCAATTAGTCTGGCGCTGTGCGAATGGGGGTGGCAGCAGGTCCAGCTGTGGGGAAAGACGGTCGCGCAGTCCTGGAGGGTACACCTCTGTTTTGTTCAGTTCTGAGTTCAGCTTACTAATGCCAATAAACATCTTCCAGGTCGACGACGACATCGAACCGTTCTGGTCGTCTATTGCATCAATCATCAACCAGGCGTCGTTCATCGCGCCGCAGTCCGACTTCTATGGCCACAACGACCTCGACATGCTGCAAGTCGGGAACACCGTGAATGGCGGGAACCTCACGATTGAAGAAGCGCGCTCGCACTTCACCGCGTGGGCGTTGCTAAAGAGCCCTTTGCTCATCGGTACTGATGTACGACCTGCTTTTCATTCTTCTTTGTGAAACGTGCACTAACGAAGTTTATTCACTCAGCTGAAGACGATCGGGAAAGACTACCTCAACATCCTGCTGAACAAGGAGATCATCGCCATCAACCAAGATCCTGTCGTGGGCGCGTCCATCACGCCCTTCCGCTGGGGGATAAACGTGCGTTCTCCCACCTATCTGTCCTTTTTCATTCACAGAGCTCACAAACACGATGGTATCCAGCCCGACTTGGTGTCCAACTCCAGCCATCCGGCGCAGTACTGGTCTGGCCAGACCCAAACTGGCGTGGTGTTCATGCTCCTCAACACCCTGGACACCCCCGCACCGCTGTCCTTCAATCTGACCGAGTCATGGGCGATCCGTGCTGGGCGCCAGTACCACGTAAGGGATCTGTGGGCGCACACAGACAACGGGACGGCGGTGCGGAACTTGACTGTGACGGTTCCGGGGCATGGGGTGGCCGCGCTACTGTTGACGGACGCTGGGGATGAGCCGGCGAGTGCGGGTCTGGAGAATGAGTGCGCTGTGTGGTCTCAGTGCTCAACGCATAATGGTACACGATTGGATATACCTGCATGAACTGTATCATACAAGTATCCTAGCTTTCTCAGCAACAAAATTCAATTGCAATCTACATCACTTGCTACCAGATGACTGACGATTAGATTAGATTATATATGTATATGTGCTTGAACAGTAGATGTTCATGATTCAGTTGGATCCCAAGCGACCGGGTCTCTTCGAAATACCAAATGCAACATGGCCATTGTCCAACTCCATAAGGCACCAGGCGGTCCGCCTCTTTCTCAACAGTGAACAGCTCATCCACACTTTTCTCCCACGAGTCCTGCGCTTTGAGCTCCCTGAAAGCGCTGTGGATAATGCTCGGTGGTTCTTTGAATGTTAGAGTCTGACTGTGCGGCATCGCTATTCTGGAGTACGTCCGCCGACGAGAATATGCACACGGGGGCGAAGATGTGATTTGGGAGATGGGTACAGTAAGTAGTTCGAACTTGAAGTCAGATGCATATGGCTCCCTGTGTTTGTGTTTATGTTTGCGCTGCTAGCGCGCTCGCCAATCGGGGTGTCTGGGCGTGAGTGGTAGTGGTATGTAAATGGTGGTTGGCGGTGCCTGGGAACTGGGAGGCTGGCGCGAGGAGGGGTGGAGTGCCGTGTACGCAGGGTCACTGGAGTGCTGAGAGCGGAGCAGAGTTAAGTAGTTCAGCGCCAGGCGTAGAGCACTCGTGTGAGAGTTCGTTCATAGTTGATCGATCCTCGACGTCGACGTGCAAGGAGAGAAAAGACAGGGAATCACCGAGAGAGAGAGAGTTATAGCTACTACATGTCGAAGGAGTCGGACTTGAAAGTACCGGAAATGGGACGAAAGCAAGACGAAAGACTCAGATGGCCCGAGGCTTGAACTGACGCTGACGGACGCCAACAGATGCCAACTCTCGACTCCAAGCATGGTACACGACACAGGCTGCTGGTCAGTGCCTCGTCCAGCACACCTTTCATCACTCAAACATGCATATCGCTCCTCATGCATTCACGGGCAGAATCAGGTGCGCGACACGTTCGAGCGCAGGATGTAAGTACCACCGGCCGATGATGGATTCCAATACTAAGTGATTCCGGAGCTGAGTAAGATTCGGGAGAGAAGGAGCGTTGGCATTAATGAACAAGCACAAGCCTCACAAGGCAGAGATTTAGAGAAGACGGATATGGGCGAGATATAGGCGGTAGTGGTCAAGCTCTTCAATGCTGCCGGCCCAAATGTGCAAAGGCGATCTTGTCTTGAACCGCCATGCTAATCTTGTATTTCTCGCTGAACATGCCCAAGGCTCCAGATCTCCTGATATCACATTCGCCGGCGAGCTATCTACCCTATGAATGGGTGCCGTTCTTGCCCGATGGAACGCGCATCCTACAGCCCAAGTCTCTTCTGCGGTGTTACTTTTACCTCCCTCTGACTTTTGACGTGGTTTGGATTATATTGAAAGTATGAGGTTGCCGAATTGGGGGCAAATTCGAAGATCTTGAAGAGCAGACGGGCATGATGCGAATCTCTTCTTATGCATTTGGAGCCGGACATTTGCCAGGTGCCTTCGATGATTCATCAGCGTTGTTGGACATGCATTTCCGTGCCGCAAATGGCTGATACTCTTAATGCATTCATGTTAAATGCCATTCTTGAATCTCGCGCAAGGTCAGTCTTTCTCTTGCTTTGAACTCCTGCGACCAGTTATTGACTTTGCGTTTTGACCACATCGTGGCGGTGCCGCCTTCAAGCCGTTGATGTTCCTCAGAAGAAACAGCTAGGATTGCAGGATGATCGAGAGAACATGCGTAATTAGACGACATCTATACCCATGCAACAGCAAACACAGTATGCAATGAGCCCATCTATCTACAACCTTCTCGATCTAATACCCTCTTAAAGATATCCTTCAACACTATCGGCACACTGGGAACTGTGACGAATGTTGCGGGTCATATTTTTAATGGCAACATCAACATGTACAACGGCGCATCAGGTAAGTTCAATAGATGAGCCTTTCAAACGGTATATGATGATGAAGATGATCTGCCAGTCCCTTCTAGGATTCTCCGTGTTCCTCCGCCATCACAGCCCTTGGCGCCCGATTTATGGTTCGGGCGAGACCAGATCGTGTTGACCCTGGCACAAATCATCACCGGCAACGAAAATCCCAGATTGGCGATCCTAGGCGCTGGGGGGATGGGGAAGACCTCAACCGCACTGCACGTTATACACCACGAAGCCGTCGTCGCGCGTTACAAAGACCGCATTTTCTTCGTTGCATGTGATGCTGCCACCTCCGCTGATCTGCTCGCATCCCTCATTCTGCAGGTCATTGGGGTGTCTGTGGGTACTGGGGAAAACCTAGTAACCGCCTTGCATCTCGCACTGAAATACGCACCGCCAACGCTGCTTCTTCTTGACAACTTCGAGTCCCTCTGGGAGGCAGAAAAGGATCACACCTCCACTCGCGACCTTCTTCAAAAGATCGCTGATTCTTTCTCCGTCGGGTACGTTAATCATCACGATGCGTGCCACTACCCCACCACCAGGCATTCGATGGACGTTCTTCGAGTCACTCCCTCCCTTGCCAGCGCCTTCAGCCAAAGAACTCTTTCTGGCCATCAACGCCACATTCTGTGATGGCTCGGACGACGGCGATGAAGTCCTCAATGAGCTGCTAATGGAATTGGACTATGTCCCGCTGGCAATTCATTTGCTCGCGCACGTCAGCGCAGATTTCTCGCCACGATTCGTGCTGAAGCAGTGGCAGAAGCAAAGAACGCGCATGCTCAGCCTCGACAGCTACACGACAGACAAATTAGAGAGCATAGATGTATCCATCTCTCTTTCGATGGCATCACTAGGCGTAGATCTAAATTTCGACGCGATCCAACTGCTCGGAATGCTGTGCTTGCTTCCAGACCGTCTCTTACGCTGGCAGGACAAGCTAGAGGTCATCGAGAAAACTTTCGAGACTGCCCCCTCTAGCTTATTCCTTCTTCGAAAATTCGCACTGGTCTACACGACAGGAGCCAAATTGGGCACGCTCTCTCCCATTCGCCACTTTATTCTCCAGCATTATCCCCCAGATTCTCAACGTGCGCAGTGCATTTCTAACATTATCTGGGAGCTCGTGTGCACTCACGCGATGGTTGAATTTGGTCCCAAATTCCATGGTGCCGTGGAAGCTCTCAGTCCCGAGATGGGCAACATTGACAACCTGATTGACCACGCTATTGCCTGTGATCCACGGGAGATCATTGTCGACATTTCCATAAAGATGTCATGGCACCTATCGCGCACATATCCTTCCTCGCATCTGTTGAAAAAGGTGTCTGATCTGGTTCCTTCGGTTCCCATTCAGATGCAGGCACAGTATATCGGTGTCTCCGGCGCTACTCTGTATAACCAGCATGAGTATGTGGAGGCCGCATCAGCGTTCACGCAGGCGCGGCCTCTGTTTCTCGAGATCTCTGATCTTCTGGGTGCCGCCCATTGCTCACGACGCTTGGGAGATATTCTCACGATGCAGGACAAGCATTCCGAGGCTACCACCATCCTCACGAACGCTCAAGTTCAGTTCCAACAGAGCGGCGAGTGTTTGGGTGCCGCCCAGTGCTCACGTACATTGGGAGCTATGCTCTACATGCAGAGCAAGTACTCTGACGCTGCTGCCATCCTCACAGATGCTCGAGCTCAATTCGTCGAGATCGGGAATCGTTTGGGTGCTGCCCAATGTTCGCGGGGCTTGGGGAGATATTTTCATCATGCAGAGCAATTACTCTGAGGCCACCGCCATCCTCACGGACGCTCGAACTCAATCCACCGAGATTGGGGATCGTTTAAATGCTGCCCACTGCTCACGGATTTTGGGAGATATTCTCAGAATGCAGAGTAATCACTCGGAGGCCACCGCCATCCTCACGGATGCTCGAGCTCAATTTATTGAGATTGGGGATCTGTCGGGTGCTGCCCACTGTTCACTGGGCCTGGGTGATATTCTCAGGATGCGGGGCGGTTACTCTGAGGCTACCGCCATCCTCACGGACGCTCGAGCTAAATTCATCGATATTGAGGATCGTTTGGGTGAGTGTTCGGGCATCCTTGGGCGCTATCCTTATCAAACAAAAAAATTACACCGAAGCGGAGGACCTTTTAACCCGTGCCCGAAGCCAGTTTATCGCCATTGGCTTCGAAGAATGGACTGCGTATTGCTCCGTACTTCTCAAGCAGTGTATACGTGCAAGGGATGACGAGGCAATCATGGAAACCAGCAGTTGAACCGGTTGGACAAATGGTCTTTGAGTGATATATTAGTAATTCTAGGGTGCGACCGACACCTGATTTCACAATTCCTTTCGAATTCGGAGGCTACTAGTGCTGTGGATTGGTGAACGAGCAATTCTGATCGGCGGTTCTGACTCCAAGTCATCATTCCTCCTCAATGTCAATAGACCCTCGCGTCAAGGTGAATGAGTGGTGCAAGTGCAGGTCCTTCGACCACCATTTTAGGGGAACTGTATGTCACCTATGTACCATTCCACAGGAATTTGATTGCCTATCTTAAATTACAAATGTAGGTGGTCGGAGGATGTCCGCCCTTTAAGGTCTAAAATAAAACCCTACAGTTTGCGAGTCCCATAGCAGTTCACACCAAACGCTTAGCCTCCTGCTCCTGGTTCCACGCCGCGACATCCCGGCGGCGGATGAGGAACTGCACGAGCGGCAGCGTGACGAGCGAGACGCCTATCCATGCGAGCTGCACGCCAAAGTTGAGCGCCACTACAGAGCAACAACAAGTCAGCACCGGCACTTAGCAAGAAGATATACAGAGGGAGTACGAACAGTCGTTCTTGGTGTTAAACAGAATAGTGCGCACGGCGCGGGAGACGTTGTAGAACGGGCTCGCGTAGCCGTAGCGGAAGATGCCCGGCAGCGCTTCAATCGGGTAGAACGACACGGACACGTTCGCTGATAAGACGCACTGATGTCAGAAACAGCGGCGGGCCGATTGGGACGACACTACTCACATATGATCCACAGGATGAGGAAGAAAGGTCCGAATCGCGGCGTTAGAACGGTGATCATGACCTCCAGTGCCAGACCCCTGCATCCGTGTGTCGGTAAAACGGTTCCGAGAACTAGTGATGAGCGACTCACAGAGCAGTCATGGCACAGAAGTTCATCATCCAGTAGATAACAAACCCCGCCTTACCGAATGTGCGGTCGAACGGCACGAGGTACGCCAAGCTAAGGACCGAGTACATCAACTACACATACGCAAGCGGGTGAGAACAGGGTAATTATAGTAGTGAGAAAGGGGATCGGGACATACCGAGATGAAGAAGTAAGTGCAGATTGGGGCGACAATGCGCAGTATGAGGATGGACCGCAACTTTAGGCGGTGTTGGATCCCGCTTATGAGGCGCGCATTGAAATGTTGACCCTGCAGGGCAATATGAATGATTACCGTTTCAGGGCGCCAGGTATGCCGAGCTTACAGAGATAAAGAACGAAAGAATGAGGAGATAAATTAGGCCGACAAAATCAACTGCTGTGGCACTATAAGTGATGCAGGTCAGTAAACGAGTAGCAGTCAGTGTGGTTTTTGAGTACTAACACGGCGATGTCGAAGGGACGCAAGTTGTCAACGGTGAAGGATATTGGCGCTGTGACGATGCTGGGTGCTTGTGAGAGGATGGTTGCGATGTTTTGGCGCGTGGAAAGCCTCTTCACGTATGTTTCTGCGTATTGCGCAACCACCGTCTTTATCGGGCCTTGTACATTGGGTAGGATGAGGAAACCGCTTCAGGGTAGCATGTGAGCAATGTTTATTTACCAAATGTCAGAAGAACGTACTAAGCGTTTTCGTTGCGAGCTTCGTTGGTGTATGCCGTGATAGCCAGGGAACCGTTGTACGTTGCATCCGACTCTGTGGTCGCCAGTGCCAGATTGGTTGTGGCCCCGGGATTGACTATGCATATGAATCGACATCAGCAATCCAGGTAAATAGGAACGACTGATAGAACCTACTGGAGATACCGACCCAACATTTTTCTTGCACGATTGCGTCGGCAAGATCGCCCGGCCCATTGGGGTACATGCTGGCCGGGTGTACCTCCCAAGTAAGCTGGTCAGGGGTTGATATCGCTCCAATATATTGGGAGACGGTCAAGCCAACATCCCCTCCGTCAAAGTCCACGACGCATCCGTGGATGCCGTGAACGAGACTGAGCGTCTGCCAAAAGGCTCCTGCAGATACGTTCGTCAATACACTCACGCTCCTCATGAAATCAAAACGCACCCCAGTATATCGTCAGTACGCACCAGATCGCCACAGAGACCACCATCCCACCCATGATTACGATCTTGAGGTAAGCCTTTCTTGCACCTGTGCTCTCAGGATCTTTGTCCCAAAAGCCCGTATGCACTAGCTGCTCACTCTCTTCCTGCTCCTGTTTCTCCATGGATTGAATAGGATTCAAGTGGGACTCTGCAGTAACGCTGGGTTGGAGGGAGTCTGTCGGACGCTGAGGAGGGAAAACCAGGCTTGTCAAACGTAGAGAGAGACAGAAAGATATATGTTATCACCACGCATTACGGGCATGTCTCAATGGCTCATTTGGGTTAGGTTAGTGTTAATCTCCCCCATCGCTCGCCTTCTCGTCCTCCTGTCTGCTGGGCGCTGTCCTGAGCAGGTCCTGAGCGGCACGCACTAGCCTTCAAAAGCATGGGGCGTGGGAAATCACTTCCGGAATCCGTATAAAGGGATCTGGCCAGACGATATCTAAAATTCGAGATGCTGTAAAGGTCTCCAATTAAAAGATATCAACGATGCGGTGTGAAACTCTAGCCACAGCCAGTCGGAAGAACATAAATAGTCGACTTACTTATTCCTGATCAGGTTGTTTAGTGGCTCTTTCGCAAAACTGGGCTTGGCGTCCATAGATATGGCGCTACAGCTGCGGATGCCTGCATATGTAGCGCTGTGGCATCAAAGATGTGCGACAACTGTCCATCCGATCCACCGCATCCCCTACTGATATGTATGCTGTCAGAATAGGACCCCGGATCCGGTCGACCCACCCCCTCGGTATTGCCCCACAAAGTACTGCCACCGCTAGCTCCACAACGCCCGCACAGCCACATTACACGCGTTCGTATTTGAAGAGCGGTGAGAACGCGGGGGAAGATTGTGATCTGTACCCCCGCTGTACCGTCTTCACCTCCTCCTCTCCCGTACCCCCCTTCCCCACAGCCTAACATGAGCGCGGTGGACGAAAAAGCGAGCGAGGACAAGCAGATCGAGTCGGCGAGCGTCCTCGACGTCAATGAGAACCTCGCAGCCAAGATCAAGAACCCGTTATACGGTATCCCGCGCGACCGCCTCATCCGCAATGTCGAGGCATTCGCCGCTGAGAAGGAGCTCACCGAAATCCTGCCGCACTTGCAAAAGGGCGCCGTCCGTGAGTACAGCCCCACGTGATATTAATGTGCTTGCACTAACAACACTGCAGTCGCACAGAACCCAGCAGACTTTGAGACGCTGTCAGAGCTCGATTCTGAGGACAAGGATGTCATCCGCCATGAACGCGGGCACAAGTGGTCGCACCCCTTGACGCTCTACATCACCGTGTTCCTGTGCTCCATCGGCGCGGCGACGCAGGGCTGGGACCAAACCGGGTCCAACGGCGCGAATCTGTCCTTCCCCCTCGAGTTCGGCATCCCCACCACCCCCGGTACGCCCAACGCCGCCGCCAACTCGTGGTTGGTCGGTGTGATCAACGCCGCGCCGTACCTCTCGAGTGCCCTCCTTGGGTGCTGGCTCAGCGACCCTTTGAACAACTACCTCGGCCGTCGCGGAACGATCTTCATCTGCGCCTTGATCCTCATCGCGACCCCCATTGCATCGGCGTTTACCCACTCCTGGCAGACCCTTCTCATCGTCCGTCTTGTCCTCGGCATCGGCATGGGCGCCAAGGGAGCGACCGTCCCCATGTTCGCGGCCGAGAACTCGCCCGCGCAGATCCGCGGCGCGCTCGTCATGGGCTGGCAGCTCTGGACGGCCTTTGGCCTCTTCCTCGGCTATGCAGCGAACGTGATCGTGGAGAACGTCGGCAAGAACGCGTGGAGACTGCAGCTCGCCTCCGCCTTCATCCCCGCTGTCCCGCTCGCCATTGGTATCTTCTGGTGCCCCGAGTCGCCGCGGTGGCTGATGAAGAAGAACCGCTACCCGGAGGCGTATAAGAGTCTGAAGAGGCTGCGCTTCACTGAGCTGCAGGCGAGCCGCGATCTGTACTACATCCACATCCAGCTGGTGGAGGAGCAGAAAATTGTCCGGGGCGCAAACTACGTGCAGCGGTTCACGGAGCTGTTCACGATTCCGCGTGTGCGGAGGGCTACCCTCGCATCTTTCACGGTCATGTTGGCGCAGCAGATGTGTGGCATTAACAGTGCGTATCTCTCTTCTCCTTTTTCTGAACTCGAATGCTAACATCTCCCCCAGTCATCGCATTCTACTCCTCGACCATCTTCTCCGAAGCAGGCTACTCGAACCGCCAAGCTCTGCTCGCCTCCGTCGGCTTCGGCGCGGTCAACTTCGTCTTCGCCTTCCCCGCGCTCTTCACGATCGACACCTTCGGGCGCCGCAACCTGCTCCTGTTTACCTTCCCGCAGATGGCGTGGACGCTCCTCGCGGCCGGTTTTTGCTTCCTCATCCCCATGGAAGCTGGGACGGCCCGCATCGGCGCGGTCGCGCTTTTCGTGTACATGTTCGCCGCGTTCTACTCCCCCGGCGAAGGGCCCGTGCCGTTCACCTACTCGGCCGAGGTCTTCCCGCTGGCGCAGCGCGAGCAGGGCATGGCCTTCGCCGTGACCACCTGCCTCGGCTGGGCGGCGGTGCTCTCCATCACCTTCCCGCGCATGCTGCTCGCCATGAGCGCCACCGGTGCGTTCTGTTTCTACGCGGGCCTCAACCTCGTCGCGTTCGTGATGATCTTCCTGTTCGTGCCCGAGACGAAGCAGCGCACGCTGGAGGAGCTCGACCAGGTTTTCAGCGTGCCGACGCGGGTGTTCATCCGGTACAACTGCACGCAGGCGCTGCCGTACTTCTTCCGCCGGTGGCTCCTGTGCGACAAGCGCGCGGTGTTGGAGCCTCTGTATCATGTGGAGATTGACGATGATGCGGAGAAGCGGGAGACGCGAGACTAGGTGTACGTTGGGTGTATGGGTGTATAATGACACAACTTATTTACGAGACTTGTTACTTACGCGCGCGCCGCCTGCGGGATGTTTTTTGTTTTCCCTCCCCTCCTCCTTGTGACGATTAATTGTATGACTTCGTACCTATAATTATTTTTGGGGCATAATGCCAAAATCCATGACGTGATTTCTATCATGATCACTGTTTATTCTCTTCCTGTGCTTCGTGCGTTTGACTTTGACTTTGACTTCTGAACTTCTACTCCTGCTTCCACCAAACTTACCCGAATTCAACTTCAACATCTGCAATTAGACTTCAATTCGGCACGCGAGCATGTGCATGTGCCATCGCATAAACGCATAAACACACAAACACAAACACGCGTCATGATTATCTCTCGCTACTTCGCTCAGCCATCACTCTGCCGACTTCAGCCGCTGCCGCCAATGCTGAGTGGTTTCATTCTCATCTTTTCACATTTTGACTTCATTGCAGCTATTACAGCTGGCACATGCCCAGCTGACCCTAGCTGAGCCCACAACCGCCAACCGTCCCGGGCCCCTGCCGTTAGAGTTTGACACAAAATGCAAGATGCATCAAGATATACCGCCGCCACTCATTCAGTCACTTCGAGGGTTATCGCTTGTTAGGTCTGCTATCTCCGGGGGTGGCATGGGCCACAAGGCATGCAGTCTTGATGCAGTCTCATGCAGTGCAGTGGCCGTTGCTGAGAAAGACTCGGCCATCAGAATTTTCGGACCAGATAGACTTTAGAGTGTCATCGGGCTTCATCGAATCTCGATGCAGCGATGGATATCGGGGGCCGCCGCCACGGACGCCACCACGAACGCCACGTACGTCGCAGAATCCATCGAAGTCGTGGTCAGGTGGTCGCGGTGGTGGTGGTGGCGGCTTTACTCCAACATTCCCTCAGCCTCCGACTCAAAGAGAATGGCGGATCAGTACAGCCTGGGATGTGTGCAGGCAAGTTGGGGTCCTACCAAGTCCTGAGTTTGGTGTGCACCGTGTAAGTGCCAAGGATGCGGGGTTGCTTGGCCGGCGTTTCTTTGGACTCATGATTCTGATTCTGGAAGGACCTTCTGGCTCGCACACACTCCCAGTGGGCCAACGGCAACTCGAGTTTGGAAATCGGAAATCATCGAGAATAGCTTCAGATATTCCGAAAGTTTCGGCCTGCTCATCATCTTTTCATCATGCATTTTTCAACTTACTTGGTCGGCATAGGCTCGTGTTGGGCCCACGACACTTCTTCATTCACCATCCGTCCTTTGTCCGTCCTAAGTTGGACTATGTAAGTCTCATCGGGATCTAGTGTATGATTCGCGAATCACAAAGACAATTGGATATTCTCGATGTGTTGAGGGATATCACTGGGCGATGTCTTGGTCCATGTGCCATCTAGGTGACTTTTTACTGGCTCAGTGGTCACACCATAAAGCTGAGAGTCGCATTCGCGTTGGCAATACATCGGATCGACTGGGAAGCCGGTCCATGGACCAGTCCACAGTCCACAGGTCCACAGTGGCGCGTTGCCTTGCGGCCCACCACATTGCCTTAGTTGCCCCTAGTATAGCCCATCTCCCTTCCCAACCCAACAACAGGCCCAGACATTCAACTATCCTCACCACCACACTCCGTTACTGTTCGCAACGCTGCTACTGTGAGCACCCTTCCTGTAGCTGTCCCGCGTCGGCGGTGGCTTTGGTTTTCCCGCTTTGCTTACTAATATTTTGCCCGATGCCACCAGCCAACCACCAGCTCCAGCTCTCTCGACTCTCGCGGCTAAATCATCTCGGAAATTGTATAAGAATGAACTTTGTAGATAGTTAATCAGCATTTAACATCATTTCTGCCATCCCCGCCAATGAGCTCCGAGTCGCCAGCCCCCTCGGCGCCAACCTGGGACAATGATCTCCGATGCGCCCTCGATGGCTTGCACAGGGTCAGGGGCTTCTAACCAATAATTATCATGCACTGTGGCAATAAATTGTGGATACACAATACTTACCGGTAAGCTGTAACCATTCGGAATTCCACTTTATGAGACTCTAAGTAATATGCCACAAAGTTGCCGCTCCCCTGTTACCCGGTAACCATACCACACGCCACACGGTCCATCGACGTCCATGAACCTGGTCCATGGACCAACCTCCCAGTCGATTAGATGTTCTCCGCGTTGGCCTACAATAGGCCGTCACGTGCGTGTTCCGAGTCACTGCTGCATCAGCCCCATGTCATGAAACTCTAATCGAGAGTGCTCGAGTGTGCTTTGTGTCAGTATCCACTTGGAATCCGCCGCTGATTTCAAACTGCTCTCTAAATGCTCGTCGACATGGTCGGCGGTGGTAGTGGGGAGCAATTATTTCCGGACTTTCCGTGGATTGCCCACGGAGGTACCGCTCATGTGCATTCTGGCGGCGGCTCTCTGTCATGCTTTCAAAACCATTTCTCAATGCTACCGTACCGTGACCTGGTCTGGAATCTCCCGACCTACCTACATCCTTGCCATAAATAATGCTTTCTCTCACCTGTTCTGCATCTCTCATCTCATCATTTCTCTCCCACTTCGCATCAGAAAACTACAATGTCTGCCTCGTTTCTGCAAGCTGTCAAAGTTCGTCATTTCTCACCCTCATCAGAAAGCCGCCCGCATCTAACACATCATTGATTAATAGGGTCGTCGCACCTACTATGCCCTATCCAACGTGTGTCCCATCCCCGATGCGCAGCTGAAGGCGATCATCGATGCCGCCGTAACCAATGTTCCATCCGTCTTCAACATCCAAGCTGCGCGTGTCGTCCTGCTTACTGGAAAGGCAAAAGACAAGCTCTGGGACATCGTGAAGGCGGGCTACCTTCCGACGCTCGGGGATAACGGTGCGGCGATGTTTCTTTTTGCGTTATTTACGAGACGCTCATCAGCATATACCTTGCATCTTGCAGAAGACGCGATTAAAGCGGGCACCGAGAAGATGAAGAGCAACGCAGCCGGCTATGGCGCGGTCATGTTCTTCGAGGACCAGGCTGCCATCGAAGGCATCGCCGCCAAGATGCCTGCGTACGCCGAATTTATTCTGCCTCGCATCACATATCCTGACGCTTTCTCTTGCACCCCGGCTTAGGCTGTCCGCCCATTTCCCCGTCTGGTCCGATAAGTCGACGGGCATGCTGCAGTTTGTGATCTGGACCGCGCTTGAAGCCGAGGGCCTTGGCGCGAGCCTCCAGCATCATGCGTCCTATTCGCCGGACATCGCGAGTGGCATCCACAGCGAATTCGACCTCCCCGAGACGTGGAAATGCACCGCGCTGATGCCGTTCGGCGTGCCTGCCGGGCCTCCTGGGATGGCTGGCCGCGAGAAGACGTTCCTGCCCATCGACGAGAGAGTGAGGGTTTTCGACGGCATAGAGTAGAACCTGGAATTGATGCACAGCTGGTGGAAAATGCAATTCTCTCTGATGTACTGGCGCGTAGATGCGAGTTGCGACGCAGAGCCCGCATAGTAGATGTTTGTGTTGTTTGTAGGGCAAGCGCTGTTCTTCATAAACCTGCGAAAGGGAGACATCATTTGCCTCGCTCCCCCAGTTCTCCACGCGAAAAGGGATGATCATAATTACTGTGATTTGATGCCAAGGGGAGCCGCTTCTGTTTCTGCTTCTGCTGCTGCTTCTGCGATCCGGTACATGTCATTTCCCGTGGTTTGTTTATGTGCATACTAAGTATATTGTGTAGGATAGAATTGATAGCAAATCCAGTGGGGGGATATCATCAGTAAGGAACCTGACGTCTAGACCAGGATTCTCCGCAGATGCGCGACGGCGGGGTTTGATGCGTCCATCTCCTCGCTTTTGCAGCTATCCACCTGGAACTCAGCGGCGAGCGCAAAAGTGTCGCATCTAGGGAAGCACCTTTTGTTCAGATGGCATTGTAATGGAATGAAGGTCCACAACGAAGAGGAGGAGCATGCTACGGAGCGCCAATGTCACTGATCTGGTCAACTCTAACATTAAAACAGAGAGAGGAAAGATGGAAGAAAGACTTGCATGCTGCAGCTTGAAACGTTAACGAGAGTCAATCGGATGGATGCCGACTTCCGACTTCCGACTTCCGACTCCGAGCGGTCACAGGACTACGACCAGCTGCAGGCATCTCTCTTCACCCTGCAACTAATTTGAGGCTGTCGAGTCCGGAAGACACAGGTGAGCAGCGACGATTAAGCTATAAACGACTACCCTCAATTCGCTGATAGCTGCAGAGGGACGTATAACCGAAGGCCTTCACTCTGGGCGCAAGGGCCTCCGCAGTTGACAACCGACGCCGTTTCAAACCAGATGACCCCGGGTCCGCGTGCAAACAGTACCCGTTCCTGGTGTAATTGCAGTATGCGCTTTTCATGTGAGAGACGCGATTTCTCTAGCGCTCGACCTAATCTCTTACCTTCGCGTTGGCTATCTCAAGTATGCTGCTCTTCGCATTGAAAGCAGTCTGGTTCGCCCTCTGTGCGCTCGGTATGTGCATATCTGTGGTGGAAATATACGCGGACTTGACGTTTTGCGATCCCAGGAACTGTAGCAACGTGGTTCGTGCTGTGGTTTCTGGGAAAGGCGACCAATACCTACTGGCTGCCGATATTGTATTGCGTGGGGCTCACCATTCTGGAAGGGATGTTCTGCCTGGGTGCGTGTTCTACCTGATACTTTATGCGTTCTTTGGCCATTGTCTGACTTGATACGGATAGGCATGATATACCACATGGATCCATATCAAATGCCCCGATCCTTCTGCTTGGCGCAGATATTTACAATCAGCTTCTCTGCGCTTCTGTTGACGGGCGTTTGCCTCACTGTCATCCTCGCAGTGTCCACTGCTGTCATCTGGCCATATTCTACCGACGCGTCCCCGCAGTCGTACGTGGCTAACTACCACTATTCACGCGTGTTTTCGATCATTGATTATATCCGCTTTCAGAGCATTACGATGGAAATGGGGGTATCTGGTGCCCCTGCTTGTTATTCCTGTCACATTCGCCAGCGCTCAACTCGCGCTCGTGATCAAATACGACGCGTATTCGCCCTCGGACAACATCCACTGTGATGTCACAGGGCCCTATCTTTGGTCAGTCTTTCTCTTTCCTCTTTATGATCACATCCTTACCCGTACACTATACCAGGCTGGCACTTCTGGGGTACGCGGGTATGCCGGCACTCGAGTCTCTCCCCTGCTTCGCTATCAACATCGTCGCTGTTTTCCGCGTCCACAGCATGTACAAGTCACACCAACGAACCGGCGCCGAGTCCAAGTCCAGTTCGCCTGAATCCTGCAAGAAGGATGCCGACCAAACTCAGACTCACTCTCAGGGTACTGCAGAACCTCGGCCCCCTTCATCCCCATACTCTAGCTCCACCATCTCCCGCTCATCGCGCGACCTCGACCTCGACCTCGAAGCCCCGACTTGGACCCCACCGTCGCCTGCCGTCATGTCCACGCACTCATCCTCCTTCGCCAAAATCGGCCGCGCGCCGCCCACTCCCCAATTCCGTCCCGTGGTATCGCCTCCGCCTCTGAGTCTGCGGTACAGTTATAGTTCGCAGTCGCAGTCGCGATCGCCAGTGCGGGGGCCCGGCTCGTCGCATGCTAGCTCTTCTTCGAGGGAGCGCTACTCATCTGCCCCACGTGCGCGCCCATGGAGCGGCGCTGAGTCGTTCGAGCTGCATCGGAAGGATGGAATAGATGGGTCAGATGGTATCAGTGTGGTGGATGCATATGAGAGCACCGCTGCTTTGACGCGACATTGGCCAGGGGTGGGGGCGGGGGCGTTCGCCTTTGTGCCGCGCACGGAGGCGGTCCAGGAAGACTGGAATATGGAGAAAGAGGAGATCGCTGGGGACTATATTGATATCACACAGGAACCGATTGCTGTCAGTTGGGATGGTGAGTACACTTGCGAAGAGGCCGTGAAGGAGTCCCTTGTTCATGTCCATTTTGCTAACTCAAAATGACATTATACAGAGCTCTCGCAGCCTCAAACGCCACCAGATGCCCAAGCGAGCTTCATGTCTCTCATATGGCGTCTTGTCTTATTTTTCTTGTACGTGCTCATCTCTCACCGAACATCGCATGATGTTGATATTTTCTCCTTTCCTACCCCCTCTTCTTGTAGATTCTTCTTCCTCGTGCAAATCCTCGTCACACTATCGACGATCATCGACGTCTCGCGCGGCAGCCATGCGCTCACGCCCTTTGGGACGCAGCATGTTGCGCTGCTGCTCGCAGCGTGGGGTCCGAGCGTCATATTTGCACATGCGCCTGGGATCCGGGTGCGGTTAATAGGGTTATTCTGGAGGTCCTGATGGGATGGGGTTTGGTGTGTATTGCCGTGTATTACCTATGTATTCGTAGCGGTATTTGGATAGGGGAATGTCCGAGATTGATCAGTCCTCTTTTGAATGATTGTGTCTCCTTTGCGCAAGTCCTCTTTTGAATGATTGTGTCTCCTTTGCGCACCCATTTCGGAAGATTCTCCATGACGAACCTCGTAGCATTGTGGCCTGTTGGGATGCTTAATTTTGAGCATGCGGGATACTGCCTCTCCTCCGCGACTGATTCTTTAATTTCTTACGCCGTTCAGAATGAACTTCACGGGGCACTGGTCTGGGCACACGCGTTGGGAGTATCACAGCGAATGTTGCTTGAATGTACTGGGATCACGGTCGAACAATTCGAATTACATCTACAACCCCTGTAATCTATCCAATTGAACTCCTTCAATTTTTCCTCGCCGGGTAAGAACATCTTCTGCCTTCTAGCCACGAACTTCTTAAATCGGACACCGCTCGCTGCCAGTGTCGACGAACTATCACTAGCACTCTTTCAAGCACCCCTCTTCATCGAAATGTTCTTTTCTTCCTGATACCGGTGCTTGTTAGTGCGCGTACTGTATTGTATAGGGTGGACTTGATAGCAAATTCCGTTTGCAGATAGTTATATCGTTGGTTTCTGCGGTAAGGAACTTGACATCCAGCCCTTCCTCTAAGATCCTCCGCAGACGAGCGATGGGAGAGTTCGATACATATATTTCTGTGGATATGCAGTCATTCACCTTGACATGGCTCAACGGGGAACGCATAAGTGCCGCATCGAGGGCAGCGCCTCTGTGCGTCCATCTGGACTCGACCATGTTGACGAAATGGTGCAGTGAAAAGCCCTTCTTGGTCGGGAACGGCCCGGGCCAGCGCATAGTCAGCGAGCGCAAATTTGGAGCTAGATGAAGTTCGTCCTCGAAGTCCTCTGTCAATGAAGACACCATTGCGTCCCAATCGCGTACGCCTTCAAATGTGACGGACAGCTCTGGCAAGTTAGGCAAGAGCTGCATGAGCTCTATAAAATGGGATGTTTCCGGCATTGCAATCTCCAAGGAGGACAAGCTGCATGCAGATCGGGATAGGAATGATTTGACTCTCGTAGTCTGGTTGGATACCCGTAGATTGCGGACAGCAGGTAGCGCCAACCAATCAAGAAATTCATTTTCGTAGTAGCTGCCAGATAGGTGCAATGTCGATATGGTTGAATTCGTGATAGTTTCTACGCGAGGGTAGGCGCTTTGGCTCAAAGTCACCTTTAAGAATGATATTTTCGATGCTAGTACCAAAATATGGTGCAAGGCAGGGGTGAGATCTGTGGCGATGTCCAAATGGACCAACTGGGTCCAGGGGAATGTCGCGAGAGCCGGCTGAAATGACACAGGAGGCAACTCGTATGAAGGTCTGGTCTCAAGCCTCAAACGCCGAAGGCGTGGTGCTATCGCAAAGTGATTGAGCAATTCATGGGATTTAACCATGAGATCTGCCGATTCCAGGAAGGGTAGATTGCCTTTGATCTGCGAAAATATCTGGGAGGAGTCCACATCGATCGTGAAACTGTGGATTGTAATCTCCCTCCAACGGGAGCAATGCAGGAGCAGCAGTTCTTGGAAGGCTTCGAAAGCCTTTTTCCCCCAACGAGTTGATACTTTGATTTCCAGGGCGCAGCGGCCTGAGCGCGACAACCAGGCGCGAGCGCAATTCAACTCCCGAGGAATGTTTTTTTCCATATCACACTGGAATGATATGAAGGTCCACGATGAGGGAGTGGCCAATGCTACGGATCGCCAATGCTTGCAAACATGTGATGGAGATATGATAGAGCGTCGCTGAGATATGTGACTATACCACAGAGGAGTGCATTGGCTCAGAATCTCCGACAGCATCTCAGTAGGAATGCGGTGGATCGGATGGGGTAGGGAAGTCATTTGATGCTCCGAGATATAGATTAGTTACGCTTTATAGACCGTCACTAAAAAAATCGTTAATTGGAACGGTACCCGGCAACTGAGAATGCAAGCATACCTCAAGTGATGAATGTATAAGAGTTTGCGGGAAGCTATGCAGTTGGATGACAAGAGAGTTCCTCAAATGAGAATGACTGCTAGTATCTTGGGTGATACTCCGAGTTGAGTCTGAGTCTCTGAGAATCCGATGATCGTCTGAAGTGAATCGGGCTGGGACAAATGGGGTATTTGGCCGCCAGTGACTCATGGCTACGGATGCCACGCCACATCTTCCACTACGCCGCCCAATGAGGCAAGTCATTCGCTTCTATGAATCGGCTGAGCATGTGAGATCAAAGGGTCTTCGCGCAAATCAATTGGATCAACCATGACCACGAGGATGCTTATGTAAGCTGCCCGTCCCCGTATTATGACAAGCATATGCACCGCCCAGCATAGAGAAGTCGGAGGCCTCAGGCCGTATGCGCTGCAGCCCAGCGCGCCGACGTGCGCCGACATCTATTTGATTACGCACACGGCTCCATAGCAATATATGTGTGTTCCAGTAGTCTGGCTTTCTGGAACTGGAAGGGCGGCACAGATACCGAGCCATCTTTGACTTTAACTCTCTTTGGCAGCACAATTTGACCATCTGGCCCTCGGCGGCCTACTCAATTCTCTCATGAATATTATCCAGCTTTCATACCACTTCTAGAAATGGTGGATGTTTCCGAGTGGTGCCTGATGCCTGACCTATGGAATTGCGCTGTGATACAGCTGAATCTTCAATCTTCCGACTTGGACCTTGATACACAGAGTCGAAGACACTTATCTTCATTGTCATATTACTCTGCGATGATGCTATAATTACTATGAGAGCGGTATCTAGATGTTGCAAGCCCTAATAAATATTCTGGGGATCAAGTGAGTGTCCAAAAAGTGTATTATTACTCTACCATAGGGAGACGCTCCCCCATGGAGGATAATCCAAAAAAAAACAGTGTATGAGGATCCTAGTTTCAGGATCAACATTTTACCCATTTGTCTTGTCAACAGCAGTATAGGGTTTAGGAGCATCTCTTTACAAAATAAGAGGACAGAGCTACTGCACCTAGAGTGTACCAATTTGCATATAACGAGGATCGCGGTCGTGATTGTCACGTGAACTCATTAGTTACTTTCGCGTTCACCAACTTCAACTTACATGTTGATTTTGCTCTCCGCGACTCGGCGCAGTGTAGTGGCTGGTATAATTCACCAATAATGCTCATAGTTGATCCCATGTCCTCTTGTATCATTACACAGTTAATTGACTGATCTTATCATTCCGGGCCCGAGGCCACCCTCGATATCATATTCGAGTCTGACTTTGAACAGATTCGGGCGCTGGACTGTACAGTTTCACGCTGTGATCCAAACTCTCCGGTTTCTCAGAGCTCGATTCCTCTAACCTTTCAACATATCGGGCTTCCCAAATCTCAAGCCCAGGCCCGAGGCCCAAGCCCAGCCTAGCCGGACCGAGCCTGAGCTTAGGCCCGGGCCTTTGGCGGGAAAGTCACCGGGTTTTGCTGAAAATAAGGAGGTGAGCATTATGCCTTGTTTTCGGTGCGTACCTGTAAATGTGCTTAGCGCAGATAGTCGGCGCCGGAAGAATAGGAGGAGGATGAACTTATATCCTCGGTATTTTCTGCACAGCGCAGCGCACCTACTATTTTCTGATTCTGTGGCGCTGCCTCATCCTCATGCTGCTAAATGTTACTGTCAAGCATCGCACCCGAGAGCAGTATATGAACTTACTCGTGTGGATTTGCCATTGGTTCATCTCCGAGTACACGAATTACCTCTATTGTAAATTGTATCAGATCTTGGTTGCTTCACAGAACCTGGCTGGCTCGCCTACCGCACCGAGAGCATTGTAATATATGTACAGCCTCTCGTAGGTTCCGCTGTCGTCTGGTCGGTTTTCTCTGGGTCACTCTGTTCCCCAACGGCTTTGTGACCTGGAGCCTGTGTCGGCGCGGTCCTCCTACGCCGCCGGTTTTTCCACCCCTAAACACGCACTATGACTGTCTATCGAATTTCCCTAAATGACCATATCTCGAACACAAGATGGCAGCACCGAGACGGAGTCGACGAAGGAAACTCCGAGTGGTGCCATGTCTTGTGCTCGAGGCGTGCACTGACACCGAAGAGTTTTCTTTCTGCACAGCGACCATCTCGAAAAAGCTGCGATACTGTGATTCCTCGATCCCTCACACACGATCTACACTGCTATATTTTTTTTCCGCCCCTCTCGCCCTTTCTTCGTCATTCCAGACAGTCATATAGCAGAGCCGTTTTGGTCATCTGACTCTGTTCCCCAACGGCTTTGTGGCCTGAAACCTGTGTCGGCGTATTTCTCGTCCGCCCCCGGTTTCTCCCCCCAAACGCACACCATGGCGATCTATTTAATTTCACATAAACACCTCCCGAGCACACGATGCAATATATACTCTTCGTGAGGTGATTTCCCTGCTGCTCGACCTTGTCTCGCATTGCGTCGACCATCCCAAGCATGCTGCCCTTCGCTTTGAAAGCAGTCTGGTTCACCCTTTGTGCGCTCGGTATGTGCGCGTCTGTAACGGGATTGTACGCGGGCTTAACGCTTCGCGATCGCAGGAACAGTCGCATCGTGGTTCGTGCTGTGGTGTTTGGGGAAGGTGACCAATACCTACTGGCTGCCGATATTGTATTGCGTGGGGCTCACCGTTCTGGAAGGGATCTTCTGCCTGGGTGTGTTCTACCTGATACTTTATGCGCTCTTTGGTCCCCATCTGACTTGACATTGGGTAGGCATGATATACCACATGTATCCATACCAAATGCCCCGGTCCTTCTGCTTGGCGCAGATCTTCACCATGAGCTTCTCTACACTTCTGCTGACGGGCGTTGGCGTCACTGTCATCCTCGCAGTGTCCACTGCGGTCATCTGGCCTTACTCTACCAACGCGTCCCCGCGATCGTACGTGGCTAACCACAACCATTCACGCGTGTTTTCGATCATTGATTATATCCGATTTCAGAACACTACGATGGAAATGGGGGTATCTGGTACCCCTGCTCGTCATTCCTGTCATATTTGCTAGCGCTCAACTCGCGCTAGTGATTAAATACGACGCGTATTTACCCTCGGACAACATCCACTGTGATGTCACGGGCCCTCATCTTTGGTCTGTCTTTTTACTGCCTTCCCCCATCCGCTCTATATTTATACAATCACATCCTTACCCGCAAAGTATGCTAGGTTGGCGCTTCTGGGGTACGCGGGTATGCCTGCCCTTGAGTCCCTCCCTTGCATCGCCATCAGTATCGTTACCGTCTTCCGCGTTCACAACATGTACAAGTCGCACCAACAAACCGGCCAACGGCAAACCCACTTTCCGACTACCACCGAACCCCGGCCCGCTTCATCCCTATACGCCAGCTCCCACATGTACCACTCGTTCCTCGATCTCGGCCTCGACCTCGACCTCGACCTCGAAGAACCAACTTTGACCCCACCATCGCCTGCCGTCGTGTCCCCACGCTCATCCGTTTTCACCAAAGTCGGCCGCGTGTCGCCCACTCCCCAATTCCTCCCCGCGATATCTCCTCCGTCTCCGACTCTGCGGTACAGTTTTAATTCGAATTCGCAGCCGCAGTCGCCTCTTTGGTACAACTCGCAGTCGCGATCGCCAGGATGGGGACCCGGCTCATCGCAGGCTGGCTCCTTATCTCCATGGAGTGCTGCTCAGTCGTTCGAGCTGCAACAGCAGGGCAGCATGGATGCGATGGATGGTATTAGTGTATTAGATGCATATGATAGCACCGCTGCTCTGACGCAGCATTGGCCGGGGGTGGGGGCGGGGGCGTTTGCGTTTGTGCCGCACGCGGAGGCGGCCCAGGAAAGGTGGAATAAGGAGCAAACGGATCACGACGATATTGATATCAACCGGGAACCAATCGATGCTAACTGGGACGGTAAGTATACTTGCGAAGAGACCGTGAGATCACATGTGCATGTCCTTTTGCCAACTGGAATTGTCATTATACAGAGCTCTCGCAGCTTCAAGTGCCCCCCAACGCCCAAACGAGCTTCATGTCCCTCGTATGGCGCCTCGTCTTATTTTTCTTGTGCGTGCCCATCTCTCACCGAACATCACTGGGTATTGATGTTTTCTCGTTCACTTTTTTCTCTTTTCGTAGATTCTTCTTCCTCGTGCAAATCCTTGCCACACTATCGACGATTATTGATGTCTCACGCGGCAGCCACGCGCTCACGCCCTTCGGAACGCAGCATGTTGCGCTGCTGCTCTCAGCGTGGGGACCGAGTGTGGTATTCGCGCATGCACCTGGGATTCGGATGCGGTTGAGGAGAATTTTCCGGAGGTCACGCTGAAATGAACTTGACGCAGCGCGAACTTTGCTTTGATTTCCTGGCATCATAGACGAACAAATCGAATTCTGCAATGTACCTTATACCCTATGTATGTATTAACTTATCAATTGAATACCCTCACTTTCTCATCGATGGGCAAGAACGTCTTCTCGCGATTTGCCGCCCCAGGTGGACCAGTGGGCACGCCGAACGGCATCAGCGCGGTGCACTTCCACGTCTTTGGGAGGTCGAACGCGCTCAAGATGCCGCTCGCGATGTCGGGCGAGTACGCCGCGTGATGCTGGAGGCTCGCGCCGAGGCCCTCGGCTTCGAGGGCAGTCCGGATCGCAAACTGCAGCATGCCCGTGGAGTTCTCGGACCAGACGGGGAAGTGGGTGGACATCCTAAGTTGGGATAAAACAGGATGGATGGATCAGAATAGGTAGGGCGTCAAGAGGAACGGAGCATACGCGGGCATCTTGGCGGACAGGCCTTGGATCGCAGCCTGGTCCTCGAAGAACATGACCGCGCCATAGCCCGCTCCGTACTCCGCGATCTTCGTCGTGCTCATCTTTATCGCGGCCTCTGCAATTAGCAAGTTATATCGAGATCGGTATCAATGTCTTGATATCCACGCGAGTGTGAACGCGTCCACGCACCGTTATCGCCCAGCGTCGCGAGGTACCCATCCTTCACGATCTCCCAAAGCTTGTCGTTCGATTTTCCGGTGAGAAGCACGACGCGCGCGGATTGCATGTTGAATGCAGATGGGACGTCTTTTGCGGCGGCGTCGATGATCGCCTTCAGCTGCGCATCGGGAATGGGGGAAGCTTTCGATAGGGCGTAGTAGGTCCGGCGAGTCTAGGAGGAGGTCGTTAGATGAATATACATTGTGATGAGCAATGAGGATGGACCTTGATAGCTTGCAAGAATGGGGCAGACATTGTGGGTAGGATGTAAATGGGAGTATATGTATAAGAAGAATTGGTCGAAGAGTTATCGATGGGAGATAAAGGTCAGTATTTATGCAGTTTGGCAAAGGACTAGACCGCGGCAGCTGACAAAGCAACACGCCCCATGTGACCTACGACGCGACTCCTGGTGTACGCGTGCATAGCTTGTATTCCTTGTTGGGCTTGTCTGAAAGCTGTTTATCTGCCCATCCTGGAAGCTGCCACTAAATGTATGGCTCCCTAGAGGCGGCCGAGATTGGGACAACCGCCACTGTGTGCACATGTCATTCTTGTCAGCAGGGAAACAGCAGGGAACGGCCAAAGCTCTCACTCTGGAATAATCGTTTCATTACCAGCCCCTCCGAGATAGGTTGATCAACATTGAGGAGAGGTGCTTGCTCTACGGCCTAAGCTTAAGATTCGGACTTGCTGCATTGAACTAATGCGCTGGTGTGGCGCTGATGTGGCGCTGATGTTCACATCAACGGCGCAGTGGAGAACGTCCGAGTCAGTTATCTGCCAGGAAATTGTCATTCCGTGCTTATGTTCATGTGAAAATCAATCATTTAGTGAAGGAATCAAAACAAGTGATGACATATGACTCAGCGAATGACATTCCCGACGGACGTTCGAGATGCTTGCTTGCCGCTTGGTGCTTTCCGCGGATATGCTCGGGTATATCTGTTTCCATTAATATTTTCGGGAGTCATCAAATACGATGCGGAGTATGTTTCTATATATATGATTGCAAAGCGTAGGTATCAGATGCGAAATAAATATGATGAGCGTGATGAGTGTGATGAATGTACATGTGATGATGTGATGAATGTGATAGATATGGTAAACGCCAGTGCACTCCCGCGTCCACTCAGTAGGTCCGCGCCATCATAACCGAGCCCGGTGCTGAGTCCCGGAACGCGAACTTCTCGTACAGGCTCTGGGCCTTGCTCTCCGCCACCAGCCCCACGCGCCCCGACTGCGGGACATTCGCCACGAGCCAGTCCTCGACCTCCTTCATCAGCCGGATGCCCAGCCCGTGCCCCTGGTGCGCCGGGTGCACGGCGACATCGACGATCTGGAACCAGAGCCCGCCGTCGCCGATCACGCGCGCCATGCCGATGCACAGCGGCTCCCCGCTGGCCGAGTCGCCGGAGGTGGCGGAAGACGCGTCTGTATCTGCGTCGTCGGGCAGGGATAGTGACGAGTCGTCGGAGGACGGCGTGGAGCAGCGCGAGCTGTGGTGGGGGGGTGGCTGCGTGTACTGGATTTGCACGGCGAACAGGGAATTGGGGAGGCCGACGGCGGCGGCGGTGGCTGCTTTGCCCGAGAGACCCGTCGCTTTTCGCAGGTAGCAGTAGTCCTGCACGGAGGGGATTTCGTGTCTGACAGCGTACGCGTCCATCTGATTTACGGTTGCTCAGCAAAATGTGGTCGGGGAGAGATCTGGCGCGACTCACTTTGTTATTCGACATGTACATGTTTGTTTTTGTTTGTTTGGGGAGAATGGGCGTGATTGAGAGTGTGGAGTGTGGAGTTATGTTATTAAAAGAAATGCGCACTCGCACTGCGAGGTTATATGGTGCTCGACATGACAAGGTAAATTGCGCTGCCTTCGGAGAGGCTGTGGGCACGGTGGTGCGCATCATTTTGCGGCAAGCGAAGTCGACAGCTTCTGAACGACGCGATTGACTTGCTTCCGGTGCACGAGTCGACCGACTGTGGTAACCGAGTGCCACTTCCATCTATTTATGAACACCTTTTAGCATGTGCTTGGCGGCTTCGATCGAAGCAGCGATGACTGTCCGCTCCCGGGACCGTCGGTCCTGACGTGAAAACTGCAATTTGTATTGGATTGCAACAGTATCATCCCCAGTAAGAAGTGGGGGGCTTTTTTACTTCCGCGCGACGGTCCAATTTCACGCCATGACATGTGGAATAAACGATGCCACATGTCTGTCAGCTGGGCAGTTGGGGTACTGGTGCAATGGGCAGGAGGTGGACGCGGTGTGCTCAAGGAGGTGGCTTGGGGTGATCTGAGATCGACCGAAGATACTGAAAGATCTGAGCATCGACGGAAAATCAAAGGGCGTCGGTATCCAAACACGCAAATGACAGTAGCACCGAATATATTAAGCATTCGAAGACGTCACGGAGCACGAAGATGAAAAGTTGCACCTTGTCGACATATTCAACATGCACAGGAGCTTTCCCACGGTGCTTGATTGGGCGTTTCGTGCTCCGAACTTGTCGCTCATCCCCGGATGCTCACTGCTCACTATGTAGCCCTCACTCGTATTCGCGTTTCGGTTCCTGCAGCTTCATTAGCATACCTCCTAGATCTGCAAAATGACTTGCAGAATCTGAAGGCTCCACTGGACACGTGGAAAATGCTCCCTTCCTAACAGTTCGGCGCTCCCTGACATCGTTTCTCGGAGCTAAGTGCTCCTGTCTTGGCTTGTTCCGGGTGGTGCAGAGATACATAATCTAAGCTCCAGGATACGACAGGGTGTAGCTTTAGACTTTAGCAGCCAAGCAAAGGAGGTTGTGGGAAGCGTCGGTACCATCGCTGGGAATACGGATTTCAGGCACGTTATTCTTCTCGTTTCCCTTCCGTGTACCCATTCAACATGATATGTCGTCCTGCGAAAGTCATGTTGACTCTATATCCCGAGGCCTTCGAATGCTATGTCGCAAATGGGTCATGTCGCCGAAAATATACTTCTAAATCCGCCTTGATCGATGGCTGCTCCACATCATGGGCATATGTTTTTTTCTTGTGGCGTGATACTCCCTGACCCAGTATAGGACTCTTTGGCAACTACGCTATGATGTGCTGTGGATGCCGGCTTTTACTGTGTCTTTGGCCATCGAGTCTCCACGAATATGATCCATTCGTGTCAGCTACGCTTACCACCTGCCAAAATGAAATTTGTGTGGTGCTTATATCCATTTGGTATCATTAACCTTACCATATGTGTGATGATGGGCGATGGCATGATCCTCGTCGCTTACACGCTCGGACTCTCAGATTTAGATGATTGTATGCCAAGTGAATCGTCTACTCGGCATTATATAAGGTGCTTGGTCACCTCTACGCTGCTTGTTTATTCGCCTCAATGTCGACTTTTCGCGTTGCGTCGCTGCATTCTCTGTTATCAGTGGAAGTCCATCACGCCGCAAGACGTCTTCCATGCCATTTGATTTGAGCTTTTTCGAACCACTTGCCCCATTTGCTCGCTGACGCCGCATCCGATAATGACCCCCAGCAAGCTCATCCCATATCAGCACATACGAACTACCACCAAATCGCCGAAGGTCTTCTGCGACGGCATCACGGTTGTCGCTGTACGCATGCCTAGCTGCCTCGCTTCTGAGATCTATCAGCTGCCTCCTCTGGTGAGGGGATGTAAGCTACTCTCTGCCGCGTCTTCATCACACTTTCTAACTCGCGTCAATTGGTCATCGCTTGACACGATCCACAAGATCGCGGCTTACAAATTCGGCGGCACAGCGCCACCGTAGCGGCAAAAGTCAGCTCTCGAGACTCGCAGTTTCAGATGGTCTACAGTGCTTTGCATAAAGAATGATAGTTTCATTTCGGCGAAATGCGCAGATTTGCGGCCACGTGATCGCTGTTGTGACGGCTGTCTTAGTGTCTACTCCACTTACATCGTCTTGACATCGTCTCCCTTGTGCTTAATAACTCTCGCTGGCCTCCACGATGCACACGATGCGCCTGGGTGGCCAAAAATTCCAGTACCTCGGTGGTCATGCGGATTTGGCAAGTGCAACTACAATTTCGCCGAAACGAAACGATCATTCTTTATGTAAAGCACTGTAATTAGGCTTGACACTGACAAAATCGTCCCTACCCGAAGGAAATCACCTGATCGACGCTGTGGCCCAACTGGTTCAGCTGGATGAATGTGGCAGTGTCTGCATTTGACATACAATTAGGCTAAATACGTCATAAGACTAGCAGGGCCTGGACATTAAGTAGGCAGTTGAAATGGGCGCTCAATGCCGAGCTCCCCGTGCGCGCCCAAATGCTTTTGAGCCCGATCTGCCAAACGACGTAATATGTAATTGCCTGTCCTCATGGCAGCCACGGCCCACGCGGCACCTAGATGCGCTAAGAGACTAGAGAACTCCCTTCTCTTGCCTTAGTCCCGTCAGCGATGTTGACGACGTTTTTACTCGGGCTTCTCTCAGTGCCATGTCTAGTTGTGCGCGGACTGACCATCACGTCTGACACGGCGTCAGTAGCAGGGGAGACGTTCACTCATGTCATCGTCGGAGGCGGCACTGCAGGTTAGTTCTCGGAGGGACGATGTAGTTTCTGCGTCCACGCGCTGATGTGCGGGTGGGACAGGGTTGACGATAGCTAGTCGACTGGCGGAGGATCCCCGTTTCCACATTCTAGTGATCGAAACAGGCCCAGATGAGCAGAACAACAGCATTATCAACGATCCGGCCCAGTAAGTTCCGTTCCTCGAGCAATGTGAAAGGACCCACTGAGCGCATACTTGCTTGTACGCAGACAAATACCTGCCGATACAGATTTTGCGTACTTCTTCGCTACGACCGAGCAGGCTGTAAATGGTAAAAGTCTCACCATCCCCCAGTGCGTTCAAGCTGTACATCCCCTCAAATTGTGGCATTGACTTCCTAATCGAATGGTTCTAGAGGGAGGGTGTTGGGAGGTAGCTCTTCTATCAATGGAATGCAGTGGACGCGAGGCACGACAGGGCAGTATAACACCTTCGAACAACTTGGAAGCGCCGGATGGAACGCACAGTCTTTATTCAAGTGCGTCATTTCCACATCCATCCCCGTGCATATCTGACGTCCAACCAAAGGTACATGCAAAAGTCCGAGCACTTCAATGTGCCAAACGCATACCAGACCTCGCTTGGCGCAACTTCTGCGCCAGCCGTGCACGGTACCAACGGGCCCGTCTCAGTGTCCTACCCACAGCCGTATCTCGGCACTGTATCGTTCGGCTCATACATCACCTCCCTCCTCACCTTCTTCAAAGGCACGCATCTCAGCCAAATTCCGGACGCATGCACGGGCAGCCCACACGGCGCCGTCCGCTTCTTCTTCAGCCTGATCCCCGGCGCGAGCTCAGAAGCGGGCGGGAACAGGCGGTGCAGCAGCGCCGTCGCGTACGTCTATCCCTACGCCAACGGCGCCTATGCCGGGCAGAAGAGCAACCTGACGATCCTCGTGGGCGCGCTGGCGACGGGCGTCGTGTGGGGAAATGCGAGCCAGGGCCTACAGGTCGCGAGCGGGGTGTCGTATGCTGCGGCGCCGGCTAGCCCTGCGCCGCCTGACAATACGACCTTGGGGCCGATATATCAGGTGAAAGCGAGTAAGGAGGTCATTGTGTGCGCGGGCGCTCTCGGGGTCAGTGACATTTACATTTGCCTGATTTCGAGCATGCGGTACTCATGGCAACCCCATATAGAGCCCCCATTTCCTCGAACTGAGCGGAATCGGAGATCCAAAGTGCGCATCGTTGTACTTCTGCCTTTTTAGGCGACTACTAATCACCAATTAATTATTTAATACTCACGCAGAATTCTTGCGGCTGCTTCGATTCCGGTCAAGGTCTTCCTCCCGCAAGTGGGCACGAATCTGCAGGACCAGCCGCTCATCGAGAACGTCTACACGCTGAACCCCGCGAACCCGCCCGCGTGGACGAACACGACGAACGAGGTGGCGGAGGGCTCCGTCGGCTTCCTCTCCCTCGCCGACGTGCTCGGCGCGCACAATGCGCACATAGCCGGCCAGCAGCTGCTGGCAACCGTGCAGTCGCGCGCGCAGGCGATCGTGCAGAAGGGCGGGCATATAAGCGTGACTGGGCTCGCCAAGCAGTTCAAGGCGCAGGCGGAGAGCATGATTGACCCTACTAACCCGGCGCCCGTGACCGAGATGAGTCTGGGCATCGACGACGCGGGGCAGAGGGTTGGGCTCATCCTGTGGAATCTGTTGCCGCAATCGTGAGTGTTCCAGGATTTAAAATGTGGGCTATTGGCTGCGGACTAACCTGGTATTTTATCAGGCGGGGGACCGTGCACATCACCTCGAACAACCCGGCGGTGCTTTCCTCCGGTAAGCGCAATTTCTTGGCGATCCGATGTCTCTGGTGTCGTGCTGACCGCGTCCACAGTCAACCCGATGTACCTCGCCGACCCCTTCGACATCCTCCTGTCCGCGAATGCCACCAAAGCAGCGCGCGGCGTCATAAACACGCCGCCCGTGTCGCAGCTGATCCTCAACGAGACGTCGCCCGGATACACCGCCGTGCCGGCGAATGCGACCGACGCGCAGTGGCAGGCATTCGTCAAGGCTAGTGTCATGCCCACCATCCACCCGGTCGGCAGCGTGGCGATGGGCGCAAAGGACGAGGGCGGCTGCGTGGACAGCAATTTAATCGTTTATGGGACGAAGAATCTCAGAGTCGCGGGTGCGTTGCTCCATTTTACGCTTTTACGCCGTTCGTGAGGGCTTATTGAGCGGTTTCATGTTCATGGGAATTTAGACTCGTCGGTGATACCCATCGAGCTCAGTGCGCATTTGAGTGCCACTGTGTATGGCATTGCGGAGAAGGTGCGTTTCTCGGATACGGGCCGTGTCTTCAACGTTTCACGAGCTTATCGATGAATGATTCTATGCAGGTGGCCGATATCATCAAGGCCGCTCCTTGAGCTGGAATGGCATCGGAGGGAAGTCCTCGAAGATGGTGCTAGCACTTTCTCGTCATATAGCCATGCATAGGCCGCGCTTCCAGCGCTGCAGATGCTGCGCCCGAGTGCATTTAAGTTGTGTGACGTTATTCCTTTGAAATTTATCAGCGTAAACGTGTCCTGGTTCACAAGCCTTTTGACGTTCGAATGCGGATGTCCTGTGCTCGAGTGCCGGATGAATGACACAACAAGCTATGAGCCATGTGCTCTTCAAAGTTCAACGCATGCACACCCATCATTGCCGGTTTCTTTATTGCAAGAGCTCAACGGCCAAAGCTCCAAGTCTAACCTTTCGAGAGATAAAAACCCGCCTCCCTTCGCCACGTCACCAGTAGTAAGGTTTCTCAAAAGTGAACAGGATGGAACCAATATTTCGAGAACCGGTTTCCTGAGTCGGGCATCTAATCATCAAGGGATTCAGCCCATACGGTCAACACTTGGTCAGCCGTTTCGCTTCGACTCTCGGTGCCATACGCTGTCAAATTGTCGGATGATTGCTCAGCGTTCATTATAGAGCATTGCCTAGTCCTGGCAGTGAATCAGCAGTGAGTCAACATCCTGACGTTATACATAGTGAAGGCAGATTTTATAATAGAAATATCTAGCAGTAGTTATTGTCTTTCCATATCGCTACAACCCCTTCAGCATTTCAACCATTTTACAAAGATGTCCACACCGTACGCACGGATATTTCTCACTGCCCGCTTTGACCATAGAGCTAATGATGCATCAGCAGCGCGCGCAAGCATGTAATCATGGGCATCGGTCTCCCGCCAACCCACCCCACCGTAGCCGCGCATCTCGACCCCGTTCTCGTCAGGGATGCCCTCGCGCGCATAGAAGCAGTCATGAAAGACGCCGGATACGACTACATCCAGCTTCTGCCAACGCCTGAGGACGACATGTTCATCCTCATCGCCGAGCTCGGGCAGAAGAAATACGAAGGCGTGGTCATCGGATTCGGCATACGCGGCTCGCCCGAGCTGACGCCGTGGTTTGAGCAGCTGCTCAATACGATTGCGGAGCACTCCCCGGGCACGAAGTTCATGTTTAATACTCCTGAATCGCCGTTGACTGCAGTCGAGGCCGTGCAGAGGTGGTTCCCAGTTGTGCCAGCGCAGTAGACGGGTAAGTGTGTGTTTTATTTTATTTTGGAATTCAGCTCTGACCTGCGTTGTGTACAGTGTCACATTCGTCTATGTGGGATCGTTTCAACTTTAAACGGGTTATCCTACTCATTTCCATAGTTTCAGTTAGTTGTCCCCTCCACCAATATAAGTCTTGCGCCCATCAATCTCCCTTCGAACAATGAGAATCGATTCTCAGCTTCCCCCAGTAAGAATAATCAGCCCTGATCAGAGTAGCCAGGAATCCTTAGGACGAGTGTCGGCTGCTGTTTGCCAGACGAGTTCATCTCGTAGATATACGGTGTGGTGAGCGGGGACACCGGCAGTTGTGCGTTGGACCAGATGTCAGCATTCTCTACCTACGTTCATTTGGGGAACTGTGCAATGTCCTCAGTGCTGACGGAGTGATGCTCGTGGTGGAGCCAACCGTGGCAGAGTCTGCAGCAGTGAAGCGAGTCGATAGCTAAAGACTGTCGAACGAATAAAGATCACAGCGCAGAGTTAAATACGAGGGGTGCGGGCGAACTCGAAGTGCGCCGATGGCAGTCGTTGATCAAGGATATTGGCAATGATAATTCTATCGAGAACCCCAACGTGGGAAAATAACACGGAGTCTCGTGAGATGATTTCACCCATGTGTTGTAAGCTTAAAGTAACCTTCTTCTTGAAGCTTTTGCCCTCGTCACTGGACCCTCCACTGTCCGCTATACATAGTTAAATCAATCACCAATCACTGCCTCTTGAATCCCCTTCACCTGAGCTCGTCGATGCAGTTGATGATTGCTGAGAAAGCATGCCGAGATCGATGGCCCCGCAACAGTTGCCAAAACTAATGACATCGAGTTGTGCCTATTGCTCGGAAACTTTGCGTTTTGGAGGATGAAGAGACTATAAAATGCACGTCGATTTCTGTAACAAAATTCTACCGACTCTCACAAGCTACGGGACTGGCCGACAGCTGCTGACCCCGGCGCTGGTGCCTCGTTCCCCTCTACGCGTACCCCATGTCATAGTCAAGAGCCGGCTACAGGTATTTTACCCCAATTTTGTCGGTATCTACAAAATCAGTCAATGTATTCATTGTTATGCTTATCAGGAATGCGTTCTTGCGCTGTACATCGGTCTCTTGTCTCTGGGTCCGTTACAGGTATAGCATTTTCATTGCATTTCTATATTTGAGGAACTCGGCACTCAGGATACGGATCTTAGAAGGCAACTTAACGTTCTGGACAACCGAGGACTCATACTTCAGCTGTAGGGGAATTTAGACTCGTCAGTGATACCTATCGAGCTCAGTGCGCATTTGAGTGCCACCGTGTACGGCATTGCGGAGAAGGTGCGTTTCTCGAATACGGGACATGTCTTCAACGCCTCACGAGCCACACAATGAATTAAGGTGGCCGATATCATCAAAGGCGCTCCTGGTATCGCAGGGAGGCAAGTCCTCGAAGATGGTACTCGTATTTTCTCGTCGTACATAGGTCGCTGAGATCTATCAATATAGGCATGTCCCGGTTCATATGCCTTTTGACGTTCGAAAGGAGATCTCCTTTGCTCGAGTGCCGGATAATTGACACATGTGCATACCCATCATTGTCGGTTTATTTATTGCAAGAGCTCAACGGCCACAGCCCAAGTCTAAAATTGAGAGAGAGAGAAACCAGCGAAATTAATCCTTCATCCATTCGCCACATAACCGCTAGTAATATTTCTCATTACTTGGTCAGCAGTTTTGCTTCGACTCTCGGTACTATACGCTGTCGGACTGTCGGATAGTTGCTCAGCGCTGATTACAGAGCCTTGCTGAGTCCCGGTAGTAAGTCAGCACTGAGTCAACATCCTGACGTTAGTGGATGCAGATTTTATAAAAGAAATGTCTAACAGTAGTTAGTGTCTTTCTATATCGCTACAACCCCCTTCGGCATCTCAACCATTTTACAAAGATGTCCACACCGTAAGCACGGGTGTCTCTCACAACCCGCTTGGATCCTACAGCTAATGCTTCATCCGCAGCGCGCGCAAGCATGTCATCATGGGCATCGGGCTCCCGCCAACCCACCCTTCCGTAGCCGCGCATGCCAACCTCGTGCTCGTCCGGGATGCCCTGGCGCGCGTCGAGGCAGCCATGGAAGGCGCCGGATACGACTACACCCAATATCTGCCCATGCCCGAGGACGACATGGCTATCCTCATCGCCGCGCTCGGGCAGAAGAAATACGACGGCGTAGTCATCGGATTCGGCGTGCGCGGCTCGTCTGAGCTGACGCCATGGTTTGAGCAGCTGCTCAATACGATTGCGGAGCACTCCCCGGGCACGAAGTTCATGTTTAACACTCCTGAATCGCCGTTGACTGCTGTCGAGGCCGTGCAGAGGTGGTTCCCGGCTGCGCCGGCGCAGTAGATGGGTAAGCGTGTGTTTTATTTTATTTTGTAATTCAGTTCTGACCTGCGTTGTGTACACTGGCAGTGTCACATTCGTCTATGTGGGATCGTTTCAACTCTAAATCGGTCATGGGTTATCCCACTCAGCTCCATAGTTTCAGTCATTTATCCCTTTCACCAATATAAGTCTTGCGCCCATCATTCTCCCTTCGAACAGATGAGAATCGATGCTTAGCTTTAGAATATTCAATCCTGGGTAGCTAGGAATACTTAAGACGATTTTCGGCTGATGCTTTCCAGACGGGTCCACTTGATAGATATCCGGAGTTGTGAGCAAGGACATCGGCAGTTGTCCATTGAACCGGATGATAGCATTCTCTGTGCAATGTCCCCAGTGCTGACGGAGTGACATTCGTGGTGGAGCCAACGGTAGCAAAGTATGCACCAAGGAAGCGAGTCGATAGCCAAAGACCGTCGAACGAATAAATATCACAGCGCGCAGATAAATACGAGGGGTGTGGGCGAAATCGAAGTGGCCTGATGGCAGTCGTTGATCAAGGATATTAAAATATCAAAGATAATTTTGAGAACCTCAACGTGGGAAAATAACACGGAGTCTCGTGTTAGATATTTTCAACCATGTTTTGTAGGTAACCTTCTGCTTCTGCCCTCGCCGCTGGACCCTCCACTGTCCGCTACACATGATCAAATCAATCACAAATCACTGCCTCTCAAATCCCCGCCATCTGAGCTCGTCGCTGCAGTTGACGGTCGCAGAGAAAGCATGCCGAGGTCGACGGTGCGACGGTTGCCAAAACTGATGACATTGGGTCGTGCTTATTGCTCGGAGACTTTGTGTTTTGGAGGATGAAGAGACTGGAACTTTAAAATGCACGTCGATTTCTGTAAAAAAATTCTACCGACTCTCACAAGCTACGGGACTGGCCGACAGCTGCTGACCCCGGCGCTGGTGCCTCGTTCCCCTCTACGCGTACCCCATGTCATAGTCAAGAGCCGGCTACAGGTTTTTGCCCCAATTCTGTCGGCATCTACAAAATCAGTCATTAACTTCATTGTTATGCTTATCAGGAATGCGTTCTTGCGCTGTACATCGGTCTCTGGTCTCTGTGCCCGTTACAGGTGTTGCATTTTCATTGTATTTCAATATTTGAGGAACTCGTCGCTCAGGATACGCATCTTAGAAGGCACCTTAACGTTCTGGACAACCGAGGACCCATACATCGGCTGTATATAGCATCGCGGTCCTTCCTCGATAATATTTGTAAGTTCGATCTGCATTTACGTCCAATCCGCCTCTGATTATTTTGTCAAGAAGAGAAAGGAACTTCAACGCTTCAGCGTTTCAACAGCAGATGAGAGCTAAGAATTTCAGTTGGTATTTCTGATGGCGAGGTGATATTATCAGCACCGGCATCCTAAATCTACCCGTGGATCTAATCATATCGAGATCAGCACTTTTTGTCTCAGTCATACATCCACTGTCCAATGATTTCTCATCCCAGACTCGGAGTTACTGAGTCAGCACTACGGCACCACTGCCAGTGAGTCACGTCGGCAGCTTCCTCCGAGTCCGAGATCTGGCTTCTCTTATCTTCACTTGTCCTCATCCTCCACACTCCCAAAGAATGGCCGACACATGGAAGGCCCTGGCCGCGGAGAAGAAGAACAGACAGAAGGAGGCGATCCCCCAGCAATGGCTCATCGACGCCCCCGGCGACGAGGTCCTCGACGTCACCGGCGTTCCAGAAGCATGCGGCTTGCTGTCTGAATTGGAGGTCGAAATAACGAATACCGGCGTTGGCGTGCTTCTGGAGAGGCTGGCTCGGGGGGTATGGTCGTCGGTGGCCGTTACAACGGCGTTTTACAAGCGGGCGATCGTAGCGCAGCAGGTGGTACGTCCTGCCAGACACTGCGATGCGTCTTGGCTAGCTATTTGACTCACTGACGAGGGTTGCAGACCAATTGCTTGACCGAAATCTTTGTTGATCAGGCACTCGCGCGCGCCGCAGAGCTCGACGAGCATCTGAAATCCACAGGGAAGATTGTCGGGCCTATGCACGGGCTTCCTAGTGAGTCCAGCCGCACCCCGCTCCGGAGCAGCACTGATGCGAGGATCTCCAGTCTCGCTCAAGGACCAGATATCCATGAAGGGGCTCGAGACGACCATGGGTGACCCACCACCCCGAAAATCCGTCGTGTATCGCATGCTTACCCAACCCTCCATAGGATACACATCTTGGATTGGAAAATACGCGGAGCGCAACGCCGTCCTGGTCGACATACTCCTCAGAGCCGGTGCCGTGCCTTTCGTCCGGACCAACATCCCGCAGACGCTCATGGTGAGTCGCGCCGGCGCCGCAGGCCCACACCGCACTGACGCCCCAGTCGCTGCGTAGTGGGGGGAGACGCTCAACCACATCTTCGGCCGCACCGTGAACCCCTTCAACCGCGCGCTCACGAGCGGCGGCTCGTCCGGCGGCGAGGGCGCGCTCATCGCGCTGAAAGGCAGCCCGCTCGGCGTGGGCTCCGACATTGGCGGTAAGTGCTAAGGCGCCCCTAGATTTTCGGCGACTGCGCCTGGGCTGATCACAGATGTTCGCGATACCAGGCTCCATCCGCATCCCGTCGGGCTTCTGCGGGCTCTACGGGCTGCGGCCCTCGTACGGGCGCGTGCCCTACGCCGGCGCCGCCAACTCCATGGAGGGCCAGGACTCCATCCACTCCGTCCTCGGGCCGATGTCGGCGAGCGTAAGCGGAGTCAGGGTGTTTATGCAGGCGGTCGCGGCGGGGGCGCCGTGGCGCTACGACCCGCTGGCGGTGCGGCAGAAGTGGGACGAGCGGGCGTACGGATTGGAGGAGCATGGGGGCGGGGGGAGGATGTGTTTTGGCATCATGTGGGACGATGGGGTGGTTGTTCCCCACCCGCCGATTACCAGGGGGCTTGAGATCACCAGGAAGGCGCTGGTTGCTGCGGGACACGAAGGTATATTGCTGCGATTGAAGCTCCGCCGTTTTGGCTGACGGCCTCTCAGTTATAGACTGGCAGCCCTTGAAGCACGCAGAAATCGAGGTCGCGGTGGTATGTCAATGACACTGTTTTCATGCATACCATCGAGCAAGTCTCACAACTCCTACGGCAGGCAGGAATTTGGAATGCAGGCTGCGGCCAGGACTTTCGAAATGCCACAGCCGCGACGGGCGAACCTATCATCAGCTCAATGCTACCCTCTGCTCCTGAAGGCGTGCCCGCAGAAGAAGATCATCCAGGATCATCAGCCTGGGAACTATGGCAACTCCAGAGGCAGAAGCGCGATCTCCGCCAGGCCTACCTCGATCATTGGGAGAAAACCAAGAGTGATACACACACCGGCCGCCCGGTGGACGCCATCATCGCGCCCATCGCACCGTACGCCGCGCCGCCGCACGGCATGAACAGGCATGGATGTGAATTGTGCGCTGCCCGGATTCGACTAACATCTGTGGTTAGATACACCGCCTACACGAGCGTCTGGAATGGCCTCGACTATCCCGCGATGACGTTCCCTGTATCTAGCGTTGACCCCGCGATCGACTCAACGCGCCCCGCTCACAGCTTCCTTGGCAAGCACGACGAGTCCAACTACAAGCTCTGTAAGTTCTCTTGCCGCTCTCTGGCTCTCTTCACACCTCAACTGATCTCCTACTGGTTTAGATGACCCGAAAACATTCGAAAACGCGCCTGTTGGGCTCCAGCTTGTTGGGCGCACGCTTGAGGAGGAGGCGGTCATTGGCATGACTGAGGTAGTTGACGCCGCAATCAAGAAATTCTTGGGCGCGGAGGGCACGCTTCCTGACTTGAAGCCGCGAATGTAGACTTTCCCGGATTGGCCTTTCCACATGTGAGGAAACTTGTACGCTTTGTGAAATCAAATTAGTCGCCAGCGCAAACCAGACTCGTGCGAGTTCGAATTTGCGGAGGATGGATCATCATATGGCTATTGCTGCAACAATTTATCACCCTACACGAAATTTTGTTCGGAAATAAATAGGCTCATCGCGCTCACCGGTGTTGGTTGTATTTCGCTGATATTTCGGAGTGGCGGATATGCTGTCAATGCGAGTCCTTGGTAGAAGTATATATAGGTTCAAGGCACCGAGGTGTGTAGCCGTTGAGTAGCGGTTGTAATCAGCAGCATGGCGCAGAGGAAGCGCGCGGGGCTCATAACCCCGAGGTCGCTGGATCGAGACCAGCTGCTGCTAGATAGATATTTTTGTTTTTCAAGAACATCGAAAGATCGAATGGCCCGGGAGAGAGGATTTGGCCGATTGAGGGTGGTTTGCAATTTGCGCAAGGCGAATTATCTTTGAATATTTTTATTATTCGCCTGCCTGCTTGATAGCTTGGGCTCGTGGCCGAATTACTCGATAAGTTTCTCCAAAAAAACTACCAGGCAATATTCTCAGAGCTAGTCGGCAGAAGGATGGACACGGGCGGCGGAAGCAGGGACGCGCCAGTAAAACGACCGACGCGTGGGATGCGCGCCGCGTTTTTTTTCTAGATGATTCGTCACGAGTACAAATTCGCGACTTTACCTTCCTTTAACCTCCACCTCTCTCCCCATTACAACCTCTCTTCTACGCGTCGGTCTACGCCCTCCTAATCACTTATAATGCACCACCTCTCTACGACCTCCACACGCGCTATGCGTCGCGCTGCAGCCAAGGCAGCCAGGCCTTCATTGGCCCGTGGTGCCCACAAGGACATCAAATTCTCCAACGACGGACGCGCGAGCATCCTCAAGGGAGTCGAGGTTCTGGCCAAGGCTGTCAGCGTGACTCTGGGACCGAAAGGTGTGTGGCGCTGGCTCGAATGACGCGCATTGCAGCGACTAACGTGTCGCGTGTAGGTCGCAACGTCATCATTGAGCAGTCTTACGGTGGACCGAAAATCACCAAGGACGGCGTCACTGTCGCAAAGTCCATTTCGTTGAAGGACAAGTTCGAGAACCTCGGTGCTCGGTAAGCAGACATCCAGGCTGCACCGGTGGCCACTTGCTGACTCGTCCACAGTCTTATCCAGGACGTCGCCCAGAAGACCAACGAGATTGCAGGTGATGGCACAACTACCGCCACTGTTCTCGCGAGTGCCATTTACGCCGAGGGTGTCAAGAACGTCGCTGCGGGCTGCAACCCCATGGACCTCCGCCGAGGCTCCCAGGCCGCTGTCGACCGCGTCGTCGAGTTCCTCTCCGCCAACACCAAGACCATCACCACCACCGCCGAGATTGCCCAGGTCGCGACCATCTCCGCCAACGGCGACGTCCACGTCGGCAACCTCATTGCGCAGGCAATGGAGAAGGTCGGCAAGGAGGGTGTCATCACCGTCAAGGAGGGACGCACCATCGACGACGAGATTGAGATTACGGAGGGCATGCGTTTCGACCGTGGCTTCATCAGCCCCTACTTCGTCACCGACGTGAAGAGCCAGAAGGTCGAATTCGAGAAGCCCCTCATCCTCCTCAGCGAGAAGAAGATCTCCCTCCTCCAGGACATCCTCCCCGTCCTCGAGCTTGCCGCCCAGGCCCGTCGCCCCCTCCTCATCATCGCCGAGGATATCGAGGGTGAGGCCCTCGCCGCCTGCATCCTCAACAAGCTCCGTGGCCAGCTCCAGGTCGCTGCCGTCAAGGCCCCTGGCTTCGGTGACAACCGCAAGTCCATCCTCGGTGACTTGGCCATCCTCACCGGTGGCACAGTCTTCACCGAAGAGCTCGACATCAAGCTCGAGCGCGCCACGGCCGACCTGCTCGGTTCCACTGGCTCGATCACCATCACCAAGGAGGACACCATCGTGCTCAACGGCGATGGCGCCAAGGAGTCCATCCAGGCCCGCTGCGAGCAGCTCCGCAGCCTCGTCGCGGACCCCACCACCAGCGACTTTGACAAGTCCAAGCTCCAGGAGCGTCTGGCCAAGCTCAGCGGGGGCGTTGCCGTCATCCGGGTTGGCGGGTCCTCAGAGGTCGAGGTCGGCGAGAAGAAGGACCGCTACGACGATGCGCTCAACGCCACGCGCGCTGCCGTCGAGGAGGGCATCCTCCCCGGCGGCGGCGTCGCCCTGCTCAAGGCGTCCCTCTCGATCACGACCAACTCCCCCGGCGCGGGCAACCTGCCCACCAACTCGGACGCGAAGGTCCTCGCGACCGCGAACTTCGACCAGGACCTCGGCGTGAACATCATCCGCCGCGCGCTGACCAAGCCCGCGCGCATGATCTTCGACAACGCGGGCGAGGAGTCGTCCGTCATCGTCGGCACGCTGCTCGCGCAGTACGGCGCGCCGGACAAGTTCGCGTGGGGGTACGACGCGGCGCGGGGCGAGTACGTGGACATGATCAAGGCGGGGATCGTGGACCCGCTGAAGGTCGTGCGCACGGCGCTCGTGGACGCGTCGGGCGTCGCGAGCTTGCTGACCACGAGCGAGGCGTGCATCGTCGAGGCGGAGGACGACAAGCCCGCGGCGCCCGGCGGCGGCATGGGCGGGATGGGTGGCATGGGCGGTATGGGAGGCTTCTAGAGTGGTTAAGGGCGTTTCAAAAGTACTTGGTTGACCAAACCTCTCCTATTGCTATTCCGCAGTCCACATCTTCCCCGCATACACATCTTATATTCATAGTAGTTCCGCCATACGCACTCACATACCTCACCGCTCAGTTTTGTTCCTCGTACGACATCTCACTCACGCACTGTACTTGCAACTATAATGATAATCAATAAGGGATTTTATGTCATGGTTTATACTTGGTCTCCGCCTGTGTTGTGTCGAGCTCGCATATGGCCTCATGTTTGGAGTGTCAGCCTGATTCCTGTAACGCTTGGATGACTTTGCGACTCATCACTACCGTCGAAATGCTGATAGGCCATACCCCTCAGTCCATTCGTTGAGCTATGTGGTATGACAGGTTATAGGGTATAATATCACAGGTTTGTCTGTGCCTACTTCAAAGGTTTGGTAACTGCGGTTTGGTATGGTATGGCAGGGTAGTGTAGCCATGTAGTATATAGGTATGGCAGGGTATAGTCTATAGTCTATATAGGTATGGCTATCGCGGTTTCGACTGTACTACATATTCCTCGGTGTACAATATGCGCATGCTCTATCTACCATCCACGTGGTCTAAAAAATAGGAATTTACTTAAGTAATAAAGGCTACGGCTACCTCCAGAACATGAGCCGCTGCCGCACACCAGGTGAATGCGAGAAGATGGCAACCGGGCCCCAGGCTGCCAAAAGAAGTGCGATGTGTTCTGTGCCGAATGGTGTAAGTGTTGGTCGGTGGCGGCCGACGTCGACGAGGGTGGAGAGCGTGACAAGGATCTGGATGAGGAAGAATATGCTGTAGGCAAACAAAAGGTCAGATATCGGGCGCACGGTATTTGGGATGGCTAAGGACAGATAAACGTACGCATGGAACAGGATCAGCCGCCACACAAGGGGGATAATCTTTTTTTGGGGAGCTGTAAGTTGCGAACGGTGGGATATTTCTAAAATGCGTATGAATGTTAACATCAGGGCTGACACGCTCTGGAATAATAGGATAGCACGCACTGTCGAGGCGTATAGGCGCTTGCGGCTTGCGACCCATCTTTGCTTGTACCTTATCCTCTACATCCGCGTCCAGCGCGTCTTCTTCCTCCATGGTAGGGTACGCGAACGTACTATCCCGCCAGCTCGATTCCATGGCCTTCGACGTGGGGGATGCCGTCGCCCGCGGATTGTAAGGAATGTGGAACCGCGCTTGCGCTGCTTGTGAGGGCGACTTGCCGTGCTGGCGTTTCTCGTTCCCAACCGAGATCACACTGGGCGGCTTCGCGGCCGCGTGCCGTCCGCCAATACTGAGGCTGGAGGGCGACCGCCCGGGAGAAAGCTCGTCCATCTTCGTCCATCCGTCCACGTCGGGGTCCTCGTCCAGGCCGGGCTGCGGCATCCGCACCATCGCGGGGACCGACACCGAAAACGGGTCGGTGCGTGTGCCGATATTGGTCGAGTTGTGCTGGGTGCTCTGGACCCTGTGTATCCGCGCGACCCGCATGCCCGCGTACACGGTGAGGCAGAAGCACGGGATGGACTCTATCATCGGCATACCGGCGTACCCGAGCAGGCATATCCAGAGAGGGCCTGTGACGTCCGCGTGGAGGTTGTCGGAGGGCGCGTAGGCGTCGAAGGCGACCACGAGGGCAATCTGGGCCACTGCGAACACGGTGGGGATGATCAGGATTGGGATGAAGTATACGTGGCGCCAGCTTAGTGTTCTGCTTGGGGGGTCAGAGGAGTGGATGTGTATGGAAGGAGATTGACGTACGATTTGGCGCTCCCGCTGACTGACCCTGGCCAGACCACAGAAGCGGTAGTGGCCCAGATAAAAGACAAGGCTAGGCCGGTGAGAGCGAGAGCCGAGAAGCTGATGATGAATATTTGGGCTGATGGGGAGACTCTTAGACGGATGATCAGCGGTGAGCGTATCGAGACTCACCGAGGCGAAATGCGTCTGGCATTTGGAAAGGGTCCATGTGGTATACCATTCCTACATTCCGGGCATTAGAAAAGCGAAATCCTGAGATAGCTGACTCGCACCTAGACAGAATATCCCTTCGAGTGCGGTAATCATACTGCAGTATAGGAAGGGGAACCAGTATATGTTGATAGTGCGTGCCAGTGTAATCAGAACCGCCCAGCAGGCCAAAGTCCCAGACACGCTCAAGCCGAACCAGACAGCCTTCAGAGCGAATGGGAGCATGTCGGATGAGGAGAGTGAGCACCAAGCGAAGTGAGGACTACTGTGGGGGCGCCCTTTCTGTATGCTTTATTTTATTCATTAGGACCCGGCAGCATGAGCGGATACGTCACTTACTGTTGATGTTCTCGTAATGAGTGTGACTCCGAGTCGCGTTAATCTTTGATATATTGATTGGACTGCGCCTGAGAGGCTGAGACTCTTCGGGGCAGCCTTTCCCCAGACACTCACGGGCAGGTCGTGACTCGATAAGTTGTCCTGCTGTTGTCCTGCCAGTGAACGTTCTCTTGAACCGAACGGCGTTCTGTTTGGCGTGTGTAGAGCCATAATAGTAGATGAAGATAGGGCTCGCCGTCCGGCATGACCGATGGTCGCTCCATCGTTTGTTTTCAGGGTGTCAATGGATAGCGATCGTTGCTGGATCGTTGTCGAAAGGTCGCCTGACAAGTTGGCCATCAAGGACTACCGTCGGTTGCGGCCGGTGGAAGTAACCGATGGTTAGCCTCTCAGCTTGTCTCAAACGCGCAATTTACAATCGCTGAGTCTGAGTCTGAGAAGAGGGAAGATTTTTCTGAATCAGCATACCAGCCATGCAATAACGTGCTCTGAGAGCGTACAGCACCAACCGCATATCAATATAGTGTCTTGCCTACGTATTTTCCGTGTGAGCCGTCTTGTTGCTGTTTACAAAGATTCACCCCGTCTGATAGGAAGCATCATAATGTGAGACACCATCGCCTTTAGCGAGAGCGCTATCGTTATACAGGGTCTTGCATCTTCTTGCATATGAGTCTGGAGTTTGAGGTTTCTGGCGAGTCGGCTGTCGGATCGGAAAGTAAATCGTGACCAACCAGCCCGGCTGCAGACGCTCACTTCATTCTTCTTCTCCAAAACGCGTCCTATGAGGATCGGGAAAGAACTCAGAGTCATCTCATTGCTCTCAGGACCATTGCATATATATTTCCCCTCTCATTTGGTGTAAATACTGGCAGGGAATTGCGCCGAGCTCAGATTTCGCAGAAATGTCAAACTCCAGACTCATAAGTTATTGTATGTCGATTTCACCCCGCGCCCACAGCACCACTTCCCCGCCAACAGCGACCGACTCCAACTTTGGATCCCATCTGACCTGCAAAATTCCTCCGCGTTCAGATACCTGCCGAGCTTTCATGGGCGTGCTAGGCGCTACCGATGAACCGCGTTTATGAGCCCAATAAGGCGTCAGCAAACAATGCGCTGAGCCGCAGACGTGATCTTGAGTCCATCAATGTAAGTGCTGGGTGGATGCGGAATGAGCAGGAGAACATGCACCTTCAAGACAGCCGGAATTAGGTGCAAACATCCTAGACACAAATGATTCTCCGTTGCTTTCGTCTCCTGCGCTCGTGATGACGTTTATCGGGAACGGTGATTCTCTCTGCGCGACATTGTTGTCAGTCACATCCGCTAACGGGTCATAAAAAGCATACTCAATGACTCACAAATGCATCCACCATTACTTTCCGTCCTTCCAACTTGAATCCCCCGGTTTCTGCGACATCCACGAGCACATACATCGCGTACTGGCCTGTTCCGTGGCCCATATACCGCACCTCAAGCTCCTCTCCAGTATCCTGCGCGCCGAACGCTTTGGCAATCACATCACGAATCTTGGCCCCCTGAGGCGAATCATGCGCAATCTGGACTGTCGGTGCGTCTGGAAACGTGATTTCGATCGCCCCACCTTCGCCCCCTTGCCGCGAGGCAGAGACGACAGCACCAAAGGCGGTTCTGAACTTCAGGATGTCCGCGGCTTCGTCGAACTGCCCAGGAGATGACCATACTGCCTTTGCCGCGGCCAGAGTCGCATGCAAGCAAATCGGGAGCTCATTCTCCGTGTTGAACCACCGGATGCCGTAGTCTCCGCCGGTATCTGCGCGTGGGGGAGAAACGAATGCGCACATGGGCTGGACGAGGTCTTTTCCGATGGCTTGCATCTTAGCATCGGTGAGAGTGATGTTGGGTGGGACGATGATGACGGCTGCAGGGTTGCCCGTGTGCGCGCTGGTGGCGAAGGCGCTCAGCAAGAGGAAGGGGGCGTTGGTTTGGGCCATTGTAGGTCAGATCGAGAGTGCTAGTACTATGAGTTCGATTTTGAGATGTACTTAAATATCCGCCCCAATTTGATTTTGAGAAAGTGACTCGGAGTGACTCGACCAAGACTCGACAGCGTTAGTCATTCAGCTCAGTCACGAATTTGTCTGTCCTAATTCAATTACTAATTCATACGATTGCGTCCTGACAAATGCCGAGGACATCTCGATATTGGTCATTTGCGTGCTGCTGGCTCTACAATATCGAGATTTTCTGGAGATTTCCTACGAATGACAAGCACTCTACCAGCACTCAAAGCAAAGGATATCCGGTTTTGAAGTCGCCATGCACAACATAGTACGATGGGGAGGATAGGCATCTTGTAGGTACTGATAAACTTGTCAGAAGGAATATTAATAACGTCGCCGAATGTGAAGGGTCTCGGGACATCCGGGAATGGAGCATCCGGATTACCAGAAGCTCGAGCTACATGTAAGGTTCCCCATGAAGAGACCAGAGTAGCATCAACCTCGAAGAATTCCGTCCAGCCAACAACATCCAGGTCAAGAACTAGCTTTAATGATATCGGCCACCTACAAATGGGATGGGGGGTTGATGTTGGAGATTCGTGTCCACTGGCGGGAGCGAGACCTTGACAGGAACGAAAGCAGCCGCAAGAACTCTGCGTGAATATCAATTGGTTATTGGGTACTAGTTAGTTGAAATGGTAAAAGTAGAGTGGTGCGCACTTCGGATCTCCGATTGCGCTCAGTTCAAGGAAATGAGGACACTGTTTGGGGTTGCCGTGAATAGGGCATGCTCGAAATCAGGTAAATGTCACTGACTCCGAGAGCGCCCGCACAAACTAAGTATGACCTCCTTGCTTGCTTTGACTTGATATACCGTTCCTAAGGTCGTATTTCCAGCATGCACAGGACTAACCGGCGCCGCAGCGTAAGACACCCCGCTCGCGACCTGCAGACCTTGGCTTGCATTCCCAGAAACGACTCCCGTGGCCAGTGCGCTCACAAGAACCGTTTAATTGCTGTTTTCCCCGACATGAGCACCGTTAGCGTAGGGGTAGACATACTCTACTATCCACCTGCGGTCTCGGCGAGCGCAAGATATGCACCCGAGAACGGCATGGGATATGTCACCTCGGCCAGCTCGCACAGCCTAGTCTTGCGGGGGTCGAGTCTCGTCTGTAAATCGTCAAGGGCGCAGGCAGGGCATTGTTCATTATATCGACCAGGCTACTCCGCATCTCAACTTAATTACGATACTTAGAAGTGAACTGCAACGTGGGGCATGGCCTCGTAGTAGTATAAATCATGGATACAAAACAACAACAATAATAATAAAATGTAACTTAAGTAATTAAGGCTACCGCCAGAACATGAGCTTCTGCCGCACACCAGGTGAATGCGAGAAGATAACAAACGGGCCCCAGGCTGCCAAAATAAGTGCGATGTGTTCTGTGCCGAATGGCGTAAGTGTTTTTCGGTGGTTGCCGATGTCGATGAGGGTAGAGAGCGTGACAAGGATCTGGACGAGGAAGAATACGCTGTTGGCAAACAAAAAGTCAGATATTGGTACACGGTATGTAGGGGGTCACCGGTCATCGGCCACCGGCCAGCGAGGGATGAACGTACCCATGGAACAGGATCAGCCGCCATATAAGGGGGATAATCTTTTTTTGTGGAGCTGTAAGTTGCGAACGGTGAGATATTTCTAAAATGCGTATGAATGTCAACACCAGGTCCGACACGCTCTGAAATGATAGAATAACACGCACTGTCGAGACGCATAGGTTGCGGCTTGCGGCCAGTCTTTCTCTGAACCTTATCCTCTACATCCGCGTCCAGCGCGTCTTCTTCCTCCATCACAGTAGGGTACACGAAGGGCGATTTACTATCCCGCCAACTCGTTTCCGCGGCCGTCGATGTGGGGGATGCCGCCTCCCGCGGATTGAAAGGAATGTGGAAGCGTGCTTGCGATGTTTGTGAGGGTGATTTTCCGTGTTGGCGTTGCTGGTTCCCAACCGAGATCACACTAGGCGGCTTCGCGGTCGCGTGCCTTCCGCCCATACTGAGACTGGAGGGGGACCGTCCGGGAGAAAGCTCGTCCAGTTTCGTCCATCCATCCACCTCGATGTCCTCGTCCAGCCCAGGCTGCGGCATCCGCACCATCGCGGGGACCGACGCTGCAAACGGGTCTGTCCGTGTGCCGGCACCGAGATTGGTGGAGCTATGCTGGGTGCTCTGGATCCTGTGTATCCGCGCGACCCGCATACCGGCGTACACAGTGAGACAGAAGCACGGGATAGACTCTATCATCGGCATACCGGCGTACCCGAGCAGGCATATCCAGAGATGGCCTGTGACGTCCGCATGGAAGTTGTCGGAGGGCGCGTAGGCGTCGAGGGTGACTACGAGGACAATCTGTGCCACTGCGAACACGGTAGGGATGACCAGGAGTGGGATGAAGTATACGTGGCGCCAGCTTAGTGTTCTGCTTGGGAGTCAGAGGAGTGGATGGGTATGGAAGGAAACTGACGTACGATTTGGCACTTCCGTTGACTGACTCTGGCCAGATCACAGAAGCGGTAGTGGCCCAGATAAAAGTCAAAGCTACTCCGGTGAGAACCAGGGCCGAGAAGCTGATGACGAATATTTGGGCTGGTAGGGAGACTCTTAGACGAATGACCAGCGGCGAGCGTATCAAGACTCACCAAGACGAAATGCGTCTGGCATTTGGAAAGGATCCATGTGGTATATCATTCCTACATTACAGGCATTAGAAAAGTGAAATCCCGAGATAGTTGACTCGCACCTAGACAGAATATCCCTTCGAGTGCAGTAACCACACTGCAGTATAGCAAGGGCAACCACCATATGTTGATAGTGCGTGCCAGTGCAATCAGAACCACCCAACAGCTCAAAGTCCCAGACGCGCTCAAGCCAAACCAGACAGCCTTCAGAGCGAATGGGAGCATGTCGATGCTATTTCGATGAAGAGAGTGAGCAGCAAGCGAAGCGAGCACTGCCGTGGGTGCGCCCGTTCTGTGTGTTTTATTTTATGCATTGACTGGACCCGGAAGCATGAACGGATATGTCGCTTGCGGTTGACGTTCTCGTAACGAGTGTCACTTTTAATCTTTGATATATTATTTGATTGGATGGCACCAGCTGATATACCGGAGCAGCTTCTTTCCCCAGGCTCATTGGCAGGTCGTGACTCGATGTTGTCCTGCACGTTCTCCTGATCCGAACGGCGTTCTGTTTGGCGTGTGTAGAGCCCTAGCAGTAGACGAAGACAGCGCTCACCGTCCGACATGACCGTTAAGTAGTTGCTCCGCGGTTGGTGTCGATAGATAGCGATGGTGGTCGCCATCATGCATTACCGCCGGTTGCTGCCGGTGGAAGTAACCCTAAGTAACCGATGCTTAGCGCTCAGCCTTCGATTCTGCCTGATTTGCGTCTCAAGCGTGCAATTTAATCGCTGAGTCTGAGAAGACTCAGAAGAAAGATCTCTCCGAATCATCATTATGGGCCATCCAATCGTGTGCTCTGAGAGCGCACATCATCAATCACACACTAGCGCACGGTGGGAGTTCACTATGTTAATAACAGTTAATGTTGACTGTTTATTCGCTGGTGAAGGTTCATGGGCTGAGAGCCTGTTAATAACTCGTCATTACATGATCGATGGGCACTCAAGGCACCGAAGTCACCGCCGACCACTGCCAGCAGGGATTTTTTTTTGAACCGGGTGGCACCTGCATATATCACGTGGTTGTTCATACCTGGTCAAGAACGTCAATATTAATGTTAAGATTCCTCTGGGACTCCTGGTTATAGACCGGTTAAAAGCCGGCCAAATCGAATACTCACCGTACGCTCGTGTACGCATCACCGCCACGACAAGTTCGTGCGCGAGGGCGGGAGCAGCATGCACTTCCTGTCGGCCGCGTCAAGCTTGAGCTCTGCGAGTGCAAAGTCGTGCTGGGACGAGATCCGGGCTGGTCGTGCACGGCCTCGTGGTCTTCCGATAATCCTAACTTTCTGAATTCCTTCCCGGTAATGTACTGTCTTGACATATGTCTTATTCTGTTTTTCTCACTTGAAACAATAAAATATCCCTCATGCAGTCTCATACCAGACTTTCAGAGATATGAGAGCAATAAGGAGCAATGATAAAATTGATGTTACTGAGCACAACTGAAACTGCGGAGCATTGCTCATATTGGTTGGTCACTTACTACCAACCAGGGTACTTTGGAACAGATGCAAGATGTCGAGACATTGCCTTCTTTTGTCACGATGATGCTCAAGTAACATGAAAAAGGTAGAGCAATAAATCTCATAATACCATCATAATGCTCCGAAAATTGGAATCAGTTATCAGACATTATGACTCGGTGCCCTACCTATACCACGTGATCGGTGTTCGCTTGTGTCGACTGCATGTAACTTTTAGCATAGCTGTTTGGAGCTTATCAAGTCCGTCTGGGCATATCAGCCACCTCACGTTTTCACGATGTTCGTGCGAACCTCAAACGCAAACCTCTGATTAACTCTATTGATCGATACCAGGTTCGCGTTTTGGACAACGCGGTCTACATCTGTTCAGAGGGCCAAACTGGCCTCAAAAGTGGGCGATTTGGGCCCCATGTTGGAGGATTCTTCGGGACAATCTAAAGGGGGAGCTTCCGGTGGCCTGAGCAGCATCCCTTGTAGAAAGGCATGGGACTGCTGGGCCCCCTGCGGGGCTGTCCGGTGTCCGATGTCCGGAGTCGCCAATATCGAGATTTCCTACAAATGTCAAGCACTCTAGCAACACTCAAGTAAAGTATATCTATCTGGTTTCAAAATTAAACCGCTCAAGAAACGGGAGATGTTGAAGAAGTCATGCACGACATAGTACGATGCGGAGGACAGGCATCTTGAAGGTACATACTGATAAACTTGTCAGACGGAATATTACTAACGGCACCGAACTTGCAGGTCCTCGGGACATCTGGCAATGGAGCGCCCGGATTACCAGAAACTCGAGCTACATGTAAGATTCCCCATGAAGAGACCAGAGTAGCATCAGCCTCGAAGAATTCCTTCCAGCCAATAGCATCCAGGTCAAGAACTAGCTTTAATGATATCGGCCACCTACAAACGTGGGCCAATGAGACTTTTAAATTAATTGTACTGGATTGAAAAAAAAAATACCTTCTCTGCAATGCCGTACACAGTACCACTTAAATGTGCACTGATCTCAATGGGTATCACTGAAGAGTCTATGTGCCAGTGATATCAGTATGCCGATTGCCACAGATATGCGACAAGGGAATATACCTGCGACTCTAACATTCTTCGTCCCATAAACGACCAAATTGCTGTCTACACATCCGCCTTCGTCCTTCGCGCCCATCGCCACACTGCCAACCGGATGAATTGTTGGCGTGACGTCGGTTTTGATAAATGCCTGCCATTGGGCGTCTGTTGCGTTAGCCGGGACGACTACGTATCCGGGAGATGTTTCGTTGAGGAGCAATTGGGAAACGGGAGGTGTGTTCATGACACCTCGCGCTGCTTTGGTAGCATTCGCGGACAAGAAAATATCAAAGGGTTCGGTGAGGTACATCGGATTAACTATGGACGCAGTCAGCATGACACCAGTCACATATAAATTATACTGACCCGAGGAAAGCGCCGCTGGGTTGTTCGAGCTGATGTGTACAGTTCCCCGACTGACAAAATACCAAGTTAGCCTGTGTGCAGCGAACGACGAAAAAAAAAGGAATCCAGAAATCCTCACGATTGCGGTAACAGATTCCAAACTTGAAGTGCAGCGCTCTGCCCTCCGGCATCAGTCGCGAAGCTCATCTCGGTCACAGGCGCCGGATTATTCGGGTCAAGCATGCTTTCCGCTTGAGCTTGCAGTTGCTTGCTTAACCCGGCTACACTCGTATGTCCGCCCTTCTGCACGATCGCTTGAGCCCGTTGGCGCACGGTCGCCAATAGTTGCTGACCGGCTGTATGGGCATTTTGCGCGCCCAACACATCGGCGAGGGAAAGAAATCCAACGGCGCCTTCCGTGACCTCGTTCGTGACGTTCGTCCAAGCAGGCGGGTTGGCGGGGTTGATCGTGTAGATATTTGTGATGAGGGGTTGATCTTGGAGATTCGTGCCCACTTGCGGAAGCGAGACCTTGACAGGAACAGAAGCTGCCGCAAGAACTCTACGTGAACAATAATTGGTTATTAGTTGAAATGGTAAAAGTGTACTGATGCGCACTTTGGATCTCCGATTCCGCTCAGTTCAAGGAAATGGGGACTCTATACGGGGTGCCATGAGTAACGCGTGCTCGAAATAAGGCAAATGTCACTGACTCCAAGAGCGCCCGCACAAACTATAACTTCTTTGCTTGCTTTGACCTGATATATTGTTCCCAAGGTCGTATTTGCAGGCGGTGCAGGGCTAGCCGGCGCCGCAGCGTATGATACCCCGCTCGCGACCTGCAGACCTTGACTTGCATTTCCCCAAACGACTCCCGTGGCTAGTGCGCCCACGAGAACCGTCAAACTGCTTTTCTGCCCGGCATGAGCACCGTTAGCGTAGGGGTAGACATACGCAACAGCGCTGCTGCATCGTCTGTTACCACCCGAGTCGTCCTTGCTCGCACCTGGAATTAGACTGTAAAAGAACCTGACAGCGCCGTGGGGACTGCCGGTACATGCGTCAGGAATTTGGCTAAGATGAGTAGTTTTGAAGAATTTGAGGAGGGAAGAGATGTATGAGCCGAATGAGACAGTGCCAAGATATGGCTGCGGATAGGAAACTGAGACGGGCCCGCTAGTACCATGCACTGCTGGTGCAGAGGTTGCGCCAAGGGAGGTCTGATATGCGTTTGGCACATTGAAGTGCTCGGACTTTTTCATGTACCTTTGATGAAATGTCAGAGATGCACGGGAATAGATGTGAAAATGACGCACTTGAATAAAGACTGTGCGTTCCATCCGGCGCTTCCAAGCTGCTCGAAGGTGTTGTACTGCCCTGTCGTTCCTCGCGTCCACTGCATACCATTGATAGAAGAGCTACCCCCCAATACCCTCCCTCTAGAACCATCCGGCCAAGAAGTCAGCATCAAAGTTTGAGGGGATGTAAAGTTTGTACTCACTGGGGAATGATGAGACTTTTGCCATTCACATCTTGCGGGGTCGTAGCAAAGAAATAGGAAAAGGTAGTAGCGGCGGCTGTGACTCTGCACACAAACATGCGCTCAGTGAAGCCTCGAGCATAGCTTAAGGCACGAGACTCACTGGTCAGGATCGTTGATGATGGTGTTGTTCTGCTCATCTGGGCCTGTTTCGATTACTAGAATGTGGAAACGGGGGTCCTCTGCCAGTCGACTGGCTACTGTCAAACCTATCCCAAACGCAGATCAGCGCGAGGATACAGAAATCATCTGGTCACTTCGAGAGCGAACCTGCGGTGCCTCCTCCGACGATGACATGGGTGTACGTCTCCCCCGCTACTGATGCTGGGTCGGAAGTGATTGTCAATCCGCGCACAGCGATTGACGACGAGAGAAGAGCGAGTAAAATCTTCGTCAACATGGTGGACGGACGATGGGGAAGTCTCTACAGCTGAGAACATTTCGTCCCTGGCGACTAACGAGTCACGACTCGAAGAGCAACAAGCAAAAACAATGTTTGACAGATGTTTGATCGGCCTCGTCGGCCTCAAAAGCGGTGAGGGCGCGCCGTTGGAGCGGCGGGACGACTAACTGAGTGGCCCAGCTTAAAAACCACCTGTGCCAGCGTTTCTCCGAGTCGTGAGGCCTCACCTGAACATGTGGATCGCTTGTCCTGAGTTCCCTACGGCGAATGCATACCAGGTAACAAAACATATTTTTTTCCTTGGGGGCAGTACACCATTGTTGTACTCAAGCATTTTTAGCATTGTAGGGTTCAGGAACGCACTAATGTTGCCATGGTCACTGTGCCTAATAGGTACAACTTTGAATGCCGTGTCATTCTGTGAAGAGCACACCCGTAAGAAAGCACGCACTCCGAAGCTCAGAATCATTGAAGTCATAAAACAGTCTCAGCACATGGTCATGCCGTTGCAGATAATTAGGTAAGCAATACGCTGTGTCAGATTGCAAGAACTATCATAATACATATGCCTATCCCGCAGTCCGTGGCTCACCTGCAAAATCCGCACGTGCGGGTCTTGCAAAGTGCGAGCGGCATCCCCAAGCGCACTCCTTGATTTTCTCCGTGGAGTTTCAATTACGGCAGAGCTCAGCAATTGTACAACATACAAGGAGTGAGAGACTTAGATATTAAAATTCCTAATGACACCGCTTGGTCTGGTTCACAGAAGCGGCAAATTTGGGTGATGAGGTGGCAGATGTACGGACTACGTCTGTCTCTATGAATCAGTGCAGATGAACAGTGAGTGCTCGTGAGTTCACCTAAAGCCACAGGGGCCACCTAAGGTTTCTTCAGTCGCCTTCCACGGATCGATGTATGTATGTCGCGCTAGACGGGACACGGCCAAGTAAAATATGCGTAGAGCAATGGCAGTGCGCACGCAACCATCAAATACGTGTCCCTTCCAAGGTTATTGATTTTGGAGTAAAATCATGACAAGTCGACGGGCTGATTTGAGCTCTACATTTCCACGAGTCAAACGGTGTGACGGAAAACCGGCAGAGAGAACCATGGAGCATCTCAGTAGAGCAGACGGCTGACACCGCCTGAGGTGGCAAGCGAGGTAGCTTGGCACTTGAGTGCAAAGAACTTGAGATTCGGCCGCTACAGCAGCCAAGTCGATGCCGTCGCAGAAACCTTCGGCACGAAGTCTGAAGACATCCTCGTCGCATGTCAACTGAGAAGCCAGCAAGTCGTAGGCGCTTAAATGATGTGATTGTTGATGAGTCAGAACGCAAATGGGGATGGGGCTCGCATTCCGCAGCGAGCTTACCATATGCATTAGATGTCCGGCAGTTGAAATCGAATGACAGGGACGTCTGGTGCAGCGTGATGCATTTCTCATGATTAATACAGTTCGAAATGGCCCGTGTGGTCTGAGTTCGACGTTTTCGTTCAATCTGCCGAGAACCCAGGGTGACGGCCGAGAAACCCAGGGAGCTGATTCGTTTTGAAAAGCGATGGCGTGTATTAGGCGACAATGGCGATACATATTGTCCTTGAACCAACGTGGCAAGTCGCCAGTTGCACGATTGACAAGGAGAACCGACCACGAGCAGCATTGAGGGGGCCTAGATATCTGATACAAATGAAACCGCAGGGCGCAAAGCATCGGGTGCTCAACAGTGCCAGTGAAAATCCCAGCGCAACACTAACAGAAGGTCGAGCAAGGAAGCTCATGCCAAGTCATCACAAAACAGTTCATGCTAATGATACTATATGGATTTAAGCATAAAAAAACATGCACTTTGGCAGGTGGTGCTTAAGCATAGCGTCTCACGTTCGTGGCGACTCGACGACCCAAGATCAAGGCGTGACCTTGGCATCCGCAGCATATGCATAGCGTAGCGGGTACTCAAGTACTTAGTCCTGCGTTGGCCCAGTGCCCTTATCAGTTGCAAGAAGAAGCAGATGGCAGATGGGGATCACCAACGAGCGTATCCGGAAGCATAAGCAGTTCTCGGTGACGTGGAATTTTTGAGACCTAAGCTTGAAGGGTCACTGAGGGCCTGGCCAGGTATGTTCTTCGTATCTATATGGTTTTCGAAAAATAAATATCATGCTGAATGGGAAAGCAAAACAAAAGACAAGAAGAACAGCTTGCCTAGAGTCCGTGGTCTCAGCGCTGGCACACAATCATCCTATTAGCTATTAAGGCTGTGCCCCGCCGTAGTCTGAAAATGTCGCATCCGCAGCTCTGTGCACAGCCCCGAGCAAGCGAAGAACGCCACACCTTACCTCCGAGAAACGATATCGACACAGAGAGGAGCGCCAAGTTGGCGCCAAGCTGAAAGAAAGTGATTGGGAAAGTGATCATACTCCAAGTATTTTTTCGGAGAGGACACATCAATAACTGCATGGAGTTGAAAAACAAATAGTGAGAGCTAGGCTAGTCCCGAAACGCCCGATCAAGCACCGTGGGAAAGTTTACCGGGCATCCGTCCGATGTCGATGAGGGCGTTCTCGCTTTCGCACTTCATGAGACTTCGTGACCTCTTTTCGAATTTAGCCATTTGGGTGTTGGCACAACAGCGCCTTCTCACTTTCCATCGATGCTCGGATCTCAGTTGATCTGAAGCCACTTCTTGAGCATGCTGCGTCACAATTTCTTCTTGCTGATCCCATCCCAAGCGTTGCTTCCCTATACGAAAATATGCCTAATCTACCGGATGAGATCTTGAAAATAATAGGCACTGGTGTGAAAAGCAATGTTGAGATGTGGAGTATCGTTTGTTCTATGTGAAGTCGGACCGTTTCACAGAAGTAAACAACCCCGCACTTTGAATCCCAGTGGGGATACTGTCACGTTGTCAATTAACAGCAAATTGTAGTGTCGCGGGACCGAGGTTAACGGAATTGTATATGCTTCGATTCGAAGAAACCTGCCAAGCAAACGACACAAAGCGCCCATAGATCGATGACAGTGGCACTTTTCTACCGACCTGTGCAGCGCCCATCCACGGAGCGCGGGTCAATCTCGCCTTCTCGAAACTGTCGTCTCCGTTTACCATCACTACCACACTGTACATTGCGTCTCCGCATAGATATGATTTCCGCATGCAGCGTGTAATTTACCTTGTCATAAGGAACACCATATAACCCAGCAGTGTTTGCATGTCTTTCAATAACCTAAATTTACACCCTCGATCACCCCCACTCTCCCAAAACCAACAAAACAACATGTACATGTCAAACAGCACAGTGAGTCGCGCCGCAATTCTCCTTGATTGCATGACATTGAACAGCTATGAATCAGATGAACGCCTACACTATCGCGTACGAAGTCCCCTCATCGCAGGATTACTGCAACCTCCGAGAAGCGACGGGGCTCTCAAGCAAAGCAGTCGCTGCTGCCGCTGCCGGTCTACCTAACTCCCTGTTCTGCGTGCAAATTAAGCACATGCAGCCTACACACCTCAACCTCAGCTCGCGAAGCTCCACACCTTCCTCCGACGATTCTTCATTATCTTTACCCGACGATGCGTCTTCCACCACCTCCGACGACTCGATTTCTGACGATGAATCGTCCGATGAGGAGCCCGTATGCGTTGGCATGGCCCGAGTAATCGGCGATGGCGCTCTTTTCTTCACGGTTGTCGACGTTGCCGTGCACCCGACACATCAAGGGCATGGGTTGGGCATCCGGCTGATGAAGGAGATCGATGCATGGCTCATAGCGCATGTCCCAAAGTCAGGGCAAGTGGGATTGGCGGCGGATGCGAAAGCACAGAGCCTTTATGCAAAGTTCGGGTTCTGGGAAACGGCGCCATACGGTGCTGTCGCAATGGCACGAGCATTCTAAATTGGGCTGGTCATCATATCTATCGTGTGTCTCATATTTATTACAGCCATCCTATTTATCTCGCATTTGTTACCTACGCATTGTTATCATAGATACACTCTTCTCATCGTCATACCCAAGTAGTTAGTAGCAAGGCATCTCGAACATCTGCGGGCTGGGCCGACGGCAGTATTATACGCTGAGTCATATAACTTGGCAATAACTTGGTGTGATGGTTCACGAGAAAGTTTGATGCGCACATCTACATTGATTGAATGATTGGCGTTCTCCACGGGGTGGTTGATGCAAACAGCAGCGCCACAGATGAGTTCAATAATGTGGTGTAAGAAGATCCTTGGCAAGGCTGCGGCGGAAGTACACACTCCAGCAGACGTATTAGTGAACGAGATCGTTTGCATTAATACAAGCTACACAGGAGAAAATAGCATGGGGGAGAAGAGAGAGAGAAATGGACTGAGCCGACTGGTGCATATGGTGATAGTCACGAGTAGGGTATTACGATCAGGTAGATTAGAGTATGCTCCCAACAGAAAGGACGTAGGGCAAGGGGGCGTAGAGCAAGAAGGCATACTTAGATCAAGAGAACTCCAGAGCAAACGGGCATAGAACGAGAAGACTTGGGCGCGATGAGGGTATTGCAATTTAGCCAAGTAGAGGAGATTTCCGGCTGACAGTGACCAAAGGAGGAGAGGGGGGGGGGCGGGAAGTAAGGCACCAGTACTTAGAAGGATATCCACGTACGATAGAAGCTTTCGCAATAAAACGAGTGAGAAAAGAAGGTGTCGATGTTCGCGGATTGGCGCGAGCTCGAGCTTGCGGGGAACCTTACATGCGCTTCCTCTTCTTCATTGCGCTGGATCCTCCAAGCGACTGGAATTCTGGTGGCGTTTTGCCATTCGGCCACCCCCAATGCATTTCCCTGAAATGGCGGCTGGCGGCATGGTCTTGCGCATAATCTAGGTTGCAGCCATCCCAGGAGCAGCAACATCTAAACTTTGCATGTGTCATGAGGTGTCGCCACATAGAAATGAGTTGAATCGGGCCGTCGGTTCCTCTGCGGCAGGGCTCGATGGTGCAGAGTAGACGCTTCTTCGGGTATTGCGAGTGTTCTTTCAGCTCGCCCGCAAGGTGTACTGAGTTGAAGTGCGCCTGGGCTTCGTCCCTGGAGAAGATCGCGTTGCACTCTGGGAAGGGACACGTGTGTGGTCCATCATCGGTCCACATGTCTTGGGGGCCAACAGTACCGGGTGCGGGGCGAAATACCGGTCCGTGAGTACTTGGTGGCTCAGGGACAGCATCGATCTTCGGAATCCTGGAGTGTACAATTATCAGAAATGGCATCGCTGTATAATCGAAAGACTCACGAATCATTCTGCTCCTCCGTTGCGATATATGTGGCTACGTCTGCAAGCCCATAATCGTCTGGCAAAGTGGAAGCCCTGCTTCGCTTGTACGGAGGGAGCCTGCTCGTAGTGTCAAGTTTTGTCGTAGCTCAAGTGATCAGGTAATACTCACGAGTTCTGGTGATCTTGTGTGTTCGAGTAGCTCGCCGCCGGCTCAGATTGAGCAATGGGATATGCCCTACAATGCACTACCATTAATGAGAGATAGCATCGATGACGCCACAATGTACGCACCCATGTTGGAGGGGATTCCCGGTATGCGAGGGTGTGTATAGGGGAGGTAGTAGATCGGTACTGCGAGTCGATAATGAGGAGTGAACTGAAGACGATCCGGCAGTCTGGGCCCCCATTTGATCATAAAATTGACCTTGGGAGGCGAACATAATCTGCCGGTTGTATGGTTGGGTCCCGAGAGAGTTGTGTGGAGATTGGGTACCAACGGTCCAGGGTGCAAATGCAGCGCCCGAATAACCATGTCCAGGCTCTCCGTATACCTAAACAGCAAGTTTAAGTACCATTGTAGGCGTCGAATCATTACGGGCGAAGTAACTTACCTGCGGTGCCCGAATCCATGCGGAATGTGCGGGAATATTCGACTGATCATTGTGGGCGTGGTGGAGATATCTCACTCCCAATGAGGGGTGGGAGAAAGATTGTGCGTAGTCGCTGGGATTTACCAACGGGAAAGGCATTCTGGCAGACGTGATTAGCTGGAGTAGTGATACACGGGCCGAGAGATATGCTTACCCCGTGAGTGGAAATGGCGAAGCGGTGCCTCCGGGAAGCCGCAAATCATTGTTAGAATACACGCCCTGCGCGATGGTATGAGGCGCATGGTACTGGTGCGAATTTGGAAGGAATGGTGGTGTGGTGGGGCTTCTCGACGCGTATGCGTGGGATTGGTGGTCCGAGCTTTGGCTATTGTCGGCATGGATTGGAGAGTTATACCTGTAGAATATTTAGGCTGAGCTTCGCGATTAATTTCATGGGAGCTCACGAAGCATAAGTCCGCTGCGCTCGAAGATACTGGTTTCCCCCTTCACCTGAGATCGATGGCGGCTGAAAGTGACTCATGGAATGGTTCGACGCATTGGTATCACTGTGGGAGCAAGTGAAGCGAATCAGCAAAGAAGAAACTGACTCCCTAGCATCAAACAAAACTTACTAGTTTCTCAACCCAGAAAATTCTGAGTTCGAAAAAGCCTGATTGGGTACAGTGAAGGGGTTTCCATTACTTGGAAGTACCTGGGAGTAATCCCGGCCAGTGGATGGATTCGGGTGGCTGGAACCGGGCTGCAGCCATCGATTGAGATGAATGTCAGACGCCTGAGATGTTGAGAAGATATGAGGAGTGGTAATTGAGAGCGATTGATCACCAAATGGTGCAGGTTGGATGTACAATTCTTCGGAGCGCGACGACGAAGGCGAGTATTCCGATTCTCCTGCTTTAACGGGCGGCGTATCTTGTTCGTTCGTTTGCCATTCGACAAGTCTATGACTCGTTAAGGGGGTGGAAAATGGCTGGTTCAACGGAATTCGGATACTTACCTCGGTACGGTGGCATTTCTCTCATGCGTTTGAGACGGTGATGTCGTGTTGGCGTCTGAAGTGAATCCTGCTAAGAAAACATCGGAGCCGACCAATTGAGATTCGTCCATCCCGCGAAACTGCTGTTGAGAAAGAGAAGATGGGATGCAGAAGAGGCAGGCGTGTATTTGCCCTCATTTATAATATTTGCTTCCGCTTTGCCGCATCGTTCTTTACCACGCTCGATTGCTCGCTTTGAGACTTGCTACAGCTCTACGATTCCACAAAGTGTAGGCTATCTGCTAGCCCTTATAAGCACTTCAATGAACCCTTGTTACGGCACTGTTATGGTTCGGCACGCACCTGCAATCAATCCGGACTACTTCAGCACCGTGATATTGTGGCCTGTACAGGCGAAGGTCCTGTAAACCAATGGGTATGCAGATGGTATAGCAGAGGCTAGCAGAGGGTGAGAAGCGAGGATGCCACATGTTAAGAGAAAGCGGTGAACTGGCCAAAGCGAAACATCGCAGGGGATCGACTAGTGCATGCACTCGGCATCAGCATCTCGGTGCAGGCTTCACCTGTCCAGTTCACCCCAGTCGCCGCTTCCGAATCTTATGCCTCCGTTCTTCCTCTATCCCCAAAGTCATTAAGAGCATTCGACCAAAGCCCACGTGTGGTTTTATCCAAACGACTCTCAAATGAAGCACCGGGCTAATTTGGGGAATACATAATGGTCAAAGCACTGCCGTATGGCACAAGCCAGAGAATATTGAGGGTGTGAAATCAGAACTCAATTCGAACAGTCATTCAGATGAGCGACCTGCTTTGGCAGTTCCGTCACCATAGTACAACAGAACCAGCGTCTGGCAGTCTGCGCAATACCAGCTCTACCAGCAGCCAGAGGATCGGAGCTGAATGTTGAGCTTCACAGGGTGGGTGAACCATTGCAATGGAAAATTGAGAGATAGAGATCGCATGCAGATTTGAAAACAAGCCTTGTGCCAGTACTGGTGAATGTCGAGCATGTCGTCAAGAAATTACCCGACCACGGTGTCATTACATATCGGAATCGGATTTCGGACAAGCATTGTCGGAAGGATTCCTCTTGCCCCTACTCCGAGCGCTCATATGTTATGTTCCCTCCAATATTGAATCCACTTCTTCTCAGATGCTCGCCACTGGAGAGTGTTTCCCATTGTTCATCCCACATATCATGTGCTAATCTGATCAACTGACTTAGCTGCGAGTCTGTGATATCCGGACGGTCTCGACTCTTGATCGTTGGTTGAATAGCATTGTATTGCCTATTTGTGGGTCTGGGCAAATACCTCGGTTCGCTGATTGATCGTGGGAAGGACGAGAGCGCTGTTTGTGTCCTCAATGTGCATTTAATTTGCAATCACTTTGCAATCCAAAGCTGAATTAGTTATATCACGCTGTCTCGTTGTTATAGGTCTGAGTCCGTAAATTTAAAGCCCGAGCTGATATACACATACCCCCAGCACCACCTCTGGTCCCGATAAACAGGAGAAGATGGTGCCAAACATGGAAGGCAGACGGGATGACTTTAAAGTACCAGGAGAGGGATGGTCTGCTGCACGATACATATGAGCGTTCCGGAGCTTTACGAGAACGAACTGCTCCACACCTAATTCCTGTGATAGCAGCCTCGTGGAGCAAGGCTCGAGTCGCTGCCGGGCACATGTAACGAGAGCGCGAGGGAGGAGGAGGTAAAGTAAGGACTAGGTTCTCGGACGTCGAGTTGATTCAGAAGCACAGCAATGCGACGCGTTGATGCTGCGCGCGGGATTTTCTGATGACTGCAACAGGTAGACCTCCTGAGCAGATTGGCACGAGCCTACAGCATAGTGATCCGTTATAACCATTTTTGAAATCGCGTCGAGAGAAATCTTTGTTTGTACATCGTTGGCGCAGCTGCTTTGCTTCACCCGCCCAAGGCCCATCGTCGTTGGTAGGGTAGAGATTTGGATTTGATTAGCTTTGGCTGCTGGTACTCAATTGTGGAGGGCGGCGCACTGTGGCGCTGCGCAAACAACGAATTAAACAAAGATTACCTGCGACACGATTTCAAAAACGGTCTCCGGTTCGCATTTAAAGAGCCTTATCGCGTCGAGACAAGGAACGATTATGAAACCAAATTAGACAACACCGGATTGGTTTTCTACCGAGCAACGAGGACGTTGATAATTGCTCAAGTTAATGTCTGGCACAAAATAAATTACTCGGTAAGCATCGATTATCGATGTTAATAGCAATTATAACGTTAGCGATTTGAGCCAGCTAAAACTTGATGAGAATAAGCGGGGCCGAATACCTGATCGACTGGTTTATATCGTTGTCTCTTTTTAGAAAAGGAGATAGGAAATTATCACCGGCGCAGCGCTGTGATTATACGGGAATCGTGAGTCCAGCGAGATAGCTACATCCTGGACAGTCCAACTCGTCCTAGATCAGATGTTGAAATTTATAAACGAGAGAGTTGGGCTTCGCAGAGGTCGTGGCAGTCAGGATGGTGGAAATGGGGAGGCGGAGGATGGGGTGGGCACTAACAGAAATTGTGTTCGGACCTGGTCATCATGATGCATCTCAAACGCTATTAAATACAAGCATTGCACCTCCACTATGCAATAGCCATACAAGCAGATATGGAAAACCACATTTATTTTTATTTCATGTAATGCTTTGAGAATACTGCGATAGGGTGATTAAGTGGATACATCAGGTGACTGAACTCGGAGGGACTCACAATCGTTCTGTATCCAGAACAACTTGTTGAAGGCTCGTAAGACTAAGGATTTGGTAGGAATGTCAAGATCGATGTCCAGCACGGATGTAAGAATAAGATCCAACAAGTAGCCTATTTAGGATGTTTGTATTGTTAATTTGTGACATCACAAAGGAGAGATCGATGCACTCACCCAATAGTAAGCTCATATGCACGTACTCGACCCTCAACGCCTTCTCCCCCTCTCGATGCTTAAACCCTGGCTTTCCCGTGTGCATGATCCCCACTTTATCCATGTATTCCCACGTCTTTGCGTCCTCGTAATCCGCCTCCAGCAAGTGCGTCAGGTAGCCGCTCATAAAGGTCTTTCGCCACTGGATCTGCGGCGAATCGACGGTGAGTTCGCGCACGGTGCGGGAGACCTGCCCGTGATAGTCGGTGTTGCGCGATGTGAACGAGGCGGCGGTGATGTCAAAGCACAGCAGTTTCTCATATACCGCGTCGAGTATGCCGGGGAGCATGGGCGCGAGAAGGGGCTGGATAGAGGTCAGGACCGCGGCGTCCTGGGAGGTGAAGTCCAGGAAGTTCTTCAAGTACGCGATGCGCGAAGGGAGAGCTTCGAGAGATGCCGGATCGATGTGTTCCATAGTGGGCGTTGTTGAGGTGGTCGTAGAGACAAGTGCCTAGTGGATAGGGGCATTGCGAAGTTTTATGTCCGCTACCAATCCACTATCGCCCAATTAAGCCGGTGATATTCGGAGCCAAAAGCGTGTGCCTTATACTTTCTCGCGCCGGATTTCCGCAGTTCTACAGCAACACATTTCACATCCGAGTCAGGGACGACATTGACAATTGTCATACCCACCGGCGCCTACCGGCGGCGCATTGTGGAGACACCCACCCTGAGACTCCAGGACTTACATAGCTTGTCAAGACACTCAGATAACAGTGATTCTGAATACCAAGCTAGAAAATAGATATCCCTGCTATTCTGAAAGACGTTTGATGAACATCGGCGCACATTCACCTGCAGGTGGCCGCTGGGTACAGAGCTTTCGACGATTTGCCAGTTGTTACGGGTTCGGGGGACTATTGCCGAGAGAACGCTGCGGGACATCGCGGGATAATACGGGATAGTTCATCTCGCTTGACCAGAGCGATAGGAATTTAGCTTAAGCCGTTGTCCAAGGTTGGAGAAGGTTGGCCAATGAGCCGGGGGAAAGCAAGGGACGATAATGCAAGCGGACACGTGCCGGGTGAGCAACACGTATGTATTCTACATAGTTTCTGACAGTGACACGAGCCCTTGCCCCCTTTAAAGTCCGCTTTTGGATGTCTCTGCTGGCAGCAATACCCGACATCTGTTAATCCTTGTGCTATCAACTTGCCTCCTCTCTACGATGTTCACAATCCCCGGCAATCTGCTTATCCTTATCTGCGGGAACATCAAGTATTTTTTACTTATATGCAACGAAATTTTTCGCTTTCCACCCCAAACGGCGCATAGCCGACGCTTTGGATCGCAGCAGCTTTAAATATTGGCAAGCCTCGAGTCGAAATTCAAGCAGGCAGCAAAGCCAAGGGGGAAAGGATGGCATCTCTACGGGTCGGGATCTTGAAATTACTGTACACTGAGAGTGGCTGCATCTGTCATCTGCCTCATGTGGGTAGTCCGTATGTCGAGAACTCAGACGTTATATAGCTAAGGACATCCGATTGATAATGAGCAGACGGCGCCTTCACTTGAGACATGGCGCTAGTTTCATTCATAGAACCTTTGACGGACCCCTTCCTGCTATCTGGGACCCTTTCGATCTGCACATCTGGTGGGTTTTCCTCGCATATAAGCAGCATCGAAGTATAAAACTCTCAAATTTACCGTGCCACCCGAAAATCACAATCTTCGTTATTCACAGATGGCTGCTTGCAAGACACTGTCTTGGAGTGTTTCTGAAAGACTCCTGAAGGAAATGTGGCATACTGGAGTATATAGAATTTCGATTAGAACTCGGGAGTGAGTGTAATATGTAAGTATGTATAGTCACCCCGTACTTTCTGTGTTGTATTGAGACGGTCATATCCGTATATACCTTTCTCCGGCAGTTCGAGCCAGTCACTTTAGCTGCGGACGCTGGAGAGAAGCGAGATTTCCCTCAAGCGGCTAGTTGTTCGAGAAATGAAATTTCTTACGCATAATTACTTGCACACACGACTGTGTGTTCACGTTATTTGTACATGTTTGAATGCGGTGCAGTGTGACTACTTGTCCGCTGGCATTCTTTCTGCGCTGCCCTCTCTTACTTAACTATCCATCCTCGAGTAGTCTAGAGTGTTGAAAATGAGCTCTCGGACGCCAAGAGGGGTCTTCCTGCTGTATCACTGGTTGACAACGTACAAAATGACGAAGGAGGGCTTGACAGATGTCACTCATTGCCGCAATCAAACATGGGTAAACAGCGCCGCGCACGAAAAAGTGTAAGTAATTATGCAAAACACTGTAAGACGTTCACTAATTTTTAGGGGACGCTGAAACGAATACTGATTGATAATGAGTATGTATGTAAGCGGGATAGTGGGATAGAAGTACAGTAGAAATAATACGCTGTCAGTCGCGCAGTAAATAGCCTGGGACAGTGCATAGCGTGGAATATGCAGCGTCAGCGCTGTAGATAATCAGGTCCGTAGTTAGATCAAAGTTAGATAGGTACAGATAGGTACGGTAGACGAGTCGAGACACAGTCGAGATGGGTCCGTAAGGTACTGATAGGAACAGAACATAGAGTAAAATAGAAATAAACATACGGTAGCTGTTTATACTTCAATCCCAATTTGCCTTCTTACGACGATCCTGACATATCTTACACACGAGTCTTCAGAGGACCCCCGTTTATCCTGCTAAATGACATATCCCAATTCCGACACGAAATGCTTGAAATTGGTTTTATGGCCATGCTTTTCCCGGACATATAATCCCCCCATGCGCTCGAAGATCATGTCGCCAATCCGGACATCCTATCGCCGAAAATAATGACGCCACTGATAGCCCCCCCTGACATGTAAATGGGCAGGCTCAGAGCAGGTTGGCGGAGGATGTGGCGCGGTTATGTTATATTTACGTTCTGTTGGGGGCAAATCTATTGAGAAAGCCCATTTGGACTCTCCAGATTCCAGAAACTCTATTAGCATCAGCTTCGCGTCAGCAGAACTCCTTAGTTCGAGTGAGCTCGGCATCAGGCCTTTTCACCGCCGCGCCTCAACACCGCCAAGGCGCCACTTCCGTAGCAATCCCAGTCGATCTCGATGACGGCCTGGTAGATGAACATGCTGACGGTACGAAAAACCATCTAAGACTTCTTGAGTCGCAGTAAATTCACCATTGTGGTGAAGGCATGGTCTAAAGTGCCAAAAATGACGAGGCTGAAGGGGAATAGATTATAGCAAATATCATTGGAAACTCATGCTATTACTAATTACCCTGAACACTCCAACAACATGCGTATGTGGCATGTATGTCAGCCTTACTCCGAAAGGGTTGCCACCCAAGCGCCGACGGTGGTCACTTCCTGTGCGATCTTGGGCCATACGAGACGCGCAGCAGCTTCGTGCGCGGCAGGGTCTACTCCCGCCGTGGCATCCTTACTATGAACATGAGAGTAAGAAGAAGCCTTGATAGTGCTGGGCATATTGGACTTACAGCATAGTGACATGGTAGCCTCTGGTTGACAGAAAGGGCTGATGAGCACTCGCAGACTCTGGTGATCCCACATCAGATGATACTCACAGCTCGTAAGCGTAACGCGCAGTAGACTCGAAGCACGTCTCAGAGATGAGCCCGGCAAGGACGACGTTCGTGATGTCACGCTGCTTCAACTGGTAATCGAGGTCGGTATTGGCGAATGAGCTGCGAATACGTCATGATGTGAGTCGGCCACTCATTGCGACGCAAGTACTTCAGCTCGCACCTGCTATTCCAGTGCTTCGATACCACAACATCTCCGTTGCTCAGCTGCGGCTCCAGCCCCTCGTAGAAGCCTGCGCCCCAGCTTCCCTTCTCGAACATCTTGTTCGCCTTGAGATTGGGGTGGGTGAGACCCATGTGCTTCCACCCGTCGTAGTGGCCCTCCTCGTACTGCTGGTGCAGGCCATAGTAGATTGGGATCTTGGCCCCTCGGGCCCCAGCGACGAGCTCTTTGAGGCGGGCAACGGTGTCGCCGGCGACCAAGTTGGACTGTAGGACATGCGCGAACTTGCCCTCTGGGTGGAGGAATCGTTGTACGGATCAATCAAGATCACTGCAGTGTTGGCAAATTTGGACATGGTGGACTTTGATATCTATGCAATATGCGATGAGTGGGCGAGATGGAGGAGGGAGATGTCGACGCCCCGGGTGGTTGATGGAATGAGATTGTGATAGCACCAGCGATTTACTTAGCGCTTTTATACCACTTTGCAGGTTCGGTCACTGCCTCGGCGGTCAGGCTAAGAGGGCTTCGGGCCAATAAGGTCATTTGAGACATGCGGTCATGCAGTTTCTGCGCCTCGGGCCCGTGCGGTTTCGCGCTCGCGCAGTGAGGTTGACACTGAAATAAATGGCTGTAGTCGCTGCGAGAACAAGACCATCACGGTTCAATCAACGGCTTAGGACTGAGGAGAACAGAGTATAATGATTATCTTACCCTGCCGAGTGTCTCGGGCAAGCTTCCCAAGTCCGCGGAGTTGCCGCGGAGGGAAGCTGAAGTAGCACTGCTTTGTCATAGTAGCATCAGCGAGCCTCTGTGCGCAAATGGGCATTCTCGGGCAAGGTCTGAACGAGTTGTATTGGCGATATATTGGTCAGGGGAAAGGTGCTCAAAGGTGCTGGTCAAAGCATGACATCGAATGCTCCCGAGTGTGTTTTCTACGTGTGGGAAAGCTGACCAATGACCGCCCGACCCCTGTTATGCTACGCATGCAGTCGCAGTCGGAGCATTCTTGAATTGGTGTAAAATCCGGTTTTCTTGGTACTCGGAGCGGGCCCATCATGTGCATGCAGCCAGCCTTCGTGCAGAATTATTCGACGGATCTACATGCAAATCGGCAACCTTTCAGACAGAGGCACTCGGGAAATTCCATTTGGCTGCCGTCCGCAGATTTCATCGGCATAGGTTGGTGAGCAGAGACCAATTATTCTGGCACATTCCAAGTATATATTCAGAGTATACGTTCCATATAAAATCTACTACTTGTTCCGCTTCGCCTACTTAGTGGAACTGTGGAAGCGAGGCTTGAAATGCTGTTCTGCAAACTCCTCCAGCGTGGCGAACTGCGCGCCCAGCGCGATCAGACGCGGGTCCGGCAGCGAAGCATCGGGGTACATGCCAAATTCTGACATGATCTTGTACTGTTCAAAGGGTGGAAGTTAGATATCAAATGTCTTCTCGCCTCTATGTTTGCCGCTAGCTTAGTGCTTAGTACTTACCATGTCATCCAGCGGCTGAATGCCCGTAGGGGGGCCCGAGACAAACCTCACAGGCTTGTCGATTGCTGGAAAAAGTTTCAGCATCAAGAGCCGAAATTGCAACATAAGTGCTGGACTAACCTTTCGAGAGAACGGCGGCAAAGTCGGGGTACGTTATGTCCGCGTTGCCGACGTAGAACGTCTTGCCCAGAATCTCGTCGGCGCGGTCTTGATAGTGCGTGAGCAGCGCGAGCACGCTGGTGCCGAGCGCGTTCTCCGCCCAGGTGAGCGCATTGGGCGACGCAGCGCTGTAGCACGGGATCGCGAGCTCGTACGCGCCGTCTGCGCCCTGTGCGAACATCCCGGGCACTCTAAAAAGACGGTCAGGCGGGGTGGAGGATGTGATCGCTTGCGGGCGTACTTGAGGATGTTTTCAACGAACCATCCTTGAAATAATCAAATTAATAATTATTACAAGAACCCGTTCGGAAATGCTGCGACTCACCGGTGCACGCGGTTGCCGCCGGCAGGCCCGACGCCTTGAGGTATTCTTCAACCTCCACTTTACCTATCGTAAATTCGTAAATTGTCAGGGATAATTTGCTTCCGGAAAAGCATCACGAATACCCACCGTCGAACTGCGCCACTCCGGTGTACTTGCCCTTCGATACCTCTGTGCCGTTCGGCAAGGAGCTTCAAAGTGCAAAGAGAATTAGCAACCTCCCAGCAGCGAATAACGATGCACATCGCAGACCGACCTCCAGACGAAGAACTTGACGCCGGCGTCCTTGGCTGCGTCAATGAGCAGCTTTCCCTGGATGATCTCGCCCCGCGCATTCCCCTGCATGATGGAGGGATCGCCAAAGTCGGTGACCTGCAAAGCTGTCAGCCCCGCCACCGGTCTCAGAGTATATAATCGAGCCTTGCGCACCCCGAACACGGCTTCGCAGCCCGCGACCGCTTTCCTAATCGACTCTTTGTCCCACAGGTCTCCGGTGACTACCTCGACACCCCGAGCGGCGAGCGCCTTGGCGGCGTCCGAGGAGGGATTGCGGGTGATGGCCCGGGGCGCAAAGGTCCTGTCTTGGAGAAGCGCGTTCACCACGGACGATCCTGATAATAATAAAATACTGTCAGCCCAGTTGGAAAACAGATCGGTAGGTCCGTACCTTGCGTTCCTGTGGCGCCAAAAACAGCTACGATTCGAGACATGTTGGATTAATATTGCAGTGAGGAGGAAGCGGGGAGGAGTGTACTTTGTGTTGCTATTCATGGGCGTTCAGAGCCATGTATTTAAGCTGCTGCCATGTATTCTGATTCGTAAGTAGGACAGTAATATTGATTATGAGTTACACCTACAGACGACATATGTGTCATTTGTATCATGTCTAGGAGACTAAGATACACCGGCGCTCGCAGAGCTTGCTGACTGATAAAGGCAAGATAAAGTCGCTCCTGTTGGCATTGGCACCGAGGCTGAGTGAGCCTGCGTGAAGTTTAGGCACCGCGGGGTGTTCATTGATGCGGGGGTTGCTAATGTGGCGGAATGGCGTATAATATTCGTGTTTTTGCTGTGCTTTCTGCATCACGTTGGTCCCCCTTGGTTGACCCTTGGTCGTTTTGCGGGGACAAACCGGTGCTTCGGCTTAGCCACAGCCAAACCTATATTGTCAGACACAGCTGAGATAGCTCAGTGAATGGCTAACCACACATGGTAGTACCGTGGTCCGATGAAGGAGACGGAGTCCGAGGGATATGCCGTCGTAGGAGACGAGCGCCACGACAGTCAAAATCAAGGACGCGTCTGATGAGTAACACGTGATATGCCGGCGTGCCGATTTTGGGGGCCTGACGTATGACGGTTTTTTTGGAGCTTTAATAATTCCACGCACGCACGAAGTTTTCGCGCGACTTTGCGGACTTTGTGCGTATGACGGTCTTTAATAATTCCGCGCGACTTTGCGCGACTTCAACCTTTCACGTTCAACTTGTCAATATTATCGATAACAGCTGTATGGACTCTAATTAATAGGATGTTTCTGTTTATAAACCCCGATGTAAAGCAAAAACGGGCACACCAGAGCACACGGAGTCTCCCACGCCAACAGGGGCTTCCCCGAAAAGGACCTCAAGGCCATTACCGATCGGCGGCGACGCTTCGTTGTCGTCGTTGTCATAGCGCGACGGGCAGAGGGCTGGCAGCGGGGCAATATGATGCCTTTGTGAAACCGGAGAAAGCAGATGAATATACCTTATAGGCCCTCCCCTCACCAAACGGCAACTATGAAGATCAGGGAATAGAGAAAGAAGGGGAGGGGAAGGTGGTGGTGAGGGAACCAATGGTACCGTGCAGCGGCGGCGACGACGACAACGACGACAACGAAGTGCTGCCGCCGATAGGTAGTGGCCTTGAGGTCCTTTGCGGGGAAGCCCCTGTTGGCGTGGGAGACTCCATATGATCTGGTATGCCCGCGATGGCTTTGAAAGTACCCTCACCTGCTCTAAAATCACATACTGTAAACATAAATGGAGGTGAGGCAAAAATTTAAGATTACCTTTACCTAAATATTTCGTCTGACAAAGTCCGCAACCATCCTGGTAGTCCATGGTCCAGCAAACGTGAATTACTTCGGATTGTCAAAGCGGGTCACGAAATGTCCGCAAAGTCGCGCTACAACTTGGTTGGTGCGTGTGATTATTTTTGCTTGGCAGGCGTTGCCCGTTCCCCATTTGACGAGCTTAATTTTTACATAAAGGCTTGATGCACTATCTTGGAATCGCTTGAAATTTTCTGGCTATTCACTGTGCACACTTGTGGTCTAGCGTACCATGCATCTCGTTTCAATCAAGCCAAATTAATCTCTTCGCTTCGGCGACAGCCCCCCACTATCATGTTCCCCCTCATCACACATTACTATTGCGATTGACCAAAGAGTTGCCGAGGAGTGAGATGCATGATGCAAATCGCTCCCCGAGAATCGTGCTCCGAGCACTTGAAATCTCGGTAAAGGGGATGCCTCAGTTGTGCCTGTGCGTCATCATTAGGATCTAGGCCTCTCCTGGAGTCCTTCCATGCGTGCCTGGGTTGGCACGAAATCGCTCCATCATTGATGTCAAGATCGAAATGACGCTACTCGCCTCCTTCCCAACGTCTACCTGTCTTCGATCATCTCCGCCTCCTAAAAAGCCTATGAGTGGTCCAATATCTGGCCTTCGCTTGGGGCCCTACGGATACGCACCGGCACCAAAGACAATCATGACGCAAAAGCCCCAGATCAAGGTCGGCCAGAAGATATCGGCCAAGCGGCTCACGGAGAACGACGTGCAGACGTATCTCGGACTGGACGATCAGCCGAGCAGGAATATCATCGTGCGCATTCTTTCGGGCGTCTGTCTCTTTACCTGCGCTCATTGCACATCAGGTCGGCGTACCTGCTGCGTTTGCGCCCAACTGCGACGCGCACCCCCCGGGATACATCGACAACTACGAGGAATTCCAGGCGCGAGGGATCAGCGACATCTTCATCGTAGCGGTCAACGACGCCTTTGTGATGAGTGCGTGGAAGAAGTATCTGGCTCCCCGGGGAACAGGTCAGTTTTCTTGCATCCGCCTCTTCCAACGGGACGCGCCGACCCCTTTGACCAGATATCCACTTCATCGCCGATGCCGATGGTTCCTTCGTGTCTGATCTCGGACTGATGTACGACGACATCCCCCTCCGTTCCATGCGCGCCAAGGTACGTCTTTACACCTCCTAACCACCCCAACCCCTATTCATGCTGAATTTGCCCACTTTTGTATACTTCGTCTTACCCGCCATTTCGCTCCACTATATCGATTGCGCTCATGCTGACGCTAAATCACACCTTCAGCGATTCGTGATTCTCATGGACGACGCCGAAGTGCAATATATCGCCGTCGAGGACGATCCCTGCGACATCTCCTGCACCGGCGCCGACGCGCTTCTCGCGTACCTAGACGGGCAGGGCGAGGCCTACGCAAGAAGCGCGGGGGTGGCCTGCGCGATGCGATGACCTGCGTGGGGGCAGCGTAAAACTCATATGAGTCGGTTTTCGGGACATTTCTGATCAATCGGATGCTGGATGCTGCTGTATGATAGGATTGACTGACGTTTGGGCGTGTTACATTTGCATATATGTTTGCATAATATATATATAACTACTTAAAGTTGCCCATCGCGCTGCCATACAAACTCGGGCTATCAAGCACGGGTCGTGTTGTTGATAGCTATTTGGTGGACACATGATTCCTGGTTTCACCGCCTTCCGAGGTCTTGCTAAGTAGAGCATATGGGAAAGTGCATGGGCGAGCGATGGCTGGATTTGTGCATGCATTATACATTCAGAAAGTACTATCACGCTTCAGATGAAATCCATGCCAATCTCAATCGCGCCCTTGCTTCGTGTATGCTTGACACTCAAGCCAGCTTGCCTTCGTTGGTTTCCGGGACCAGGATAATGATACATCGAGCTGCCGCCCCCGAGCATACTCATGCGAGAGACATATCGCTTAACAGCAACGGACTTCTCCTGGTACAAATACAGCTCGTATTAAGGAGCGACCCGCAGACCCAACGCGTACACATAAATGACATAACATATACAGTGCGACACAACGAGCAAGGAGGGAGGGCATGTAGCCTGCAGGTACATATGCGCGAGTAAGTAGACGTAGACGTAGGTACGGCGAAGATCCACATCCTCCCAAGCCCGTGATTTTGGTGACCCCGATCGAACAGATGCTTAGAGCTTGTCCATTCCAGCGGCGTTGACGTTCTGGCCGGCGGCCTTGGCGCGCTTGCGCAGCTTCGCGGTCGACTTGTTGCCGCGGAGCCCGCCGCCCCACTGGCGGCGCTGGTCCTCGAACTTGTCGGTGCTGTCGCGCACAATCAGCGTTCCATCGACGTGACAGCGGGTGGGGGTGTGGGTTTTATTTGGGAGAGGGCTACTCACAAGTTCGCCTTGGCGGCGGAGATGACGGTCGCGAGCTCGCGCTCGTCCTCCTTCTTGACGTCCTGCAGGGTGACCACCGCGGCGGTCTTCTTGTGCACGACTGTCCCGAGGCGCGCCTTGCCCTTCACGATGACGTACGGCACGCCCATCTTGCGGCAGAGCGCGGGGAGGAAGATGACGAGCTCGATGGGGTCGACGTCGTGCGCGATGATGACGAGGGACGCCTTCTTCGCCTCGACGAGCGCGACGCAGTGGTTGAGGCCGTACTTGGCGAAGATGGGCTTCTTCGAGTCCTGGGGTGGGGTTTGGGCGTCAGCGAGCGGTACGACGGGGATACGGGGATAGATGGGAAGAAAAGGGGGATAGGAGGGGAAGAGAACGGACCTTGGCGTTGGCCTCCTTCTCCTCAGCGGTGGCCTTCGCGGTCGCTTCCAGACGCGCCTTCTTCTCCTGCTTGGTCTCGGGGCGGTACTTGTTCAGGAGCTTGAACAGCTGGGTCGCGGTGTTCTTGTCCAGGGTGTGGGTGAACTGCGCGATGGCAGGGGGCACCTTCAGGCGCTGGGAGAGGATGACCTTCTGGCGCTGGAGGCGCACGTACTCGGGCCACTTGACGAAGCGGGTGAGGTCGGATTTGGGGCGGACATCCTGGCCTGCACGTTCGTTCGCGCATAAGCACGCGGAACGGGAGGAGAAAGGGATATGAGTGGATATGGGACGCACCGATACCGAAGTTCTTGGCCTTGGCCTCGAAGAGGGGGTTCTTGGTGGGCTTCTTGGCCTTGCCAGCGGCGGCGGGGGCGGGGGCGATCTTCTTTCCGGCTTTGGGGGGCTGGTCATTGAGACGAGAGGGCCATCGTTAGCAATGCGTTGCGAAAACGACAGAGCGGTAGATAGGCGGCTCTCGGAGCTCTAACGCTCGCTGCCGAAGCAGCGAGCCCAGCGTGTGCATCATCGCTCTGGCACTGGCCTCATAAGAGGAGTGGGCAGGCTCCGCGATGAGAGTGTGACTCTGGTGGAATCGCGACTCTCGCTGATACGATCTGATAGAAAAGATACGTTGTGAGCGACGGGACGGCTGATGAAAAGACAGGTACGCACCATCCTATGTCGTTGTTGTGTGCATTTAGGGATGACCGTAGCTGGATGGCTCCGAGGGTCGCCCTCGACGTAGAACATAGCTCACCATTTTGTCTTGAGTTGTCTTGAAGATGTGATGAAGAAAGGGCAAAGGAAAGAGCGAGATGCAGAGAATTGCGATGACAAGACAAGCAAAATAAGGTTTGCGGGAATTCAAACTCCGCCGGATCTGGCCTTCAACAGTCTACCGCAGGCCGGAGATCACCAAGGTCCAAACGGCTCGCAATATTCTCCAGAGACGATCTTGAATAATATACAGGCCCTCGCGTCAGCACTGCTCAGATATGGCCCTTGTGTTATTTCATTTTGAACTGACCAGTGCAGTTCTCCTAGCTTGGTCGGGGCCGCCAGTATCCTTTGTCATCATGTTACCTACTGTACCCGTGTGTTGTGCCCACATGCCCACCGGAAAATGATTCTTGCGCAGTATTCTGTCATATGGTCGACTATAGCTATGTTCGACTGGCATTCGACATGTACAGCATTCGAACCACAATACAATCCCAATCCACGACCATGCCAGATGGAGACTCCGAGCCGAGTCCACAATATTAATATCAGTGGAGTCTCCGACCAGGAAGAATGGTTTCTCAATTTACCTGACGGACACTCCGCGTCCCTGTCAACGGAGTCTCCGACCGGGAGCCCGATTCCCGGCACGGATCAGAAGATTAGTGAGATTACAGGGGCCTCACGTGAAGTAAAACCTTTCTCATAAACCACCTTCGCGTCAGCCGCTTAACGTCTACCCTATGCCCCCTCCGAAAGCACTCTCAACCCACCATGTCGGACAAAGCACACGCTCATGATGTTACTTACGAAGTGCAAAACGAGCCATCCAGCCATCCAGATGTCTACAGCCAGCAAGGACCGGCCGCCAGGTCAGGCTCCAGGTCGACCGTCACGGTAGAGCCCGACTTGAATCGTACTCAATCCATGGAGGTGCAGGAGAAGAAAGGGAGCGGGCTGCCAGCGAATGCGCGGTTCCATGCGGGCTTTTGGGACAAAGATCCTGAGAGCACAGGTGCGCGAAAGGCGTACCTCAAGATTATAATCATGGGTGGATTGATGGTCTGTGTGGCTATCTGGTGCGTGCTGACGATATACTGGGGTGCGTTTCCATTTCATGAGGAGCGTGGGTGTATTGACGAAGGTATCTGCAGGAGCTCTTTGGCGGACGTTCAGTCTCATTCACGGCATCCATGGATGCGTCGTGGACTTTGACGGAGGGGATGTTGGCTCGACCGTCTCCCAGTATATTGGCGCGATATCAGCCCCCGACCAGCTTACTTGGGAGGTACACCCGGCCAGCATGTACCCCAATGGGCCGAGCGATTTTGCCGAAGCAATCGTGCAAGAGAAATGTTGGGTCGGTATCTCCAGTAAGTTCCATTAGTCGTTCCCATATTTACCTGCAACTGCTAATGTTAATTTGAACGCGTAGTTAATCCCGGCGCCACGGCCAATCTCGCACTGGCGACCACAGAGTCGGATGCAACGTACGACGGTTCACTGGCTATCACAGCATACACCAATGAAGCTCGGAACGAAAACGCATAGTGTGTTCTGCTAACATTTGATTATCAAACGTAGCTCACATGCTACAGCTCTTTCCTCATCCTGCCCAACGTACGAGGCCCACTAGAGACGGTGGTTGCGCAATACGCACAAACATACGCCAAGACGCTCGCCACACGCCAAAACCTCGCCACCATATTCTCCCAAGCACCCAGCATCGTCACAGCACCGATATACTTCACGATCGACAACTTGCGGCCCTTCGACATCGCCGTGTTAGTACTCAAAAATCACACTGACTGCTATTCATTTACTGACCTACCCCCTTGCAGTGCAGCAGCAGTTGACTTTGTCGGCCTAATTTATCTCCTCATTCTTTCGTTCTTTATCTCTGTAAGCCAATCATACACAGCACCCTGAAATGGTCATCACTAACATTACCTTGCAGGGCCAACATTTCAACGCACGCCTCATAAGCGGCATTCAACATCGCCTGAAGCTGCGGTCCATCCTCATACTGCGCATCGTCGCCCCAATCTGCACTTACTTCTTCGTCTCGGTGCGTCCCCATCCCCTTTCGCACTACCGATGTTGCCCTGTTCTCACTCGCCTGCCTATATGCAGTTGATGTACTCGGTCCTCAGCTTGGCGTACCTCGTGCCGTTCGACCGCACGTTCGGGAAGGCGGGGTTTTTCATCTACTGGATGATGAGCTTCTGCGCCATGACTGCTCTGTGAGCCGCTACTCACTCATCCCCGCAACGGTTTCACTGACACGCGGATGCAGGGGTCTGGCGCTGGAGGTCATGATCACCGTCCTGACGCCGCGATTCGTGCCTTTCTTCCTCATCCTGTGGATCATATGTGAGTGGTGCTGTCCATCGGCGCGCCGCTGCTCCTGACATCCGCACGTCTGCCAGCGAACGTGTCCGTGTCGTTCTACCCCATCGACGCGCTGCCGGGCGTCTTCCGCTACGGCTACGCGGGCCCATTCTACAACGTGTCCCGCACCGTGCGCACTATCCTATTCAACACCAAGAACGACGGTGCGTACCTCCTCCCCTCCCTCTGTGTGTCTTCTTTCCGTGTGCTGGTGCTGACTTGGTGTTGCTATGCAGTGGCGCTCAACTTCGGCGTGCAGCTCGCGTGGGTGGGCCTCTCGCTCATCACGCTGCCGCTCGTGCAGTTCCTTATCCGCCGCCGGGAGGTCGCGGCGTGGGAGAAGGAGCAGGAGGCGAAGCGTTCGGCGTGAGCTACCATGGTATTCTTGAACTGTGGGGTTTTATATTAGCCCTTGGAGGGTGCTGTTTGTGTATATATTGCTGATATCCTCCTACCACCTACATTTAATTCGTAATTTGAGATAGGCAAGCACATTAATATTTGTGTGGAATGAATACATGGGTGGCATACTGTACCATTTCGACCAAGTGTTCACGGGTTGTTACATGTTACCATTTTTGTCGCTATGGAGTTCAGTTCAGGACCGATAGTTACTGTTACGCTGCCAAAAAAAGTGTTCAGTTCAGAAAATTTCAGTGTTTACATTCAACACGGCATTGGAGGCTTTGAGACAGGTTATGCTGGGGATATTATGTGATTATCACTAGCTGACGAGCCAGAGGGTGCAGACAAGTCAGATGACGAGGACGAGACACAGGTTGCGGACGGTCGCTGCTTGCTTATTATGCTCTTGGAAGGGGGCACCGTGCCGCAACCAAGTCAAAGAGGTATGGAGGGGCTGAATGGGAGCGGTACTGAGGATGAATTCTACAATTTAGCATGCTTAGCGCGCCTGAAGAATTTTTTCGGGAAATTGCATATGTTACCATTTTATCTAGTTCAGCTCTTCGTGTTACAGGTTACACCTGGGGCGAGTGTTCAGTTCACGGTACCCTGTTACCCGTTACTGAACACTTGGTCGAAATGGTACAGTACGGTTCGTGACCGGACTCCGACTGTCACATCTTTCCTAAAATGGTCATCGAAGGGCTTGCACTTGCACCACTCAGTCACCATGGCACGAGGGTCTATTGGCAGTGCTAGTGAGGAGGCATGACGAGGGACGATGACTCGGAGTCAGTTCCGCCGATCGGTCGATCGAACACCGAACGCACTTAAAGCACGAGAAACGGGTACTGATAGAAATTCAAGGAGAGATGAAGACGCTTCAGTCGATCCCAATGATGGCCTGAAAATGGGGAGAAGCACCTCAATTCATACTTGTGGCATCCAGGCACTGCTTTCATTGCAACTCAATAAAATTTCACTAGATCGTTGGTGAACGGTAGAGATCTATCTGTGCGACTTTTACGTCCCAAGCATCAGCATTCACACCCCAGCGCCGTGTTGTTGGCGGGATAAGGCCTCCGAGGCCTGACGAGTGTAATATATGGCGTGATTTGTTACTAACACTCTTACCCACCCATGCCCTGTACCAGCAAGGATCCTATTCAAATTATTTTATTCGTGCTCATTCAATGAAGACGTGCGCTATTTGCGAAGCTCAAATATTCGAGAGCTCCTCTTTTTCAACGCGAAAATTTGAGATGGCCCTCAGGACCCGAATTTCAGATTGTCTGGTATGTCTATCGTGCCCCTCAATATTCCCCACTCGGTTCTTGCTCTACTCCATACGACTCCCACCACTTACGACCCATGTTCAGAAACTCTATGCGATCGCCTTTCTGAAAGCGTCAGCTTGCAGTATTTACAGTCTGTCTCCGTGAGCGACCCTCTGTCATCCGGCCCTCTTGTGCGAATTTACAACACACTACCGACAATTTGACGCGCTATGCGTGCCTATGCAGATGGCAGATGCTCCAAAAGGTCCCACAAAGTATACCTAACCGCGTATCTCGGGTAGAATCAAAGCTCCGTCCAATGTACGCCTAGCCTCCAATATCTTCCGAGACGAATGAGCTGATATGACCTTGATTACGACGGCCGATGGTCTGCGGGCCCGCTGAGATTTGGGTTGTCGATGAATTACATATGCTGGCAGATATCTTTTATTGGGCGATCGATGCCGTGCGCCCGCAGCATGCACAGACTTTAGGCGAAGCTTTCGTCCCTTGAATCTGAGTCTCATTCGATTAATAAATACCAGTGACACGACCACATGGGTTTCAACGCTGAACTGTTTAAAATGTCGCTCTGAACTTACGATAAATGTTGCCATACCATTTTGAATCGACGAAATAGCGATCTACCGGTGCCTTGGCGTGTTCACCTTCTGCATGTAGGCCTGTGCGGCAGGAACCTGCCGCTGCATATGCATCTTAGAATTATCAACCATCGGCTTCAGTAACTCTACCCGGCATTGGTCCCGGCGGTAGGGGCCGGTGCTTCCTACACGTCACCCACCATTCGCGATTTTCAACGCAGCAGCCTCTAATAGGCTATATGGTCTGAAATTAATGAGGCCTTCAAACTGAACGACAGTAGTCTCATGGCTACGCCTATCAGTGTATCTGGCAACAGCTCTTGATACCGTTGCAACCAAGCTTCGGTCGCAAAACCGACATGTACCGGGAGTACAATCTCATTCAGTACTGTATGCGCATCGGCCGATATGCAGCACTCGGAACTCTCGCGCTATAGCCGTGTTTCCATCCTTTTGTGCCCCAGTTCACAGCGATCTTGATAGGTATGCTTTGTTGCCGATCAATGTTCATTCCGCATCGCCTAACTTGGGCTTGTAATTTCTTATGGCCTTTGCCAGTCAGTATTCCGCATCAGACAGCTCAGGAATCTTCACTCTTCTATTCTAGAAGGAGCTTGATTGCTGGCCATAATTATCCGGCATGATACTACGGCTGCCGATCGATTTCTTTGCGTCGGAAGAACGCAAGCAAAAACGGACACCTATTTTCGGCTCAATTTTTCCTTCAAAGATTGATAGGTTGCTCAACGACCTGTTGTGGGATATCTGCGGAGGTAGCAATCCCCTGGCATGCAGGTCATGTGAAATGATATTTCTCAGGGCGAACCTTCCGTTGCGCGTGACTGGCGGACTATCTCGTCTAGAGAAGCTGCGCACTTGTCATGCTGCATGTTCACCAATAACCAACTATTGGATCAACTCTGCGCTTCTATATCAACATGGTTGGGTAACACCCGAATGCGAGGCACGAGGATCGCGCCTTCCATTTTTTCTCTGTGCACAAGCTACAATTCCACGCTCCATCAAGAAAATCTGATCTCCTTTGGGTTCTGTGTCTCTCAGAGTCTAAAGGATCGATTTCGCTACCTCGCCTCAATATTATTATCTATTGCGTTCCTTGTCAATTGGAGACGATCACATCATCCGGATCGCCATACATTCCATCTCTCGCGGTTCCGAAATTCTATGCAGCCAGCTAGCCGACAGGATAAGAGGCTTGCAAATCCATCGAATATCCTCGCAATCCTGTGATCTGTGCCTCCCTCCTCTGCTCATCCCCATCCATCTTCTTGACAGTCTAATTACCATGGTCGACTTCAAATCCCTCTCCACCGCCATCGTCCTCCCGTTTGCCCTCGCTGCGCTTGGCTCCCCCGTTCCTCGCGAAGAGAACTCGTTCCTCATGCACTTGATCACCCGCAAGTCGAGCTACTCCTTCTCGAACATTCTCGCCAAGGACAATGCGTGGATTGCGAACTTCAACGGGGACGCTGCGGCCGCGGTGGACTCGGGTGTGGCCACCAACGAGGACGACACCTACGTTGCTGCAGTCACTGGTATATAAATTGTGTGTTTTCTTCTCAGATTTCTTCGCAATTTTATGCTAATGCCATGACTAGTTCTCGCTCACTGTTGTCACTGGCTCCTCGAACACCAGGGTCGGCGCAGGCACTAAGCTCACGGGTGACATCTCCACTAGTTAGGCATCCCACTCTCTTACGGATCTGGCTCTTTCTTCGGGACAGAGTACACTGGCAGTGGTGCGTGCTATTTACATGTGGACCTCTGCTCTAGCGAGACTTACTGGCGTGACCGTCGCTGCGCTGTCCATCGATGTAGGTATCCTGCATCTGTCTAATGAGAATCACTGATGATTATCTGTATCTAGGTCGCCACGACATCTTCGGGTTTCACCAGTGTCGATGTGACTATTGACTTTGGCCCAGTCAACTTGACTGAGAATACTGTCACGTCCGTCCCAACCTCTAAAATCAGTTGCTCACATTTCGATATCAGCGATGTCATTAAGGCGCTGACTCTCCTCAACAGCTTGAAGTCGTGGGGCTCTATCACCCTGGAGGTGCTTGGTATTTACTATGCTCCTGAATATTGCTCGGATGATGGCGACGCGAACGGCGAGCTTACTCTGAGCAGAGTGCGAGTATATTTCGTTTTGGATCTCCATGAACGTCGCTGATTATATACTCCAATGACACTAAAACGTACACCGGGACACTCACCTACGCTGCGAATACTATCACCGGCGAGGTACGCCTTCTCACCCCAGCTCATTCCTAAAGTTTATAGACTGAGTACTACTGGGGTGTCGCCGTTTCCGCGATCGCCTATTGAATCACATCCCTCGGATCCGTATCTGCGATCTTCAACACTGGAATCATGGACATATGCAAGACGGACTCGTCCACCGGGCTGGCGATTTACACCAAGGAGCCGACGTTCAGCCGACGAGCAAATTCTCGTTCACGATTGGCGAAGCTGTGTTTTCTCTCACGCTGGCGGAGTACTCGATCCCCACATCGCAGTACGGCGTTTGGGGCTTGACCGGATTAGACTACTGCTCGTGGATTTATGACGGCGGGTCCTCCGGTGTGGACTTCATCATCGACCAGAAGTTCATCGAGAAATACTACACTGTCATTGATACCACATAAGTTTCATCTCCTCCCCGTGCGATGTGTCTAGGTGCTGAAATCAGATTGGGCAGTAACGCACGAATTGGATTTGCGACTCGCGCATAAGTGGATACCTGAGATGATTATGTTTTATTATTTTTTGTCGGTGTTTAGGTAGACAATTCAATTGGACCGTTTTCTGTTATTAACATGTCTATGCACCAAGCTACATCGACATCGGTCGGGGCGGATGTGTAATTTGTCCGTTCTGTGCTTTTAATGCTCATCATCAGGGGTGCTTTCTTCTTGGGCAGAGTAACAGTCGCTGCCCTCTTCTTCATCCTTCGAGTTCCCTCCACAATATCCACTCTTCGTTCCAAGTAACCATTTCGCTATCATCTAGGCCTCACTTCCTTCGACTATGGGCCCATCAGGCTCGGCCGCTTGGCCGCTACTCTCCTCCACAATCACGCCGCTGTTGGGCCACAGATGCACTACAGTGTATCATAACCAAACCTTTTTGCGTTTAATAATGCTTATGCTAATCGTACTTCCGAATCCACCCTGTTCGATAGTGGCCACCGGATGATCTCGTCGTAAATCTGACGGGAAGCAGCTGCCAGTGTAGTATCCCAACAACCCCAAATCGCAGTCATGTCGCCGTTGCATTCGAGCAGCGCCTCCGCGATATTTCCGGCGCTGGTTACATTCAAATTAGCGCCGCAGTCAAGCAGCACCCGAGCGACTTCCTCATTGCCCCTGCATGATGCAGCATTCAGTGCATTACCTCCCACTCCCCCTGAACGTTCACATCCGCTCGATGTTTAAGTATAATTTAAACAATTCATTGCTGTTGTAGTCCCGCCACTCCTGGGGATCCAAAAAAAATTACTTAGCTATGATCAAGCACGGCTGCCAGTGTCACACGCAACTGCGATGCAATTTTAGGCACAGATAATCACGGCTCAGGACACGAATATATACCCTGTAACGAGATCGTATACTGAAATATGATTAGACATAGCCAGTTCGATGCCTCGACCGGAAGCCCAGCAACGCCTGGCCACCTACTAAGCCAGCCCCATGAGACAACACTACTCCCAGGCGCCTATCTTGTCGCTGCAGGCGTTGTAGTTGCTGTAGCAGATGCAGTACTAGTGGCAGTATCTATCAGAGCGCGGTCAGTCCAATTATATATTATGCGCTAGCAATGAAGCGTCCGTTTACGCACATGGGCCGCACATGGACGACTGAGCGGCAACGGCAGACGAGTACGCCGCCGTTACCTGTGCAGGAGTCGTGCCGCTTGGCTGGGGATTGTTGAAACATCCGTCAGACAGGCATTTGTCGTCGAATATCTCGAAATTTCCATTGCTTGAGAGGGAGCTGCACAAGCAGCTTGTGTCGCTTCTATGGAACTAAGTCAGATACAGCCAAGCAAGGTCGACCTTGAAGGAAACGCACGACGAGCAGCCGGTCACAGAGCTCTGTAGGCAGGATAAGGCCCAGCCTGCAGGGTTGGAGGTGCAGGTGACGTTGTCGCTTTGGGCTTTTGTGAATGGCGACGAGGTTAGGAGTGCCAAGGCGAGACAAAAGATGCTAGACGGGATCATGACTGTATCGATTCGAAATAAGGAAACCATCCATAGTTGCGCAGATTATATAGGTTTCAATAGCGGCGCTCAACGCCACGATTGCACAGCGTACGTTCGAAATGGGGGATCCAGCGGGAAGAATCACCGTGAGGGCCCCGATCTGATGCTTTGATTGACGCATCCAGGTGGATCCTGGATACTCCTGGGCAATGGCGATGCATGTATTTTGATGAGGTGGAGCTAGGAATCAGGACTGAAGAGTGTTGTACCACCTGCGGAATGCGGATCAGAGTAAAAGAGAAGTATGGTATACCCAGGCCTCGCTAGCACCAGAACGACAACATACTCTCACCGATCTGGCCTGGCGTGAGAATAGCAGAACATACGCGGTTCATGCTTGAACCGCCTCAAAGCGCACATGAAGCTTCATGAAGTCCCGTGAGACCTTTATAATTATATAAATGACCGCTTACACAAATGGGCATTCCGGTCATGGACCCTTAAAATATCAGAACCAATGCCGCGTGGTAGAGGAGCCTTAGCAAGCACCGCGCTCGCCGGAAGAAGGTCTGGAAAAGACATTCAGTTGTGCATCGCAGCTTGAACGAAGTGCGTAGCTATAATGTAGGACTTGGTGGTTAGACGCAAAGGCAGCGCAAAGGAATCGAATACGAAGAAGCGGGGCCATTGCCATCAGCCGCGCCACATTCATTTATCACCGCCTTTCACCGCCTTTCCCCACTTGCTCGGCTCTCAATCGCCGTTTTCCAACCCACACATTTCTCTCGCTGCGTCAGCCTGTATTCAACTATATCTTCGAATCACTTCTGGAGAGCTCTTGAACTTCCATTATCTCCTCCCAGTCTCATTTCTCTGTTACCCTTTACCGCATGCAATCAATTTGACTCGCATGACCAGTCAGAATGAAACTTGGGCATAGAGCATCGCTATCCCCGTCGCTTTTTGGGACATTCTCTCTCCGGGTCTATTTTTCTCGAGAAATCATACCTATGGTGAAAACGAGGCACTTTGACACTGGTACCTCTCGATTCGCGATGGAGCGTAGACGCGCCTCTTGCAAAGTTTCAGGACCAATCGTGCCCGTAGGCTCCAAACGCTCACCTTGCCGGGGAACCTCGCTGTTGCCACGTAGATCAGAGCGGAACGCCACATTAATGTTAACGGGCCTCCCTTGTGCTCTACCGCTCTTTACGACCGCAAACTAGCTACTTGCAGCTGAAATCTTCGATGCGCATCTGCACCTTGCTACACAATTGCACTTATATCTATCGCCAGCCGTCGCCTTCAAATCATTGCATTCTGACGTCCCACATTTCGAGCTCTGCATCTGCCACACTGGATCACGCACACATCGATGCTATCTCTACTTTCCTCCACACTCTATCTGCTCATGCGGTCTCTCAATAGCGTCGACGCACATCCCTTCAATACGACCCTCGCATCCCTTCCCATCTCCGACAGCTCTTCATCCATCCTTGCAAACTCCGCGAACGCCGCCGCCTCTTCGCAAAGATGCGGTGATATCGATAACTGCAGGACCCTGGATGACATCGTCCGAAGCTGCCTCGTGACAATTCTAGCATGCGCATGGTTCGCGATCCATCGAAATATTCCCGCACCCCAGCCAAAGTCAGCCACATTTGCAATGTGGGTCCAGCGCACAGCTCGCGATATGATGGAGTCAGTCATGGTGTTTCTGGTGGCCTTTCTTGCACCCGAATTGGTCTTGGCTTGGGCTCTGCGCCAGGCAATCGTGGCCTGGAAGTTGTCCGGGGAGCTTGAGAAGGCTAGATTGAATGCTGTAGAGGCGCGAGAAGGGGTACAATTGATGGTTCCACACTCAGCGAAGGACGAGGTAGCAATCACTGGAAGTGTTGAGGGACATTCGAGCTTCGACGGATCCACACTTGAGTCTGAGCGAATTCAACTCATTAACCGCCGCTCCAATTCATCCACCACTTATGAGACTTGCACCAGATGCGAAGGGTATGGCCATCAATGTCATCTGGTAGCTGGCGCCAGGCGTGTAGCAAAGGGAGACGAGTGTGCGTCTGGCTCTGCTTCTATCAGTCATATTTTCATTGCTCACCTTTAACGCAGGCTGGACGTGGTTGCACGGTTTCTTCGTTGCTATGGGCGGATTCCACTGGTACGACAAAGACGGGCCATTATATCCTCTATCTCCCGCCAACGTCCTTGAGCTTGTCGCGCGTGGCCACCTCGTTCCACCCACAGCGAACGAGATCTCGAACCAGAGCAAAGGCGACTGGCTGTCGAAGGGGGTGGCCATCGGCCAGACGGTGTGGTTTGTGGTGCAGTGCATCGCACGACGGGTCGAGGGTCTTCCAATAACAAGGCTGGAGGTTATGACGCTCGCGTACACGGTAATAACCGTGGCCATGTACATCGTTTGGTGGAAGAAGCCGCTCAACATCAGCTGTGCAGTTCGCGTGCCGAAGGAGGAAGTCGAGGAAGAGGAAGTCAGCACGTACAATTCGGTTGGGGAGAAGATCAACATCTACGTCAAGGGTGATCAAGACTACCATGTCGACTTGCGCAAACACAAAGGAGTCCCCACATTTTGGGCCGGGAAGCCCGACACCAACGACATCGCGATCGCTGACATGGTTGCATCTTTTGTGGCGGTGGCATTTGGGGCGGTGCACTGCATCGCCTGGCACTCGGAATTTCAATCGCACCTCGAACAGGAGCTGTGGCGATCGTCTGCAATCACCATTACTGCTGTTCCGCCCGCTCTCTGGGTTGTTGGTATCGCGGCTGTGGCGATTAACGAATATTTATCTTCAGAAGCAGTAGGCAGGTTTCTAATCAGTGTCCCATTCACCGCCGCTGCCGTCGCCTATATCACTGCTCGCGTCATCCTTATCATCCTCTCAGTTACATCTCTTAAAAGGCTACCTTACGCTGCATACGAGACTGTGCGGTGGGCCACACTCATACCCCACATTTGATTGGCCTTGAATAGCTTTCCATTTCCATCGTCTCCCACTGCAACATTCACATATTTAATCGCGCAAAGTGTAGAATGAAATTGATTTGACCCAATCGCTTGCAAGTATCCAGGGCTTCGGTTGTGATTTCGCATCGTGTTCCATAATTCGCCTGTGGTCCGAATCCTGAGGCCTAACACTAAAACCACATCCTGTAGTGTATGTCCAATAACCAACCAATAACGTCCTTGAATCGTCGTGGCTGCCCCACGTGTTTCGCGTTTTTTTCCGTTGCTATCATCTGTCGATAACGATGTCCGGTGATCTCCCGTCCCTGCCCCCCGCGCCCCTCCACCCAGCCTCACGCAAGTAGGCCGAGCAGAGCCTCACAGCACTCTCCGCCCAGCCCGGCTTCATTGACACCCTACTCCAGCTCGTCCTCGGCCAAGGCACAGGACCACAGCATCCGCCTCTCTCCGCGGGCGTGTATCTCAAGAATGTCACAAAATTCAGATGGGAGGAGGTGCGTCTGCTGCTAGTTATCGAATGAGATACAGTAGCTGACCAGATATTGCGTAATTGCAGGACATCAACACGATTCCTGAGTCGGACAAGGTGGAGTGAGGAATGTGCTGGTGCCCGCGGTGCTGCACCTCCCCGCGCCGGGGGAAAAGACTTCCCGCGCACAGGTCCAGACAGACCGCCAGGCTCATTGCTGAGCTCGACTTTCCCGGGCGCTGGCCTGACCTCATCGACGTGAGTCTTCCCAGCCTTGCCATCCGTCTTCATTGCGCTGGAATGCAAACTAACAATTTGTTTTCATATAGCAACCAATGAATGCTATCGCACTGACGGATACAACCAAGAACGCCTCTGTCCTCGAGACCGCGCATTCGATCTTCGCGCCCACGTCCGCTCCGACGCGCTCCTCTCCAAGTTCAACTACGTCCTCTCCCGCTTCACGGACCCCTTCTCAAACTGAGGCGTGGTGAAACTTGAGGGATGCATGGTACTTGATATATGTAGATACGGTCGTCAGTGATTAACACGCGCGCATGATATGTACCTGTTCGTCGTCTCTACCTAGTTATGCTCGTGCATCTCAGAAATCGCGAGGAGGAAAATTCCTGATCATGGCAGGGGTCCAGTCCGGACGTATAAGAACTGGGAAGGAAAAAGTGAGCAGGTGCAAGATTCAAGAAGAATCGTGCCCAGAGATATCCCCAAGTTCACAAAGTTGTGACTGTCGCAGGCGATGAAAGTGGAAGACAGGCTCGTCTCTCGAGCTCGTTGGAGTTTGGATCGCGTCATTTCAACGACTAGAACATAAGAATTTGGCGTTGAGGCGAGCGGGTGCGAAGGATAGCGTGTGTGCCAGCGTTAACAAAGATGGGAGCGAGTCCCTCGAGAGCACCGGGTTTTTCGATATTCGTCCAAATGGAAGACAATGGAGACTGGCTAGAGTTGAGAACAGCAGATTGTCGACAGATAATAGCAGCTTAAGGGCCGAAAACTACTCATGGGGCCGAGGCACTGCAGAGACACAGTCAGCTTAACGCACGAAGATGGGAAAGGGGTGGGAGGAAGTGGGAAAGTAAGAGAAATACTAGAGTATTTGGGGAATGCCGAGGTTCACATTTTTACTTGTAAAACTGTAAGGGGGAAAGTAAGCGAGCCAAGCCGAATGGAAGAATGAAAGGAACAATGTGATGGGAGACCGTAGGGATGATGAGGTGTTATAACAGAGAGCGTACACCGAATAGAATAACAGCCGGCGTGGAAGGTATGAGGGGGAGCTGTAAAGTGAGAAGAAATGTGACATTTTTAGAGAAGAGAGTCCAAACGAGGTAGCATTGAGCGCGGACCAAAGATCGACACTACCTTGCCAGCCCTAAGAGTGCAGACATACTTGCTTCAAAGCAGGTCGTGCTGTGCCACGCGGAAGGAGCCCGCAGCACACGAAGTGAGACATGTACACAGAAACAAAATCAGTCGTGCGAGGCACAGAGGCGGACAACAATGACGCTGTTTGGTGGTTTACAAGCGAAAGTCGGTGTCACTGTGTCAGATTGTGCCAAGCGCCAAAGTGGAAGTGAACGTGATCGCCAGGTCGACCATGTACTGTCTGCTTGCTTTCTGCTCTACTGGACTATAACTACTTTCCTTGTGTCGTCACATTCCTGGATCTGGCTGGCCTAGCGCACAGCGATCATGGACGCGGTCGCCCCCTACGTGCCTTTCTCTGCCCAACTCGCACTGATGCCCCCTTCCTCCCTCTTTAAGTCCTCTGCTTCCCTACCTCGGCCTCGGAACCACGACTAACATATCTTGATCTATGCTTTTCCAACATGAGATGAAGACCTTCTTCATTGTGTTCTTCTTCGGCACGGGAAACCAAACGCCGTCCCTTTCCTCCGCCATTCTCGAGCGCGTCTTCATGGATCCAAACATGTGCCTCGTAAGTCCCTCATTTCTCTCCCCTTCTCGCTTCCACATCTTGCGCACTGACTGGGCTTTGTCAGGTCGAATACTCTCCCATCTCATTCCTTGTCTCCATCCCCTCCATGCAAGTGTTCCTGCCTCTCACTCCTCTACGAAACTTGCCAGCGTGAGGTGGAGAAGTCGGGAATGTGAAGGTCCAGACGCATCGCGAGGTGCTAAGGGTCCAGCGGTCAAGACTTAGGTGATGGTGTGGAGCCGCGCGAAGTAGGGCACGGATGATGACGAGAAGGTGGCCGTCAGAGATGGGGAGGGAGATGCAGGTGAGAAGATATGATGGAAACGGTTGATGAGCCCGCGCTTACGGCTGATGCCGATGCGGCGCTGAAGATCCTCAGGAAGCACGCGAGTTGGAAGGAGACGCGGGTGTTAGGGGATGTCGAGCTGATGCGATTGATAGGACCTGCAGGACGCCAGTGTTACGCACAGTGATGCCCAATACATAGGCGAGGTCTGTACACATACATTCCCTTTCCTCGATTGCGAGCTCATCAAATTTGAACACGCCAGTACTACCGGCTCAAATACGACGCCACCTTGCGCTCGACTACGCACGAGGAATAAAAGAAAGCGCAGAATAGCTTCAAGTTCGCGGAGAAGAAATTTGCGCCGTTGTCCTTCATAAGGAGCTACTCAGGTGATAAGAGGCAGGTGGAGCTGAGCTTGGATCTGACGAGCTGTCAAGCCTTAGGTGCCTTCCATCCCTTCTCCCTCCATCCTCGCAGCGACATGGGACTCATCGCATTACAAGTTCAAAGGTGTATTGCCTATGACCCCACGCCCGAGCAGTCCTCATCTACCTCCCGCAAAGACACCCAAGACCCACCTCCGCTCGAACGCCATGTCTTCCAGAGGATGTTCCTTGACAAATGCGACAGTTGACATCTCTGGAGAAAGGACGAGATCGACCCCCGGGTGATATTGCAGGAGTAGTGGAAGCAGCAAAGCCATTAGTGACAGCACTATGCGGTGACGGTGCCCTGGATGACGCTCATCAATAAAAGGTGTGTGTTGTGCTCTACCCTAAATCGTGACTTAGAGCTCATGACTTTGTGCTAGAAGCTGATTTGAGTGTGTTTAGAATCATACGCAGTTCGTGGGGGCTTGGCTGATTTTGCGTGGGTCACTTGCGATCTCTATGCAGACGTCAGCTGATGCGGTGTAGATATCTATGAGATTGCGTCTCAGGGTTGGCGGCGGCGTATCATCTCGGTGCTGAGTGTGTCGCTACCTTCATTCCACAAACAATTGAAGACTGACGCATCTTTCCTCCTAGCTACCCCTTCAACGCTGAGGCGAAGCGACTGTTCGTTCTGTGTTAGGATGTGATCCATGGTCTGCGGATGGTGAGTCCTTTGGCCTTTCTGTTCGTGGGACCTCGTTGACGGATTTTTGTAGCGAGTGAGAATCCAGGCGAAGATGTAATATAGAGACATATCATACTCAAGTGCTTCGAGCAGTCACACAGAGTATCAGCGCCGGAGCGGCCTGCCTCAAATCGAATTGGATGCCAATTTGATGACCCCAAGTGATGTCGAAGTAGGTTATGAAAAGAAATTCAGTTTTGCGTCGCAGCGTGAGCGAGGTGCGTAGCTATAATTTGGAACTTGGTGGTTAGGCGCAAAGGAATCAGATACGAAAAGAAGCGGGGGCATTGGCACTGATCACGCCACATCCATTTTCTCACGGCCTTCCCCCACCTACTCGGCTCTCAATCACCCCTGTCCAATCCACACGTTTCTCTCTCTGCATCGTCTTGGAATTCACCTTTATCTCCGAGTCATTTCTGGATGGGAATAACGAGCTCTCGGTCTGCCACTATCGTCTCCCAGTCGCATTTATATGTTACCCTCTTCCTTTCTACCGCATGCAAACAATTTGCGCCGCAGATGACCATTCAGAATGACAAAGCTTGGGTGTGGAGCTTCGTTATCCTTGTCACTTGGGTGTCATTCTCTTCCTCTAGGTCTACTTGGCTCGAGAAATCATACCTGCGGTGAAGACAAAGCACTTCGAAACTGGTCGCTCTCGATTTGCGATGGAAGTTTCTATGTATATACCTAGCCTCAAGGGCTCTACCGATGGCATTTTAAAATTCTAAGAGTGTATGCTCGCCGCTTTCGAAGCTCCAGGATCAGGTTGGTGATCCCACCTGGATTCCCTCGTTGTCCTCCTTTCTTCTTCTGCGTGCAAATAGCTCTACCCGCGTATTGCCGGTGGGAATCACGATTATTGTGGTGGTGTGTGTTTCGCTTCGAATTCATTGCCTTTTGTGCGGTGCTCCCCTCTAGGTCTACGCGGCTCCAAAATAATTCACATGCAACGAGCTACATGCGATCACATCGCTCTCGGTTTGTGGTGCAGGCCAAGTACAACAGGCACTAGGTATATCCTGATTTTCAAGCGCTTGAAATTTTAATATGTGTCCTGCAAGACTCGCAATCCATTGCACAGTGCCACCGAAAGTTCATTTCATGCCCGCATACCATTACCAGGTGAGGAGCCGCAACGAGAGCCGCGATAAGGGCCATGTAAACTGAGAAACAGTATCATACACAGTAAATCCAAGGTACACAATCAGCAGCGCTAGTCCTTAGATAGTGATCGAGGCACCGAGGTCGCGGTTACAGCGCAAGAGGCACACTTCGTGACGCCACGTCGTCCGATTATTGCCGATCCGCTCGCCCCCCACGTCCAGATTAGTCCTTCTCCACGACACCCAGGACTCGAAGCATGCGGCATCATCGGTCCAGTGCAGCCCTAGCCGTTTTTTTGAACGTGTTCATGCATTGCGCTTTTTTTTCGAGAATTTGTGTTGGGCTCGAGCCACCAGACCCCCGTGGGAATTGCCTTATAGAACAATTCTGCGCCACAACTCGATGTTTCTACAGCAACCTAGGGCGGTGCTCCTCAAGTGCTCCTTGTACCCCTTGCCGAACTCTCACAACTGTGCTTCTATCTATTGCCAGCCGTCGCCTTCAAGCCACCACATTATCCGAAGTCCCACTTTCCGAGCTCTGCATCTGCTACACTGGATCACGCACATATCGATGCTACCTCTACTTTCCTCCACGATCTATGTGCTCCTACGCTCTCTCGATGGGGTCGATGCTCATCCCATCAATGCGAACATCAATTCCCTTCCCACCTCCGACATCTCTTCATTGATCGTTGTGGACTCCGTGAACGCCACAGCGTTTTCGCAAAGATGCGGCGATATCGATAACTGTAGGACCCTGGATGACATCATCCAAAGCTGCCTGGTAACGATCCTGGCATGTGCGTGGTTCGCAGTCCACCGAAATATTCCAGCACCCATGCCAGAGCCATCCCTCTATCCGGATTCCTTCGTCGGACGGGTGGTGTGGGTCTGGCGCACAGTCTGCAGCACAGTTCGCGATCAGAAGGAGTCTCTTATGGTGTTTCTTGTGACCTTTTTCGCGCCCGAATTGGTCTTGGCTTGGGCTGTGCGCCAGGCAACAGTGGCTTGGAAGCTGGCCGGGGAGCTTGAGGCGGCTAGATTGAAAGATATAGAGGCGCGAAAAGCACAAACCGCGATGGAGGACGCGGTGGAGACCGCTGGAAGCGTTGAAGTCACAGAGCCCGCGCGAATTCAGCTCGTTAACCGCAGTGCCAATTCATCCACCGCTAATATGCCTTGCCAAAAATGCGAAGGGAATGGCAATCAATTGAAAAGCGGGTCGCAAAGGGAAACGAATGTGCGTCTATCTCTGCTTTTATGGGTCATATTTCCTTGCTCATATCTAACATAGGCTGGACGTGGTCGCACGGTTTCTTCGTCAGCATGGGCGGATTCCACTTTTACACCAAAGACGGGCCACAATATCCTCTATCTCCCGCGAATGTCGTTGAGCTGGTCGCGCGCGGCCACCTCATCCCACCCACGGCGGACGAGATTTCAGACAGGAGCAAAGGCGATTGGCTGTCCAAGGGGGTCGCCATCGTCCAGACGGTCTGGTTTGTGGTGCAGTGCATCGCACGATGCGCCGAGGACCTTCCCATTACAAGGCTGGAAGTTATGACACTCGCGTACACGGCAGTAACTGTGGCCATGTACATCGTTTGGTGGAAGAAGCCGCTCAACGTGGGCTGTGCAGTTCGCGTGCCAAAGGAGGAAGTCGAGGAAGAAGAAGTCAGCACGTATACTTCGAATTGGGAGAAGATCGGCACCTACGTCATGGGTTATCAGGATGATTATGTGGACTTGCGCAAACACAAAGGCGTCCCGACATTTTGGGCCGGGAAGCCCGACCGCCAAGGCGTCGAGGCGGGATCCGCTGTTGCAAGTTATGTGGCGATGGCATTTGGGGCGGTGCACTGCATCGCCTGGCACTCGGAATTTCGATCGCACCTCGAACAGTGGCTGTGGCGGTCGTCTGCCATCGCCATTATTGCCGTTCCACCCGCTCTCATATGGGTTTTTGGCGTAACTTGGACGATCGGCGATCGTTCCCATTCAAGGGCAGTGTCTCTGTTCCTAGCAGGCCTCCTGAACACCCCCATTGCCGTCGTTTATATCACTGCTCGCATCATCCTTGTCGTACTCTCAGTTACATCGCTTAGAGGGTTAACTTACGCTGCATACGAGACTGTGCAGTGGACCACATTGATACCTCACATTTGATCAGCCCTATATAGTCTTACATCGTCTTCCGCTGCAACGTGTACTTTTTAATCTCGCAGAGTGTAGAATGAGACTGGACAGCACAAACTAAATCCTTTCAAGTATCCGGGTCTTCGATTGCAATTTTGCATCGTGTGCCACCATTGGACTGTGATCCATGTGCACAGTCTTGACACCTAGCCACATCCTGTGCTGTGGGCCCAATAACACCCTTGAATAAACGCTGTACATGTTCTGAATCTCAAATCACAATCAACGAGATCCAGCACATCCAGCATGAATCAGAAGTCACCTTGTTTCAACTTCAGCAGCTGAAAGGCAGCCAGTGGCAATCGAATAAGCCCGATCCTGGCCAGTGGTATGGGAATCGGATATTAAGGCGTATACAACACACCATTTCAGCGCATTATTCATTGGATTGGGCGCATGATTATCCATCGCATCCCAGCAAAATGCTCGAGCTGCTTATCGCAGAAAGGCCCGGCGCTTTCACTGGATAATATATTAGGAATAAACGCAGAAATCTGTACAAGCGGAAATGATGTATTGAGATATGGGGAGTCTCCCCATCGGGAAAACATAGATCGATAGATAATTCATATACGCATCGTGTATTAGCTCAGGGAATCCCTACGCGTTCGTATGCATCCTACATTCGTGTTCTTATATCTAAACAATGAGATATACCTGTTCGGCGTTTCTATCAAGCCACCCTCCTGCGTCTCAGCAATTATGAGGAAGAACCCTCCTGATCATGGCAGGGGTTCAATCCTGACGCATAAGAACTGGGAAGTGAGAGGTGAGCAGGTGCAAGAATCAAGAATTGTGCCCAGAGATATCCCTGACTTCACGAATTTGTGATACTCACTGTTGCAGGAGATGACAGTGGAAGACAGACTCGTCTCTAGAGCTCGTCAGAGTCTAGATCGTATCAGTACTATGACTAGAACATAAGCACATGGCGTCAAGACGAGCAGGCACGAAGGATAGCGTGCGTGCCAGCGTCAACGAAGCTGGAAGTGAGCACTGGGGTTTTCGATATTCGTCCAAGCTGAAGACGAAGGAGACTAGCTAGAGCTGAGAATAGCACATCACCAATAGATATGATCAGCTTGAGGGGCGTAAATCGTTCATGGGGACGAGGCACTGCAGAGACTCAGTCAGCTTGACGCACGAAGATGGAACAAGGGTTGGAGAAAGTGGGAAATCAAGTAATGATAGAGGAAGTGTGGAATGCTGAGGTTCACATTTTTCTTGTGAACTTTTAACGGGACATCCACGCAAGCCAAATGGATGAAGGCATCGGACGATGAGTTGGGAGGCCGCCGAGATGATAAAGTCTTAGGTGAGGGGGGGATGAGAATGGGAGTAGAAACACGAGAAACAGAGAGCTTACACACCGAACAGAATAACAACGGAGGCAGAAGATATGAGGGGGAGCTGTAACGTGGGAAGGAATATGTCATGTAGAGAAGAAGAGCACAGACGAAATAGCATTGAGCACTGACTAAAGATCGACACCACCTCGCCTATCAACCAGCTACTCAAGCCAGCTCTTAGAGTGCAGACGCAATTACTTCAAAACAGCTCGTACTGTGCGACGCGGAAGGATCCGGATGAAATATGTTCTCATATTTATCAGAAAGTATTGGTCTTGTTCCCAGCGTCGGGCGCCACGGTCGGGAACCGTTGGGTTGAAGCTGCGAACTTGGCCGCTGTCGCTGGATACTATAAGAAACACGAGCAGCGCATAATGTTAAGCGTGCGAAGAGGATATATACAGAGACTTACGGGGAATAATCGCATGTCGTGGATCCAGGAAGCGCGTTGGAAGTGGATGTCTCAGATATGCCCATGCAATGCACACTGTAGTAGGAGACCGTCACCCCTGGAGACGGGGGTCCATTCGACTCGGAAGATAACATACAAAATATGGTGAATTGGCCATTATCATTGTACCAGTCAAGGGTCCTGTGAGACCTCCTGAAGTCCCTTCAATATCATAAAGAAGCAGGTCAAAATCCACAGCAACTTGCTGAGTCACTAGCAGACAGAGGGGTTGACGCAATGCACCGATCGTCCGGGGCCATGGCATCTTCCTTGAATTCGCGGGGTACCCGCCACAGCCGCACATAACCAGTGAGATATGTACGGGGAACCAAAATCAGTCGCGCGAGGCACGAAGGCGGGTATCGATCGGGTATCAATGAAATTGTTGGTGGTTTACAGCGAAGGTCGGTGTCAGTGTCATGTCCAGCGCCAATGGCAGTAACGTGATCGTCAGATTCTTCTCATGCGTCGTTGAATGTCCATGCACTTTCTGCTCTATAGCTACTGGATCATAAACACTTTCCGTGTGTCGTCGCATTCCTGGATCTGGCTGTTCCGCACAGCGATCATCTCGACGATCATCTCCCTACATACCTTCCTAGAAGTCTCCGACGTGTCCATTCCCTTCCCCTCTTCTGCCCAACTCGCACTGATACCCCCTTCCTCCCTCCTCTATTTCCCTACCTCGGCCTCGGAAGTATCTTTAACGTTTCCTGACCTACGCTTCTCCAACATGCGATAAAGACATTCTTAGTCGCCCTCTTCTTCGGCACGGGCAACCAGACACCGTTCATTCCCTCCACCATCCTCGAGCGCGTCTTCATGGATCCCAACATGTGCCTCGTAAGTCCCTTCTTACTCTCCCCTTCTCCCTTCCACGTCTCGCGTGCTGAATGAGCCCTGTCAGAGCGAATACTCCCCGACCTCATTCTTCGCCCATCCCTTCTATGCGCGCGTTCCCCCGCCTCTCGCTCCTCTATGAAACTTGGCAGCGTGAAGTGTAGAAGTCGGGGATACGAAGGTCCAGACGCACCGCGAGGTGCTAAGGGTCAAGCGGGGACGACTTGGGTGAGGATGTGGAGCCGCGCGACACAGGGCAAGGCTAATGACTTGCAGGCGGCCGTCGGAGCTGAGGAGGTAGATGCAAATGGAGAAGATATGGTGGAAACACTCGATGAGCTCGTGCTTGCAGCTGATGCCGATGCCGATGCAGCGCTGAAGATCTTCGGGCAGCACGTGAGTTGGAAGGGAGAAGCGGGTGCTGGGGGATGACGAGGTGTGTACCCTCATTCATGACATTCCTCATAGGAAGCTAATACGATCGATAGTACCTGCAGGACGGCAGTGTTACGCCCAATGATGCCAAATACACGGATAAGGTCTGTACACATCCCCTCCCCTCGCTCGCTCGCGCTGATCAGATCTGAATACGCCAGTACTACCGGCCCAAATACCACACTGCCTTGCGCTCGACTGCACGTGAAGAAGATGAGGAAGCGCAGAAAAGCTTCAAGTTCGTGTAAAAGAACTTTGCGTCAATGCACTTCATACGAAGCCACCCGAGAGATAAGAGGCGGAGGGAGACTAGCTTTGATTTGACGAACTGTCAAACCTCAGGTGCCTTCCATACCTCCTCCCTCCATCCTCATAGCGACATGTGACTCATGGTATTACAAATTCAAAAGTGCCCCACCTACGACCCCACGCGCTCGCGGTTTTCATCTACCCCCGTATAGACACGCCAGACCCGCCCCCGCTCGAACGTCACGTTTTCCAGAGGATCTTCCTCGACAAAGGCAATAGCCGACATCTCTGGAGCAATGACGAGATCAATCCCGGGGAGGGGATATCGCAGAAGCGGCGGAAGCAGCAGAGCCATTGGTCGCAGCGCTATGGGGTGACGTTGACCTAACTGATGTTCATCAATGGAAAAATGTGTGTTGTACTGTCCTTAGTCGTCACTCAGAACTCGTGACCTTGTAGTAGAAGCTGATCTGGGTTTGTCTCGAAACACACGCAGTTCCCGGGGGCTTGGACGATGATGAATCATTGAATGAATCACTTGCGAATCTGATGTCTGCGTAGACGTCAGCTGATGCGGGGTAGATATGCAGGAGAATGCTCTGGTCTGGGGGTTAGCAACGGCGTATTGTCTCGGTGCTGAGTGCGTCGCTACATTTATCCCAAAAACACCTGAAGGCTGACACATCTTTCCTCCTAGCTACCCCTTCAATAAATAAGCCGAGGCAAATTCGCGGCTGCTCGCACTGTGTTTGGATGCGAGTCATGGGTTGCGGATGGTGAGCCTTTTGGCCTTTCTGTTCGTGAGACCTCGTTGACGGATTGTTATAGCCAACGAACGACCGGGAGGGATTTCTCTTTGAGGTTTTGGTTATATCTAATAGCCCCACGTCTGAGCTGCTGAGGGGTCTTTTCCAGGTTGAATGTTCCATAGAAACATATCATAGTCAAGTGCTTTGAGCAGTCACGGAGAGCATCAACGCCGAAGCGGCCTGCGCTGCAGACTGCGTGGGTGCGAATCAGATGAAAGTTGCGTTGGATTTCCATTTGATCACACGAGCGACGTCGAAGTAGCTAATTGGCAAGCAGTCACCTTGGGCGTGAAATTCGAAACAATGGTCCTCATCGCACAAATCCAATCTAAAGCTGCGTTCACACATCCCTAATGCTAATCCGCTCCATTGATCTCCTGCCTGAAAATGCAAAGGTTCTTTCAATTTCAAGATCCCGCCAGGAATTGCCACGACTTGGCGATTACTTCTAAATATGTACGGGATTCGGACGTGCGTAGCATTTAACAATTTTACAGAGTGTAATGTGACCCAGTAATGACGGCGACCATCAAAGCATACGCGGTTCACGCCTAAACCGCCTCAAACTGCAGTCCCGTGTGAGACCTTTACGGCTGTTTACTCGAATTTTTTTGGTCCTGTACGGGACGCTTAAACTATCAGAAACATTGCTGTGGAGAAAAGCCCCAAACAAGCGCCACGCTCTCTGGTTGAGGTTCCGGCAAAGACATTCAATTTTGCATCGCAGCTTGAGCGAGGTGCGTAGCTATGATATTGAGTTAGACGCAAGGAGTCAATGACGAAAAAGCGGGGGCATTGGCACTGACCACAGCACATCAATTTTCTCACCCTTGGCTTTTCACCACCTGCTCGGCTCTCAATCGCCCTTTTTCAGTCCATGCATTTCCCTCTCTGCGTCACCTTGGAATTCAATTATATCTCAGAATCGTTTCTAGAGAGGAATAACGAGCTCCTCGGCCTTCCACTATCTTCTCCAAGTCTCATTTCAATGTGACCCTCTTTCCTTCTACCGCATGCAACCAATTTGGGCAGCAAATGACCAGTCAGAACAACGAATCTTGGGTATGAAGCATCGTTGTCCCTATCTCTGTCGCTTTTTGTGACATTTTCTCTCTCCAGGTCTATTTGGCTCGAGAAATGACACCTGTGGGGAAGATGAGGAACTTCGAAACTGGTCGCTCTCGATTCGCGATGTAAGCCTCGATGACTACTCATGGGCTCTATGGTAGCATTTCGTATATGCGCCTCTTGCAAAGCTTTAGGACCGGCTTGGTGATACTCCTGAATTCCCTCGTTATCCTCCTGTCTTCTTCTGCACGCGAACTTGAGCCGCGGATCGCCGGTTGGAACCACAAAGCTTCGGTTGGTGTGACACTCGCTTTATCGCCTTCGCTGCGATGCTCCCCTCTGGTTCCAAAATAATTCACATGCAACGAGCTACATGAGATCGTACCGCTCTCGACTCGTGCTGCAGGCCACATGCAGCGGGTATCGGGTATCACCTGAGTTTCAAGCGCTCTGATATTTGTCCGACAACACTGACGATCCATTAGACAGCGCCTCCAAAAGTTCATTTCATGCCCTTATACTAGGTGACGAGCCACAACGAGATCCGTCACAAGGGCCATGTAAACTGAGCAACAGTATCATACGCGCTGACCATCCCGCACCTCATTTTGATATACTGGCATTAGACCATACATTCACTTCGCTATCCACGTCGCGCTCACGCTTTGCATTTGTTATTTCTAGATTAGCCTAGCAGCACCTGTCGTTCGGAGAGACAGCAATTTGCCAAACGAAGCTGATTTCAGCAAGGTCGGCGATACCCGTCCGTCTGTTGGGGATCGACCATAGAAATATATATGGTTTATACATTTACAATTAGCCTTTAGATTACGACAAAAGATAGTTAACTAAGTACTTACTTAACTACGAATGATACTGTGCAACCTCCTCCAGAAACATAAGACACTTAAGGAATTCTCACGCCACAGAGCACAGCGTGGGATTCGCACTGCATAGCGCGCATGCTACAGAACAAAGCAGCTCGCACGCTCGAAGACTCTATAACATTCCAGCACGTTCCTGTATCTACGTAGAACACTCTACTACCTTGTATATACGTTCTATGCTGCGGATTGAAACGTTCAATACAGTTCTCAGAGGTTCCTGAGCCAGGATTCAAATTGTATAAATAGACAGACTTGAAAACGAATACAACACACAAATTACAATCCCCATTTACGTGCGAACACACTCCAACGTTTCATTGCTTGATTATAAGTTTACGCCGTGCGCTGTACTCATTTTTAAAGCTCAAATCTCTAAGCCAGTCACGCTACGCGCTATCTGTCTTAGTTATATTCTCACGCCACTTCAGACTTGTGTATTCATTCTCAATACACCAATCCTATCGCATTAACTCTTTCCCTTATCGCTACGTAGCTACTTAAAAACTAGCTACTCACTCTAAACGACTCGTTTCATAACACCGTCAACTCCGAATGTCTAGGACTAATTGGGAACACGCGAGGGCCCAATTGAGGTGGATATTCGATTACATCGTGCCCGCAGGCTCCAGACACCCACCTACCCTGTGCACCTCGCTGTCTCCGCACAGATCAGAGCGGAACGCCAGATTAACGGACCTACATTGCGATTTACCGCTCTTTACAATCGTCAGATACATAATTCTCCCCACACACCTATTCATCTGCTACATATCGTGCACCATATAGCCATATCAATTGTTTGTCCGCTCGCGCTATTCGACCTTAGTCCTTATTTTAGTACCGGTAGAAAATGTGATCGTCAAGGAGCTTCTCCTCTTTTTTCTGATGTAGATTGGCCTGGCATCAGAGCCACTGATCCAGCGCCGGCTTGTATTTCGGTCAGGTCGCGGATGTTGCGAAAGAGTCACCGAAACCTGGTGATACTGATTTTTGTACAGCCCGCTGAACTTGATCTCGGACATACGTGCAGCATATCGCCTTCCTGAAATCACCGGATCTGGCTCGACAATTTTTCACCATCAGGCGTATTTGATGCATGCTGCCTATCCATTGCTCTTTGTTCGTGCTAGGCGAACACAATCCACACCACGTGGATCTTTCTCTTCTTGATTGGCCTGAGTCTAACCAATTTTGTCGTCATCGCAAATATGCGTCGCTTGTGTGCTAGAGGCGTGGCCCACCAAATGGAACCTGGCAACTGCTGAGCAGCATGTATCAGTTAATCTTCGTATGTCACTAGTAATCGAAGTCACTATCAGTGAAATGAATGCATCTGACAGACCTTCTAGCTAGCCCTCCAGCTTCATCTCCCGATCTCAAATTTTGTGTGAGTCAGAGGCAGCACTTAATTCTCGTGAAGCGAAGAATAATCCGAATGCGAGAAGATCAGCATTCGACGTCAAACTCCGAACGCATGCGACTATACGAGGCAGCGCAGTAACCAAAAGAGGACTGAGTGTAAATGATACCTTCCCCGCAAGCGCAGAACACATACCTAACGGTGCGCCTAAGGGAAAAGGAAGGAAGGAGCCGGTTAAGATGAGATAAGACCAGGGGGAAAGCCATGAAGCGCGCTGAAACGTGCAGGGGCACGACACGAATGGGGAAAGGAACGGGGCATGGCAGGGGTTGCCCACGAGTCGCAAGGCGCGGTTGAATGGAACGAGGCGGGAACATGAAGGCGGGAGCACGCACGAGAGGAGCAAACCAAACCAAAACGGCCGTCATAGCCAAAACTCAATTCGTGGCGCCTCATTACGGGCGTCTGTCTATGTCACAAAAGAATGCAGTACGGTATTAGATAGGTATATACAAGTAGATATAGTCAACCATAGGGAGGCCCTCCCCCATGGACTATAATCAAAGATTCCAAAAAAAAAAACGGTGCGCCTCGAGGCTGCCTCCTCGCAAATCAAAGCGGAGCGCCGCGTTGACACGCCTACACTGCGGTTCATCGCTCTTCACAATCACCCACTAACTACGTACGGCTGCAACGATGCGCACATGTACCTTGCTGCATGACTGTGCTTATATCTATCGCGAGCCGTCGCCTTCAAACCCCCACATTCTGAAGTCCTACAATCCAAGCTCCACACCTTCTACTGGATCACGCACACATCGATGCTACCTCTACTTTCCTCGACGGTCTATCTGCTCATACGGTCTCTCCATGGTGTCGATGCTCGTGCCGTCAATACAGCAATCACTTCCCTTCCCACCTCCGGCATCTCTCCATCGATCCTTGCAGACTCCGCGAACGCCACCGCTTCTTCGCAGAGATGCGGGGATATCGACAATTGCAGGACCATGGATGGCATCGTCCAAAGTTGCCTCGTGACGATAGTGGCATGCGCGTGGTTTGCAGTCCACCGCAATATTCCCAAACCAGAGCCAATGCCATCCCGCATTCCGGACCCCCCCATCGGATGGTGCACAGTCTGGTGCACAGTCCGGTGCACAGTCTGGTGCACAGTCTGCAACGCAGCCAGCGATCTGAAGGAGTCCCTGGCAGTGTTTCTTGTGGCCTTATTGGCGCCCGAATTGGTCCTTGCTTGGGCTCTACGCCAGGCAATCCTGACTTGGAATTGTTCCCTTATACTTGAGGGAGCTAGGTTGCAGGTTATATACGAGCGAAAGGGGGAAGAGGCTATGAAAACCGCGGCGGCGATTTCTAGAAATGGATATTCGATCTTCTACAAATTAATTACCCGCGGAAACGGTGGGCCCCACCGTTTCCATTCATCCTACGCGCCGTGCCCTGCAATTACGACTTGCGAAATATGCAAACGGAATGTGGACGCCAGCCTTGTAGGAAATGACGGGTGTGCGTCTATTCAGCTTTTATATGTCATAATGACCTTGCTCACCTTTAACACAGGCTGGACGTGGTTGCACGGTTTCTTCGTCGCCATGGGCGGGTTCCACTGGTACAACAAAGATGGGCCACAATATCCTCTATCTCCCGCAGATGTCCTTGAGCTTCTCGCGCGCGGCCACCTCGTCCCACCCACAGAAGACGAGATCTCTGACAAGAGCAAAGGCGACTGGCTGTCCAAGGGGGTTGCCGTTGGTCAAACCGGCTGGTTTGTGGTGCAGTGCATCGCACGACGCGTCGAGGGCCTTCCCGTGACAAGGCTGGAGGTTATGACGCTCGCGTACACGGTACTAACCGTGGCCATGTACGTCGTTTGGTGGAAGAAGCCGCTCAACGTGAGCTGCGCAGTTCGCGTGCCGATGGAGAAAGTCAAGGAAGAGCAAGCCCGCACGTATAATTCGAATTGGGAGAAGATCATCATCCACGTCATGGGTCGTCAAGACCAGTATGTGGACTTGTGCGGGCGCAAAGGAGTCCCCACGTTTTGGGCCGGGAACCCCAGCGGCGGTGCCATCTGGAATGCTGACATGATTGCAATTTCGGTGGGAATAGCATTTGGGGCGGTGCACTGCATCGCCTGGCACGCGGAATTTCAATCGCACGTCGAACAGGAGCTGTGGCGATATTCTGCAATCACCATCATTGCCGTTCCACCCGCCCTCATCGCTGCTAATCGAACAGCTTTTCATATCGGACGTCGCGCCGGTACAAACACCCGGAAGGGTCAGACAGCACGTATGTTTGCTGCAGGGATCCTGATCACCCCCTTAACCGTTTTTTATATCACTGCTCGCGCCATGCTTATCATCCTCTCATTCACATCGCTTAGAGGGCTACCTTACGCTGCATACGAGACTGTACAGTGGTCCACATTCATACCTCACTTTTGATCATGATAGCCTTCCATCGTCTTCCGCTGCAAAGTCCACTTATTTACATAATCACGCAGAGTGTAGAATTGAATATATCCCTTTCGAGCTCTTCGGTTGTGATTTCGCATCGTGTTCCAAAATTCGCCTGTCATTCATGTCCTCAGTCCTGACGTTCTAGCCCACATCCTGTGCCGTGCGTCCAATAGCCAACCAATAACGTCCTTGAACTTGAATCGGCGTGACTGCCCCACGTGCTACGCGTTTTCTTCAGTTGCTCTCATCCGTCGATAACATTTTCCAGTGCCCGCGATACTGCACCTCTGCGCCGGGGGACAAGACATTTTGCGCACCGGTCGCAGAGACCATCTGGCTCATCAATATTGCCGAGCTTGGCGCTGGCCCGACCTCATCGCCGTGAATCTTCCAAGCCTTGCCATATGTCCGCTCATTGCGATGGAATGCAGACCACGTATTAGTTTTCATGATAGTAATCAACAACTTCCTTCTCACTGACGGACATGACCACGAAGCCTCTGTCCGAGACTGTGCATTCCATCTTCGCGCCCACGTCCGCTCCGACGCGCTCTCCTCCGAGATCAACCACGTCCTCTCCTGCTTCATGTACCTCTTCCTCCACCATTCCCCCATACCGCCGGCCTCCTCCTCTCGCTGTCCCCGTGCCCACCCGCACTTATGCCCGTGCGACAGATGCCGCTGCTGCTAGAGATCCACTGCGACTTTACGTGCCAGGACCTGCCGCCCCAGATCGAGGACGCGCACGAGGAGTTCTAGGTGCCGAGGCAGGGGTATTCGTAAGGGTGCTGAGTTGGAACGCGGGAGTGCTGGGAGGCGAGGAAGAGGAAGAGGGAAGGCGGGGGTGGTGAGCGTGGACAAGACGCCGGTATGCCAGATCGTAGAGGTTCGTTTTCTATTCCGTTTCTTGCGTTCCATCTTGAATGCCAGACATCCCCATTTGTACCATCTTCATCCACTGAATGCGCTATCATGCACAACTATACTTAATCACTATTATCGCCTGCTTTATGCTTCATCACCCGCTGTCCTTGCATCTTACTTACACGTATATCTCCAACGGACTTGAACTACGCTCGCCGTTCCCTTTCTCATACCCATATCTCCTCCCTACTGCCACTACACTCATGTACAACGATAAACGGACTCTCCCATACCTTCCTTTCCTTCCCGCACATCATGACCCCCTTTCTGTCCCTATTTACTTTTCACCCTCTATCGAAACACGGTTCATACTCGTGCTAACACCCGTCTTTCCTTCATCAGCTCCACGCCATGCTCTACCCGGATCAACTCATGAAGCTCCCCTCCGTTGCCGCGGTCGTGTCCTCCGTGTGGGCGCTGGTATGCGCAGGCGTCGGGGTGATAGGGTGCGTCCATCTTTCTGATTGGCATTGTGTTTTTGGCGCGGCCGTCAGTTTGAGTTTTGATTTTGAGTCTGGGCTTCTTCGCGGCCAAGTGCGCACGGGCTTTTGAAGAGGGTGTGAGAACTGGTGTCTTCTATGCGCCCCTGTCCATCTTCTGACTCGGCTCCCGGTCGTGCTTCCATCTTGCATTTCGCCTCGTCTCGTTCGTCTCGTCATTCTTATGATAAGATAGCCTAGAACACGCGCTGACGACTCCCCTCTCCCCAGCTCGTCGCCCAGCCCCTGCGCTTCATCTCCACAGCCATCCACTCGGGGTGCTACAAGGACTTCTTCGGCTCGACAAAGACCATCGGGGGACTGGCGCAGGTCGTCTTCGTGCCAAACGTCCGTCTGAGAGGTGCATTCGCTTTCTTACATTACCAACTGACCGAAAGGTGACACTGCAGCAATTCGAGGACGAACGCTTGGGGTTCATCCGCCTCGTGCTCCCCGGCGCTGTCGCCACCGCGGACGCGCTCCAGGCGGTGGTAGGGAGCCGGCACGAGATGGAGGCGATGGAGATCGTGGGATGTGGATCGTTGAGGGGCTCGCCGCATATCAGTGCACGAAAGACAAGAGCGGAGATGGGTGAAAGGCGGGGGACAGCAAGGAATATCTTGGCGCAAGTGACTTCGACTTGGTCTGGTTGAGAGTGGGAGTGGTGCTAATCTGGGATTGTCAGCGCGGAGTGACAGGCACGAATTGCTGTATGGAATTTGAAACAATGGCCTCAGCGCACAAACCCAATCTAAAGCTACGCTCACACGTCGCGAATGCGAATCCTCTTCATTGAACTCAACCCTCTGATAATTCATAGGTGCTTTCAAATTGAAGATCCCGTGAGGAACTACGACTTGGTGATCCCTTTTACGAGCTCCCAAGACATCCCTGTTAGAAAGCTTGGGGACATTATCAGGAACCCCTTCATCCACATTTCGAAGTATGTACTTGAATATATATATGGGATCCGAACGTGCATAGCATTCGATGACCCTGCTAAGTGCAATGACCCGGTTTTTTTTTGAAATCATATTTTACCTCCGCTGGGGATAATCCCTATGGTGCAATGACCCGGTAATGGCGGCGATGCATCAGAAGATACGCAATTCACGCTTGAACCGCCTCAAACCGTGCGTGAAGTCTCGTGTGAGGCTTTTATGACCGTTTACACAAATGGACTCTTATTTCTATCAAAACTATTCCCGCGTGGTGGAGAAGCCTCAGACAAGCGCTGCGCTCGCCGGCTAGCTTACTACTTAGGTTCTAGAAAATACATTCAATTTTGCATCACAGCTTGACCGAGGTGCGTAGCTATAATATTCAACTTGGTGGTTAGACGCAAGGAGTCAAACACGAAAAGAAGCGGTGCATTGGCAGCCACGCCACATCAATTTTCTCACCGCTTTTCCTTGGACTTGCCCGGCTCTCAATCGCCCTTTTGCAATCCATACATTTCCCTCTCTGCGTCATCTTGGAATTCAATTGCATCCCCGCGTCATTTATGGAAAGAAATAACGAGCTCGGCCTTCCGATATCTTCTGTTGGTCTCATTTCTCTGCCACCCTCTTTCCTTCTACGGCATGCAAACAATTTGAGCCGCAAATGACCCGCCAGAATGCCGAAGCTTGGGTATGGGGCAATCGTTATCACCGTCGCCTTTTGTGTCCTTTTCTCTCTCTCTAGGTCTATTGGCTCGAGAAATTATACCTGTGGGGAAAAGGAGGCACTTCGAAACTGGCCGCTCTCGATTCGCGCTGGCAGCCTCATGGGCTCTACTGGTAGCATTTAAAAATTATAAGGCGTATACGCGCCTCTTGCAAAGCTCCAGGACTAGCTTGGCGGTCCCACCTGGATTCCCTTGTTATCCTCCTTTCTTCTTCTGCATGCGAACAACTCTGGCCGTGGATCCCCGGTGGGAATCACGATACTTGGGACGGTGTGGCATTCGCTGCATCGCCTTCTGTGCGATGCTCCCATCTGGGTCTAGGCGATTTCAAAATAATTCACGTGCGACGACTTACTTGAGATCACATCACTCTTGATTCGTGGTCTAAGCAAAGTGTAGCAAGCAGTAGGTATCACCTGAGTTTCAAGTGCTCTTATATTTGTCCTGCAACACTCATGATCCATAGCACAGCGCCTCCGGAGGTTCATTTCATGCCCTCATCCTAGTTGAGGAGCCACAACGAGATCTGTCACAAGGGCCATGCAAACTGAGCAACAGTACCACACACACTGATCAGGACACAACCCAGGCACATAATTGGTGAGACTGATATCGAGGCATCGCAGCTGATTGTGGTTACAGCGGAAGAGGGCGACAGCCAGGCTCGAAACACGTTCTCAGAGAAGTCTGTGATCTCAGTGTCAGCCCTACTCATCTTGAACAACCTGCCTAGCTCCTAGCTACCTCTATCCCATCGCATCCGCAGGCTCAAAGAGCCTACCTAGCGGTGCGCCAGATTTGCCGAGAAGTACCTGTTTTTCGCAGAGGCAGCAACTTGCGAAACGAAGCGGATTTGGGGAAGATCGGTGATACTCAGCGGGCAGCTCCGAGAGTCAAAGACTATTTGGAGAGATGCAGGGGCGCAAGTGCGACGATTATTCAATTGCATGGCGCACGCAGGCCAAACGCCAAGCTAGCAGGCGCACCTCGCTGTCGCCGTAGAGATCAGAGCGGAACACCACATTAACAGCCCAACACTGTGATCTACCGTTCTTTACAATCTCCAGCTAAGTAAATCTCCCCACACACATATGCATCTGCTAAATATCATGTACCATCTAGCCATATCAACTGTTTGTCGGTTTGCGGTATTCACCCTCAGTTCTCAATTCAAAAGCGGTAGGAAATGCAACTGCCAAGGCGTTTTACAACTCGTGTTTCCCATGTAGATTGGCCTGGCGTCCGAATCACAGATCTAGCGCCGGCGTGTATTTCGTTCAGACCATGGAGGTGGGGAAGAGGCACCGAAACTTGGTGATACTGTCTTTTGTACGGCTCGCTGAACTTTTTTTTGGTTGTAGAATCTCTTCCTCATCGCTTGTTCTGCTACTTCGCACCCTTAGGTTCTAAACAACTTGCAACACGGACACATGTGCAACATTTTGCCTTTCTTAAATCACAGGATTCGCCTAAACCAAATTTCACCATCAGGCGTATCTGATGCATGCTGCATATCCATTGGTCTTTGTTAGTGCTAGTCGAGCACAAACAGCACCACGTGGATCTTTCTTGACCTGACTGGCCTGAGTCCAACCGGCTTTGTCCATCGCAAATATGCGCTGCTTGTGTGCTAGGAGTGTGGCCCACCAATGGAATACTTAATCTCCCCGTCTCAGGAGCCGGCACATAATTCCCGGGAAACGAAGCATAACCCGGATTCGAGAGGATCAGTATTCAACGTTAAAATTTGAATGCATGCGAACATACGGGGCAGCGCGGTGGCCAAAAGACGACTGAATGCAGATGTTATCATCCCCGGAAGCGCAGAGCGCCTAATTAGCAGTGCACCTCGCTGCCCCATCGCAGATCACGGTGGAGCACAGCATTAATAGGCCTACACTGCGACTTGCTGCTCTTGACGATCGCCAGCTAGATCCAATGTCAGCCACATTAGCGACACGGTTCTGGCGCACAGTTCTCAATGTAATGGAGAAACAGGATAGGATTGCATGTTGACAAGGATCCAGTGCAAGCCATGGGATACCCGGTATTACCGACCGGCCAAGGGAACATACAGGGAGGTCTCAGGAAAGCTCCAGAACCGCATCTTGGCCGGGTCCAGCACACCGCCCGTCTTCTCGATGAACCTGTCCCGGATCTCCTTATCTATGGGCATTTCCCTGAAGCGAAGTCTCGGGTTGTCAACGTCCTTGCTATGCCTCGTCATGAAAGCATGGACATGACGCTCGTCCTTATCGTACCAGTCTGCGTTGGAGAGGGTATGTCAGTATGCGCGAGAGATAGAGGGAAATGCGACGCACACTGTGGCCGCGGGAACAGGTTTCTTGGATCGGCATCATGCTGCGGCTGCGCCTTCCGCCAGCGGATGAAAATCATCCAGGCATCATCAACACTCAATTGAGGGTCTCCGGGGACAGGGCCCCAGTCCGGCTGCGCAGCAATAAACCGGACGAGTTCGTCCTGTTCAATAGTGTATCCCGCTACAACTCTGACCATGCTGCGTGACAACGGATGTGAGCCCGACACGAAGAGGCTATGTTTGCAACTGTACACACCTCTCTGCGAAAGACGGCTTGCCGGTGTTAAATCTGTGGACGTGGTTGTGTTGAAGGATGTGAAAAGCAGGTTTGGAACAAGCCCAACAGGTCCCAACACAGCCCAACACTCGCAAACATCGAAACAACGCCACATCTGTTTATGTCCGAGTGAAGAAACCACCTCTACCCACTCGACAACAGTATACACGGCCAGTGAGATGTACACAGAACCAAAATCAGTCGCGCAAGGCACAGAGGCAGACATCCATGATGTTATTAGCGATTTACAAAAAATCTCGGTGTCAGTAGCATGCGCCATGGAAGTGAACGTGATCGTGCTCCTCGCGCGTCGTCCATGCACTTTCTGCTCTACTGGATAGTATGGCCACTTTCGATGTCGTCGCGTTCCTGGATCTGGTTGGCCTGGCCTAATGCACAGCAACCATCGAGAGTAACCTCGCTGCCTTTCTCCGGTGCATCCATCCACATCCCCTCCTCTGCCCGACTCGCCCTGATGTTCTCTTCCTCAGCACTCTCCTTCCCTACGTCGGCCTCGAAGCTACCTTGGACTTATCTTTATCTACTCTCTCCAACATGCGATGACGATCTTCGTCGTCGCACGCTTCTTTGGCACGGGCAACGCAACTAGACGCCGTTCATTCCTCCGCCATCCTCGAGCGCGTCTTCGTGGATCCCAACATGCGCCTCGTAAGTCCCTTCTTACTCTCCCCTTCGTCCTTCCACGTCTCGCGCGCTGACCGGGCCTTGTCAGTTCGAATCATCCCTGACCTCATTCCTCGCGTCCATCCCCCCC
>KV417559.1:148473-207244 GCA_001630335.1 Athelia psychrophila | reverse complement strand
CTGTCTGGTAAGGGGCGATCGGTAAGGGCGTACCGCATCCGAGTGTTTATAAGCAAAGCGTCAAGTTTCCACTCGTAGCGCATTAAACGCTGCGAGGTCCCTTGTTCGATTTGGTACGGTACAGTAAGTTCTACTTCTCGACAGAAACTTACCTTTATTACCGATTAATTGAGTCGACGCTATGGTCTTTGATACTCCCGCCCACCTTGCTGTTATTACCACTAACGTCTGGTAGCGGTATCGAAGACAAGCTCAACGCCAACGTTAAGGCTCTCACGGTCCGCTACGTCACGTGTCGGGGTTTACGGTAGCGGTGGTTTTAACTTTAGTACAGTCGCTAGGTCTACAGCAGGAGCAGCCGGAAAGGCCGGGTTTTACGGCCCTGACGAAACGCAAACGCGTTCAGGTGTACTAGCAGAACAAGTGGTTACTTAAGCTGTAGTGAGCACAGTAAATTAACGGTATGTTAAGCTGAAACTGCGTCTGGCGAGGCCGCGGCTATGAGAGGTCCTAGTGAGGTTCTTCAACTCATACTATACAGACATACAATGTAGTGGCGAACCTTAGTGTAAGCTGGACCTCTTCGGAGGAGTCGCCGCGTCGACACCCGGTATACTATATCGAGTTTGGTTGTGAAGTTCTCGTCTTAGGGAGAGCCAGCAAGCGAGCGATGTTGTTAAGCATTTGCTCCGTAGTACTTGTCTTTCCGGTTTACTGAGTGGTAGGTGCCGGGTACTGAACGTAGGTGTATGTCACACTCGTCGGCGAGCGGAGTCGTAACAATAACTTTCACATCGATTCTCCTTTTTTACACAGTTAGAGGTTCGCGAACACCTTACTTCCATCGCTGCGTGAGTCGTGGCTATGCTATGCGGCGGCGATTGGGACTCCGGGCTCGTTAGAGTATGTATAGATGGAGCGTAGTCGATAGCAGGTGTACCTCTAGTCTAGATATTCGCTGAATGAGTTTTAGCAGGTTCTGGGGCGCTTGACGCATACTAAGATTTGTGTGGGTTTAGTCGAATATGGGGTACCAGCGGTCCAGGCTCCCTGCTGATTCCCAATCTAATTGTGAGTGGAAAGGCAACTACTCGTAGTATGTCCCGTGGCAGTGGCATATCACGAAGGGGGCTACCGAGTCGACGAAGGCGGCGAAGACGCTATAGTGGAGGGGCCCCAACAAGAGCAGCAACGAGGTCTCTACGGCGGAGACCTTCTGCACCGCAAACTCGTCCCCGCCCAGAACTCACAGTCGCTCCCTACATCTACTCCTGGTGTTTCCATCCTGATTGTAGATGGTGTTGACTTGCGTATGGATTATCATTCAGACCTCGTCGCCGAACGTCATAGCTGGAAAGACTACTGTCTTCAACAATTTTGATTCATAGCACCTTGGCTGCGCACAGCTGTTTGTTCGTCCGCGTTATAAGCTCATGTTCGAGACCAATCTCTTCGTCTGATCAAATATCTGCACACTGAGTGGACCCTGCTATGATCTATCTGGACGAACACTTACCCACTAGAAATGGAGTGCATCACTTTCGACCTATCTATCGGTACCGGCCGTAGCCGTAGTACGAATCCCTGGACTCCCATCCCACTTCAGCGAGAAATTGCGGGCGAATTTCCTTTTTTGCGAAGAAGCCCGGCTATGAATCCGGGATGCGGGTTATCTGGGCTCCTGAAGATTAAAATGACGTCATATGGATGGCATATGAGAGGTTTACTTGAACTGGGGAAAAACCATACGGTGGATCTAACTTGCACCATTCCTGGCTTGTTCCTAGCTGTGTGTTTTTGGGCTGTAGTGAGAAGGAGGCCCAGGGGAGGGTAGCTCGCCCGTTACTAAGGAGCTGATAATCTCCGTGGATCTGGTGCCCATCGCCATTACAGGCAGCTCTTGATTGATTTTGAAGGACGCCATTGTATTTCCCGTTTAAACACGCTGATTGAACCCTGCACGTGAGCAGATATTCTGGAGCGGCCCCTAAGTCTGTTCTGATTTCGGGGCGGGTGCCATGTGGCCAGATGCTGTGGGCATCTGATTACGATAAAGACCCCTCAGAACAGCCTTGCCCGAATTCAATCGCTCTCATAACGTTCTTCTTCGATGTCCTCTACGGGTCCTGTGTGTCTTCCTTTCTATGTGTTATATCCTGACGAGGATTCTGATCTCACAACGTTCTTGTAGATATTTACGTCTCACGCGAGCGGCAATGCCAATATCAACAACGTCACTGGCGACTTCATCCAAAATATCTATACGTTGACCCCAGATCAAGGTGATGATAAGGCAGCCGATGTTTATTGCCAATCCCTTGAATGAGATTTCATCTTAGAATGCCGAATCTACCAATGGCTAGATGCTCTAGACAGTTCTGACAATTATCTGGAAGCGCAGGAGAAGCATCACGAGCATACTGGCACCTGGTTTATCGAGGGAGAAGAGTACATAAAATGGAAGGGAACGCCAGACTCGGCACTTTGGGTCTATGGAACTCGTCAGTCTGTCCGAGTCATTGCGATCTACCAGTCTCAACACTCATCACATTTTCTGCAGCGGGCTGCGGGAAAACAATTATATGGTGAGCTGATATCGCCATTTCGGACTATGGATCGGAAAATATATTGACATTTTGAATTCCAAGCTCGACTATTATCGAGGAAACACTCCTTCGCTGTTCGGAGAACCCGACTTATGCGTGTGCTTATTTCTTCTTCGACAACCGGAATGCGCAAACGGACCAGGTGTTATACCACAAGTTACTCCGCTCCATCATACAGCAACTTTGTGATCAATCCAATGGCATGCCTGGATCCCTGGTTGAGATTTATGGAAACGGCCGGCAGAAGGTGTCTATCGCTTCCCTGCAGAGGGCGCTCGAGAAGATGACATCGACGGATTTGACCACACATACATTATCATGGATGCACTCGATGAATGCACCGATAGGAATAAGGTGCTGGAGTGGATAGATCAGCTTACAAAGCGCCGAAGAGGCAACCTTCGAGTCTTGTTCTCAAGTCGTCGGGAACGGGATATCGAAGACCGCCTGCAGTCAATGATATCACTTGCTCGGGTCACTCTCAATAGCAGGCTCGCAGAAAAAGATATCGAGACGTACATCGATGGGATATTGTCCACGATGACTGATAAGTGGGATGCTCCGACCATAGCGCGCGTTAAGGAAGCTTTGATCATACGCTCACATGGAATGTATGTTTCGCTTCCATGAAAGGGCGGTGCCTGCTGTGCTAATGAATTTCCAGGTTCCGATGGGTCGCTTTGCAGATATCGGAGCTCCTCAAATGCGCTAATCAACAGGAAATAGACAACCAGCTGCAAGATTTACCACGGGATCTCGAGGGCATGTATGAAAGATCTCTTTTGCAGAGCAAGCACCCCGAAGACCTCAAGCGATTTCTAATGTGGCTAGCATTTTCCTTTCGTCCTCTTGGGCCGAAAGAGCTCGCCGATGTTGTAACAGTGGATTTCTCGCCAGATGGCATGCCCGTGTATAATCCAGCACGTAGACACTTTGGCCCAGGAGATATGCTTATTAGATGCTCGGACTTTGTGTCCGAGGCTGAAGGTACAGGATTACCCAATCATATCCATTTCGAAGTTGACAAATAATCTACCAGGGGAGAAGGACTTGGTGCCACGGTGGGAATCTATGCCCGAACGAGCCATCAAGCTGGCACATATGTCTGTCAAGGATTATCTGGTGTCTGACCGGTTGAAGAATGGCCCGGCTTCAATTTTCAGCATCAATGTCACGCTCGCTCACTCTATGATCACCAAGACCTGTCTAGCCTATGTTTTCCATCATCGAACATTTTCCGACATCGACGACTCCGTCTCAGAATCTTTCCCATTGGGCAGGTATGTCGCAACATACTGGATAGATCACATGCGATTAGGAGGTGGTGAAGACGAGCATTTCTCGCAAATGATGGATTGCGTCTTCTCATCAGACATTCTGATTCAATTCGTTCCCCTCACAACTGGGTAACATATGGATATGGAGCAAGATCCGGGCCATTGTATTATGCATGTTTCAATGGTCTAGAGCACATAGCACGTCGGCTTCTGACAGATGGAGCAGCTGTGAATGCACAAGGAGGGGTTCACCACAATGCACTGCAAGCCGCATCGTGCCATGGCCACAATGCTACAATCCGGCTGCTTCTTGAGCACGGAGCAGATATTAATGTGCAAGGAGGTGATCACGGAAGTGCGCTGCAGGCCACGTCACACCAGGGCCACCATTCCACCGTCCGGCTGCTGCTGGAGAACGGCGCAGATCCGGATGTGAAAGGGGCGAGCCACGTCAACCAAGACAATGCACTTCAGACCGCATCTCGCAATGGCGATGATGACATCATCCGGTTGTTACTCAAGCATGGGGCAGATATCAATGTGCGGGTTGGCAATCACGGAAGCGCGCTGCGAACTGCATCGTACTACGGCCACGATTCAACCGTCCGATTGCTTCTTGACGAGGGGGCAGATGTGAACGTGCAAGGAAGGTACGAACTCGCGCTGCAAGATGCCGCGGCGGGAGGCCGGGATTCCACGGTCCGCTTGCTACTCCAGGAGGGTGCAGATGTGAATGCGGAAGGATGGTTGTATGGAAACGCACTGCAGGCCGCATCATCAGAAGACCACGATACCACCGTCCGGCTGCTACTCGAGCATGAGGCTGATGTGAATGCGCAAGGAGGGGAGTACGGAAACGCACTGCAGGCCGCATCAAATAGAGGTCGTGACACCATCATCCAGCTGCTGCTCGAACATGGGGCAGATGTGAATGCGCAAGGAGGGGAGTACGGAAACGCGCTGCAGGCCGCATCAAACAGTGGCCGCGATAGCACCATCCGGTTACTGCTCGAGAAGGGTGCTAATGTGAATGCGCAAGGGGGGGAATTTGGAACGTCGCTGCAGGCCACATCATATGGAGATTACTTCACTAGAGAGTATGGTCCCATCGTGCGGTTACTGCTCGAGAAGGGGGCAGCGGTGAATACGCAAGGAGGGAAGTACGGAAACGCACTGCAGGCCACAGCAGCAGGAGGCCACGATGAAATCATGCGGTTACTGCTCGAGAAGGGGGCAGCGGTGAATGCGCAAGGAGGGGAATTTTGCAATGCGCTGCAGGCGGCATCAAGGCGGTCTGAGCATGGCATTGTCCAGTTACTGCTGGAGAAAGGGGCAGAGGTGAATATGCAAGGAGGGAAATTCGGCAACGCGCTGCAGGCGGCATCGAGGGGGTGTGAACATGACATCGTGCAATTGCTGCTGGAGAAGGGGGCTGATGTGAATACACAGGGGGGAAAATACGGCAACGCGCTGCAGGCGGCATCGAGGGGATATGGCCATGATGTCGTGCAATTGCTGCTGGAGAAGGCGGCTGATGTGAATACACAAGGAGGAAAATATGGCAACGCGCTGCAGGCGGCATCAACAAGATATGACCATGATACTGTGCGGTTACTGCTGGAGAAGGGGGCAGATGTGAATGTGCACGGAGGGAAATTCGGTAACGCGCTACAAGCAGCAAAATCCAAATCAAAGGATTTGGGCGATTGGTTAGGACCAAAAGAAGAAGACCGTAAGCTGACTGTGAATTTATTACTCGAGAACGGTGCCATCAACGAGGAATCTGAGAAGGAATCTGAGGAGGACTCAACGGAGCAAATGGACGACAGGGAGAATGAAGAGCAAGAGGACGAGGTGGACGGCATGGAAATAGACGCAGACGATAGTGGTGCATGCAGTGGCTCAGATGATGAATCGGCGTCGTCACAGGAGGATGGATATGGCAATGCGCTGAACGCATCAAGGTCCAACTCATACTATGAGGAAGATTGGGAAGTACCAGACCAAGAGGCCCGTGAGTTGGCTGTGAGGCCACTAATACTGGAGCACGGTGCTAGTGACGAGAACTCGGGGGGACAATCAAAGAGGCGCAGAGAGAATGAGGAGAATGCAAAGCAAGATGACGAAGTGGACCAGCGCAGACATACACGCAGACGTCAGTAGTGCAGACAGTGGTTCAGAAGACGAGCTCGAGTGGGCGTCGGCACAGAAGGATGCATAAAGTACGTAGCATCAAGGGTTATCTATATCTTGTAGTCGCGTATTCCCCAAGCGTCAGTGTTGTGTAAGCGTCATGCTAAGCGCTAATGGACGCGCACGTGATCGTCAGTTTCTTTTCGCATGTCGTTCATGGCACATGTGCTTTCTACTCTACCGGACTATAACCACTTTCCGTTGGTCGTCACATTCCTGGATCTGGTTGGTCTAATGCACGGCGATCGTCCAGTTCTCCGGTGCGTCCATCCCTCTTGTACTCTACCCGACTCGCACTGATGCCCTTCCTCCCTCCTCTACTTCCCTACCTCGGCCTCGGAACTACCTTTAACATATCTTCACTTACGCTGTTCCAACATGCCAAGAAGACTTTCTTCGGCGCGCTTTTCTTCGGCACGGGCAATCAGACGCTGTTCATTCCCTCCGTTATCCTTGAGTGCGTCTTCGTGGATCCTAAAATGCACATCGCAAGTCCCTCCTTTCGCTTCGCTTCTCCCTTCCATGTCTCGTGCGCTGACTGGACCTTGTGAGGTTGAATACTCCCTGACATCATTCCTCGCTTCTATCCCCTCCATGCGGGCGTCCCTCCGCCTCTCGCTCCTCTACGAAACTTGGCAGCGTGAAGTGGAGAGTCGGGCGATGCGAAGGTGAGGTGCCAAGGGTCAAGCAGGGAAGACTTGTGTGAGAATGTGGAGCCGAACGATGCAGGGCGCGGATACTGACTCCCAGGTTACCGTCGGAGATGAGGAGGGAGATGCACACGGAGAAGAGATGGTGTAAACGTTCGATGTGCTCGTACTTGCAGTTGATGCCCGGCGCTGAAGGTCCTCTAAAAGCACACGAGTTGGAAGGAGATGCGGGTGTTGGGGGATGTCAATGTGTGCACCCTCATTCGCGCCATTCTTCATGGGAAGCTGACGCGATTGATAGTACCTGCAGGACGTCAGTGCTACGCAGCGATGCCCAAAACGCGGACAAGGTCTGTACATTTCCCCTCCTCTTCCTTGCTCGTGCGCTGATCAGATCTGAACACCCCAGTACTACCGCCTCAAATATGATGCCGCCTTGCGCTCGCCTGCACGCAAAGAAGATGTAGAAGCGCAGAAGAGCTTCAAGTTCGTGGATGAGAACTTTGCGCCGATGTACTTCATACGTACCTACCCGAGTGATACGAGACAGGTAGAGATGAGCATTCATCTGACGAACTGTCAAGCCCCAGGTGCATTCCATCCTCTCCCTCCATCCTCGTTGCGACACGTGACTCATTGTTCTACAAGTTCAAAGGTGTCTCGCCTACGACCCCACGTGCGAGCCACCATCATCTACATCCCTCGCTGACACTCGACACCCACCCTGCTCAAACGCAACTTCTTCCACAGGCGGCATCTAGAGACGAGAACGACCCCGCGGAGGTGACATCGCAGAAGCGGCGGAAAGCTGAGCCATCGGTGGTAGCACTGTGCGGTGACGGTGCCCTGTATGATGCTCATCAATGGAAAGGTGTGTGTTGTGCTCTACCCTTGGTCGCCACTTGGACCTGGCGACCATGGGATATAAGCTGATTTGGGTATGTTTAGAAGCATATGCAGTTCGCGGGGTCTGGGATGATTTTGAGTAAGTCACTTATAGATCTGATCTTCATGTGGACCTAAGCTGATGCGAGGTAGATATGTGCGAGATTGCTCGGGCCTCAGGGTTAGCGGCGGCGTATCGTATTGGTGCTGAGTGCGTCGCTACCTCCATTCCACGAGCGCTTGGAGATTGACACATTTTTTCCTCTTAGCTACACTTTCAATAACAATGCTGAGGCGAGCGGCTGCTGACACTGTGTGTGGCTGCAAGTCATGGTGTGGATGGTGAGCCCTTTGGCCTTACTGTTCGTGAGACCTCGTTGACGGATTGCGAGCGAACGACCGGGACGGTTCTGCACTTGAGGTGTCGGTTTTAGCGATATCAATTAGCCCATAGCTGCGCCGCTGAGGAGGCTTCTCTAGGTCGAATGCGATTCCGGGCGGTGGTGTAAGATACAGACATATAATACTTGAGTTCTTCGAGCCGTCACGGAGAGTATCGGCGCCGGAGCGGTCTACGTTAAGGCGAATGGTATGCTAATTTGATGACACGAGTGAGACCAAATTAGTTAATGAAAGGACGTTCAAATTTTCCTCGCATGGCATCCATTTCCTCGCCGTCTTTTCCCTCTTGCTCGGCTGTCAATCGCGCTTTGCCTGCGTCACCTTGGAATTCCCCTGTATCTCCGAGTCATTTCTGGAGAGAAATAACGAGCTCTCGGCCTTCCTCTATCGTCCCCAGTCGCAGTTATCTGTTAATTTATTTCCTTCTACCGAATGCAAATAATCTGCGGCCCAAATCATGACATTCCTTTCCTCGCCTTCTGTGCGATGCTCCCCTCTGGGTCTATGCGGCTCTAAAATAAAAGATTGCAGCAGGCATTGGGTATCACTTCAGTTTCAAGTGCTCTAATTCGTGTTCTGCAACCCTTACGATCCATTTCACAGCCCCGACGAAGGGTCGTTTCATGCCCGCATACTAGGCGAGGAGCCGCTACGAGATCCGCGACAAGGGCCATAAACGGTATAACATTCGCAGTAAAACCAAGGCTCCTAAATAGCAGCACTAGTAAATAGAGATCGGGGCAGGCAGGTCGCGGTTACAGCGCAAGAGGCACACAAGTTCATGACGCCACGTTGCCCCATTATCGCCGATCCGTCCACCCCTACGTCCAGATTGGTCCTTCTCCACGACATCTAGGCAGGACTCAAAGCACGCAGCATCAGGGAGATCCCTACAGCCCTAGGTCATTTTCTGAACGTGTTCATTGTGCATCTTTTCGAGAAATTGCCCCCGAATTCGAGGAGTCTCGAGACTCTTCCCGTGGAAAATTGCCATATAAGGTAGTTCTACGCCACAACTCGATGTCTCTACGGCAACCTAGGGCAGTGCCTCCTTGTACCCGTAACCCCTCGCCGAACTTCACAATTGTGCTTATATCTATCGCCAGCCGTCGCCTTCAGTCCCACCTTCCGAGCTCTGCATCTTCACGCGCACATTGATGCTACCTCTACTTTCCTCCACGATCTATCTACTCATACGCTCTCTCAACGGCGTCGATGCTCATCCCGTCAATACGACCACCAATTGCCTTCCCACCTCCGACATCTCTTCATTGAGCCTTGCAGACTCCATGAACGCCGCCGCCCCTTCGCAAAGATGCGGAGATATCGACAATTGTAGGACCCTGGATGACATCGTCCAAAGCTGCCTCGCGACAATCTTGGCATGCGCATGGTTCGCGATCCACCGCAATATCCCCGCGCCCAAGCCAATTTCAGTCACCTTTGCGATGTGGATCTGGCGTACAGTTCTCGATACGATGGAGTGTCTCGTGATGTTTCTTGTGGCCTTTCTCGCGCCCGAACTGGTCTTGGCTTGGGCTCTGCGCCAGGCAATCGTGGCTTGGAAGCTGTCTGGGATGCTTGAGACAGCTAGATTGGATGCTGTAGAGGCGCGATAAGGGGTACAAGTTATGGTTCCACACTCAGAGGAGGATGCGGCAGAAATCGCTGGCAGTGTTGGGGGACATTCGAGCTTTGACAGATCCACACTTGTGTCTGAGCGAATTAAGTTCATTAATCGTCGTTCCAATTCATCTTCCGCTCACGCGGCTTGCACAAGATGCGAAGGGAATGTCAATGAATGTCATCTGGTAGCTGACGCCAGACGTGTAGCAAAGGGAGACGAGTGTGCGTCTACATCTCCTTTAGTAGATCATATTGTCTTTGCTCACCCTCAGCACAGGCTGGACGTGGTTACACGGTTTCTTCGTCGCCATGGGCGGGTTCCACTGGTACAATAAAGACGGGCCACAATATCCTCTATCTCCTGCAAATGTTCTCGAGCTTGTCGCGCGCGGCCACCTCGTCCCTCCCACAGAAGACGAGATCTCAGATAAGAGCAAAGGCGACTGGCTGTCGAAGGGGGTCGCCATCGGCCAGACGGTCTGGTTTGTGGTGCAGTGCATTGCGCGACACGTCGAGGGTCTCCCCTTGACAAGGCTGGAGGTTATGACGCTCGCGTACACGGTAATAACCGTGGCCATGTACATCGTTTGGTGGTACAAGCCGCTGAACGTCAGCTGCGCAGTTCGCGTGCCGGAGGAACAAGTAGAGGGAGAGGAAGTCCTTATGTTCAATTCAAATTGGGAGAAGGTCGGCATCTACGTCTTTGGTGATCAAGACTGGTTTGTCGACTTGCGCCAATGCAAAGGAGTCCCGACATTTTGGGCCGGGAAGCCCGACGACAATGACCTTAGGACCTCAGCCTATACTGCAATTTTGGTTGCGATGGCATTTGGGGCAGTGCACTGCATCGCCTGGCACTCGGACTTTCATTCCCACCTCGAACAGGAGCTGTGGCAATTGTCTTCAATTGCCATTATCGTCGTTCCAGCCGCTTTCTTTGTTGCTGGTTATGCGGCTGAGTTGATTAGTGATTGTATCCATTCAAAAACATTAGAAGGGCTCCTAAAAGGCGTCCTGTACACGCCAATGGCCCTCGTCTATATCACTGCTCGCGTCATCCTTATCATCCTCTCATTCACATCACTTCGAGGGCTACCTTACAGTACATACGAGACTGCGCAGTGGACCACATTGATACCTCACATATGATCAGCTTTAGATAGCTTTCCATCGCCTGCTGCTGCAACATCCGGTTCGTAAATCACGCAGAGTATAGAATGAAACTGAATTAAACAAATCCCTTTCAAGCATCCGGGTCATCGATTGTGATCCAGAACGTAAGTCTGACGCTCTAGCCCACAACCTGTGCCGGGGATCCAATTACACTTTGTAAGTATCGTTGTTCTGAAGCTCAAATCGCAATCAACAAGAATCTACACACTCAACATGAATCAGAAGTCATTTTTCTCACATCGCGCCCCTAGCAGTTGCGAGGCAGCCAGTAGTCAACGAAGTTGATAAGCTCGCATTGAGGGTGGTGTCCTGAGGCCCCCGGAAGCTCTACCAAAGGTCTATCCGAAAATTTCCCTCAAATCGCCCCTCAAATCCGCAATATTTTGGCAAGTCGAGCCTCAAATCCGCAATTTTCGGACAAAGGTAGTTACTAGTTACGTGCACCTCCAAAATCAAATTTCGCGCCGCTGGCGCGGTAGGCTACCCCCCGCCACGCCGGGCCACCAGGGCGACTAGTATACGTGTGGACTACAAGTATATATTTCTCCGACCTCACTGTGTACCCTTAGCCTTCTTGCTGCCCGGAATCTTGATTTTGGGCAATGTTCGCAGCAGAGTGTTCTCTGCTGATGGAACGTTAAAGGTGTTCCAGACCCTCACATATTCTGGTTTCAGCTTTGATTAAATTCCTTTCGAGATTCACTCCGATGATTGATCACCTGTCGCAAAAGTTTTATAGGCGAAGAAAATTTTGCCAGCCGAGGGCCTCAAATCCGCAATATCTGGACAAAGGTTGGCCATTTTGGGCCATTCTTTGGGCGAGAAATTCACATTTTTAGGCCCTCAAATCCCCAATTTTCCGGATAGACATTGAGTAGAGCTTCCGGGGGCCTGTGTCCTGCTGGTTAGACGTTGCTGATACTGGTATAAGAATGTGATATTCAGGCGTATGAGACGCACCATTTCATCGCAATTTTCGCTGACCCGCACCAACAGCAGCACACAAACACAAATTTAGTCGCGCAAGGTACAGAGGGCCGTTCATCGATGACATGGTTGGGGGTTTACAGCGAAGGTCGGTGTCAATATCATGCCAAGCGCGCATGGAAGTGATCGTCAGGTCATCCGCACTTTCCGCTCTACTGGACTATCAGCACTTTCCATGTGTCGTCGCATGCCTGGATTTGGCGATGCAGTTCTTCTTCGTCGCGCTCTTCTTCGGCACGGGCAACCAGACGCCGTTCATTCCCTCCGCCATCCTTCAGCGCATCTTCGTGGATCCCAACAGGCGCCTCGTAAGTCCCTTCTTACTCTCCCCTTCTCGCATTCACGTCTCACGCTGGCTGGGCCCAGTTCGAATACTCCCCGACCTCATTCCTCGCCTCCATCCCCTCCATGCGTGCGTTCCCCCGCCTCTTGCTCCTCTGCAAAGCTTGGCAGCGTGACGCGGAGCAGTCGGGGATGCAAGGTCCAGACACATCGCGAGGTGCTAAGGGTCAAGCGGAGAAGCTTTGGGTGAGGGTGTGGAGCCGCGCGATGCAGGGCACGGATAATGATTTGCAGGTGGCCGTCGGAGATAAGGAGGGAGATGCAAAGCAGAAGAGATGGAGGAAACCTTCAATGTCCTCGTTCGTGCAGTCGATGCCGATACTGGGCTGAAGATCATCGAGAAGTACACGAGTCGGAAGGAAAGGTGGGTTTTGGGGGATGTCAAGGTGTGCACCCTCATTCGTAACATGGCGAACGGGAAGCTGATGTGATTGGTAACACCTGCAGAACGTTAGCATTACCCAAAGTGATCCCCAATACATGGACAAGGTCTGTACACATCCACTCCCTTTCTTCGCTTGCACCCTCATCGGATTGAATATGTTAGTACGACCGACGCAAATACGATGCCGCCTCGCACTCGCCTGCACGCGAAGAAGACGGGGGAAACGCAGAAGAGCTTCATTTTCGCAGGAAAAGAACTTTCGGCCGATGCGGTTCATACAGAGCTACACGAGGGATCATAAGCGGGAGGAGATTAGCTTTGATCTGACAAGCTGCCAAGCCTGAGGTACATTCCATCCCTTCTCCTCCATCCTCGTAGCGACACGGAACTCATCGCATCACACGTTCAAAGGTGTTCCGCTACGACCCCCCGCACAAGCAATCCTCATCTACCTCCCGCACAGACACTCAAAACCCACCCCTCCTAGATACCACGTCTCCCAGCGGATCTTCCTCGACAAAGGTGGCAGCAGTCATCTCAAGAGATCGACCCCTTGGAGATGATATTGCAGAATTGGTGGAAGCAGCAGAGCCATCGGTGGCAGCACTATGCAGCAACGAATGTAGAGGTGTATGTTGTACTCTACCCTCAGTCGTTACTCAGACCTGGTGACCATGGGCTAGAAGCCGATTTGGGTGTGTTTAGAATCATACACAGTTCGCGGGCGCTTGGACGATCTTGAGTGAGTCACTTGCGAATCTGATCTCTATCCAGAAGTCAGCTGATGCGGGGTAGATATGCATGAGATTGCTCTGGGCTCAGGGTTAGCGACTGCGTATCGTCTCGGTGCTGAGTGTGTCACTACCTTTATTCCACAAACAGTTGAAGACCGACCCATCTTTCCTCTTAGTTACCCCTTCGATTACAATGCCGAGGCGAAGCGGCTGTTCGCACTGTGTTTGACTGCGAGTCATGGGCTACGGATAGTGAGTCATTTGGCCTTCTGTTCGGGAGATCTCGTTGACTGATTGTTGTAGCGGGCGAGCGACCGGGAGGGATTCTTCTCTTGAGGTGTTGGTTCCTATTAGAAGTCTTCTCCCAGTTGAGTGCTCTTCGGAACTGGTTGCCCTCGATTCGCAATGGAAGCCTCGACGGAGCCTCAGGGGCTCCACACATAGTATATTAAAATTACAAGAGTGTACACTCGCCTCTTTCGAAGCTCCAGGACTACCTTGGCGAGATTCCGTCGTTCCTCGTTCCTCCTTCTACGTGGGAACTGCTCGAGCCGCGGATCACCGGTGGGATCCGCAATACTCGTTGTGGCGTGCCATTCGCTTCATTGCCTTCTGCGCGATGCTCCCTTCTAGGTCTACGCGGTCCTAAAATAATTCACATGCGACGAGGTACTTGCAATCACATCGCTCTCAGCAGGCATTGGGTATCACCGGAATTTCAAGCGCTCTAATACGTTTCCTGCAACACTGACAATCCACTGCACAGCGCCGCCCAATGTTCATTTCATGTCCGCGTGCTAGGTGAGGAGCCACAACTCGATCCGTCACAACAGCCATGCAAACTGAGCAACAGTATCATAAACAGTACAACCAAGACATATACATAGCAGCAACAAAGGTCCAGGCATCGAGGCAGGTGGTAGTTACGGCGCGAGAGGCACACTTCCCGACGCCACATCCTCCGATTATCGATGTGATCCGCTCGTTGGTCCATCTCCACGACATCCACGAATCGAAGCATGCTATCAGGAGAGTCCCGATCAGAGTATCAGCCCCAGGCGTCTTGACCAATCTGTCTATCTCCTCCTTCTATGACATCGCATCCGCAAGCTCAAAGCGCCTACCAAGCGGTGCGCCTCGCTACTGCTTTTCGCATGATGTTCCCTGCTATCAATGCCTTACATATACAGGCATCAACGATACTGACCCCGAAGGCTCCGCCTGTTCAAGCACGTGGTTGCATGCAATACATGCCCATGCAGCCTATGGCCCAGTCCCAGTGCGTGGAATAGTGCAAGCTCCCTGAACCGCTAACCTCATCTTGGGACGCCTTCATCTGACCACCCATTCACTTCTAAATGCACGTCCCACTCATGCTCTGGATTTATTCTTTGTAGATTAGCCTTGCAGCGCCTGTTGTTCGGGGAGAAAGCAACTTGCCAAACGAAGCTGATTTCGCCAAAGTCGATCATACTTATCTATCAACTCAAAACGTCTAGGACTAATGGGGAAGCGCGAGGGCACAATTGAGGTGGATATTCGATTACATCGTGCCCGCAGGCTCCAGTCACCCACCTACCCTGTGCACCTCGCTGTCGCCGCACATATCAGAGCGGAACGCCACACTAACGAGCTTACACTGGGATCTACCGCTCTTTTCAATCACCGGCTACGGAAATCTCCCCACACACCTATGCGTCTGCTAAGTATCATTCACCATATAGCCATATTAGTTGTTTGTCCGCTTGCGGTATTCGACCTTTGCCCCTATTTTAAAAGCGGTAGGAAATGTGATTGCCAAGGAGCTTCTTAACTCTTGTTTCCTTGTCTACTAATTGTTTCCTGATGGTGGTGTTGCACAATGTATGTTCGAAACGGGGCATCCATCGGGAATAATCACCGTAATGTGGGTCACGGTCTGATGTGATTGACGCATCCAGCACGTGGAACCTAGATTCCTACGGGAAATGCCTATGTATGTATCTTGATGAGGCGGGGCTGGGAATCAGGATTGAAGAGTGTAGTTACGACCTGTGCGATGTGGATCACAGAAAAAGAGAAGTAGGATATACCAGCGCCTCGGTAGTACCGGCTCTGGCCTCGTGTAAGAATAGCAGAGCATACGCGGTTCCGGCCTGAAGTTTGAACTGCCTTCAGCATACATGATGTCCCGTGTGAGACATTTACGACCATTTACACAATGGGCATTCTGGTCATGAGAACCTATAAACTACTAAAACTATTGCCGCGTGGTAGAGATGTATTAGATAAGTGCCGCGCTCTTCGGCAGAAAGTCTGCCAAAGACATTCAGTGATTCAGTTGTGCGTCGCAGATTGAGTGAAGTATGTAGCTACAATGTGTAGAGCTTGGCGGTTAGATGCAAAGGATTCAAAGACAAGGTGCATGCATGGCAAAAGAGCACAACACAGCATTGCAGATGATCTGCAATGCTGCTCCGGTGTTGCGCTAACATGATGCGTGAATGGAGGGAAATATAAAACCATACGGCAATAGGGAGTATCACAGTGAGCGGTTTAAAGGGGGTTTGATGGACGTTTCACTGTCCGATTCATTCAGGAAAAAGTCACGTGAAACGGTCTAAAACCGCTTCACACTGTGATACCCCCCATTTGCTGCTGCTTCACTTACTGGTTTGATCCTATGTGTCGCTTGCACGGCGCGCACAAGCCGCTCGGCACATCTATATTTTTATTAGTATATTCACCAAGTATATATCTATTTTATAGCCACTGACTTCAATCACCACATAATTTGTCAATGAAAATCTTTAGATAATTCACCATGGATGCTATGAAGAGGTTTTGTACCGCAAGTCAAGTCATGCATGGACGCTGGGGGCCGTGCTTTTAGCAGTGTATTCGAGGTACGTACTTGATAATTAGTAGATAATTGAAAGTCCGCCGTACGTGTACATACTACATGCGAGGCGCAAATCGAAACGAGTGTTGAAACGCCTGAATTTTCCAAAGCGGCTCTGGAGCCGCTTTGGAAAATTCGTCGAAACGCCTGTTCAAACCGATTTTTGAAACGTCCATCAAACCGCCTTTAAACCGCTCACTGTGATACTCCCTAATGACTTACCTGTACCGATGCAGTAACCGGCTTCTGTCGTTGGCACACAATCCATCGAGGTCTGATTCGGGCTGAAGGTGGGAATGAGGGGCGATGTTCAACGTGCAGCATGCATCGAGGGAGACCGATCCGCCGGTGTCATGGGAACATGAAAATCTACTTTAGGCGAGAACAAAGAAAGTACAGAAGAGGACACGGCTGCCGGCAAGAAGTTTCGTTTGCTGCGGTTTCTCTCGGCGGCTGTGCCACCACTACTGTGACTGAAAATCTTCTGAGTACAAAGTTCATAGTGGCTGGTGGTCGGGAGGAGTCGTTTGTCAGTCCATGTCAACACCTTGTTTGGGGCAAAATTCGAGCCAGAAATACATTTATCAGCATAGTCAATCTTGTAATATGAATTATAATGCAGGTGGAAATAAGGGGCACTGGGGGAGAGGGCATCCTGCAGATGTCATGCAAGGTCATCTCTCTGGAAATATCCAAGAGATATTGAGTGGCTGCTTGACCAATATTTCTGTGGGAATGGCAAGACCCGAAAGATGTCGAAGCGACACTAGGTAGTGAGACTTATATAATATGGTGGCTGATGTCCTGGGGAAGTCCCATTGAATTGGGGGTGCAGGGTAGCGCCTCCTTGCACCCCTTGCCTAACCCTCACAATTATATATCGCAAGCCGCCGCCTTCAAATCCCCACATTATCTGAAGTCTCACCTCCCGACCCCTGCCACACTTGACCGCGCACACATCAATGCTACCTCTACTTTCCTGCACGATATATCTGCTCATACTCCCTCTCAATGGTGTCGATGCTCATCCCGTCAATATGACCATCACTTCCCTTCCCACCTCCGACATCTCTTCCTTGATCCTTGCAGACTCCGTGAACGCCACCGCTTTTTCGCAAAGATGCGGTGATATCGATGATTGCAGGACCCTGGACGACATCATTCAAAGCTGCCTGGTTACGATCCTCGCATGCGCGTGGTTCGCCATCCACCGAAATATTCCCGCACCCAAGCCAACATCAGTTACACGTGTGATGTGGGTCCGGCGCACAGTTCTCGATATGATGGAGTCTCTCATGGTATTTCTGGTGGCCTTTCTCGTGCCCGAATTGGTCTTGGCTTGGGCTCTGCGCCAGGCAATCGTGGCTTGGAAGTTGTCCGGGAAGCTGGAGAAAGCTAGATCAAAGGCTGTTGGGGTACAAGTGATGGTTCCACACTCAGCGGAGGACGCGGCAAAGATCACTGGAAGTGTGGAGGGACATTCGAGCTTCGACAGATCCACACTTGAGTCTGAACGAATTCAGCTCATTAACCGTCGTTCCAATTCATCCACCGCCCACGCGACTTGTCTAAGATGCGAAGGGAATGGCAATCAATGTCATCTGGTAGCGTGCGCCAGGTGTGTAGCAAAGGGAGACGAGTGTGCGTCTATCTCTGCTTTCATGGGTCATATTGTCCTTTCTCACCTTCAACGCAGGCTGGACGTGGTCGCACGGTTTCTTCGTCGCCATGGGCGGATTCCACTGGTACGACAAGGACGGGCCACTATATCCTCTATCTCCTGCCAACGTCATTGAGCTCGTCACACGCGGCCACCTCATCCCACCCACAGCGGACGAGATCTCGAACCAGAGCAAAGGCGACTGGTTGTCCAAGGGGGTTGCCATCGGCCAGACGGTCTGGTTTGTGACGCAGTGCATTGCACGACGCGCCGAGGGCCTTCCAGTGACAAGGCTGGAGGTGTTGACGCTTGCGTACACGGTATTAACCATGGCCATGTACGCCGCTTGGTGGAAGAAGCCGCTCAACGTCAGCTGCGCAGTTCGCGTGCCGAAAGAGAAAGTCGAGGAAGAGAAATTCTACAAGTATACTTCGAAGTGGGCGAAGATCGGCGCCCACATCGACGGTGATCAAGACCGTTATGTGAACTTGCGGCAATGCGGGGGAGTCCCGACATTTTGGGCCGGAAAGGCCGACGTCGGAGACAGCGCGATGGCTAACAATCTTGCAATTTTGGTGGCGATGGCATTTGGGGCGGTACACTGCATCGCCTGGCACTCGGACTTCCAATCGCACCTCGAACAAATGCTGTGGCGATCATCTGCAATCGTCATTATTGCCGTTCCACCCGCTCTGCTTGTTGTTGGTACCGTGGTGGAGTTAGTGGGCGGTGGTTTACATTCAAATACAACTATGTTCCTATTAGGCGTCCTGTTCACCCCAATAGCCATCGTCTATATTTCTGCTCGTACCATCCTTATCATCCTCTCATTCACATCGCTTAAAGGGCTACCTTACGCTGCATACGAGACTGTACAGTGGACCACATTCGTATCTCACATTTGAGTAGCCTTAAATAGCTTTCCGTTGTCTAATCACGCATGGTGTAGAATGCGACTGAATTGAACAAATCCCTTCCAAGTATCGGCGTTGAACCAGGTGGACAGGGCTGGGTCAGTCCGTAGGGAGTTCGTCGTAGCGCGGTAGACTACTTGTACCCACACGGTCCGATCTCCGACGCCGAACCCTGACCTCGTGTGCACAGCGAGGGTGCACAGCATCCTGGCACAGCGTCTTCGATTGTGATTTCGCATCGTGTTCCCGGATATTTAAGACTGTGATCCATATCCTGAGCCCTGACACTCCAACCACATCCGGTACCGTATGTTCCTTGAATCGTCGTGGCTGCCTCACGTGCTACGCCTTTTCTTCAGTTGCTCTCATATGTTGATAGGCAGAGGTCCAATCCTGACGCATAAGAACTGGGAAGTGGGAAGTAAACAGGTGCAAGATTCGAGAAGAATCGTGCCCATAGATATCCCCGAGATCACAAAGTGGTGACTGTCGCAGGAGGAAAGCGGAAGACAGGCTCGTTTCTCCAGCTCGTTGGTGTCTGGATCGTGTCAACTCTATGGCTTGAACATAAGCATAAGCGTGCGTGCCGGTGTCATCGGATATTCGTCCAAACAGAAGACGATGCAGACTGGCTGGAGCTGAGAACAGCAAATCGCCACTACCAGCTTGAGGGCCGAAAAGTGTTCGTGAGGCCGAGGCACTGCAGAGACGCAGTCAGCCTGACACACGAAGATGGAAAATGGGTGGCAGAAAGTGGGACCGCCAGAGCAATAATAATGGAAGATGTGTTGAATGCCGAGGTTTGCATTTTCCTGGTAAGATTGTAAGGGGAGAAGAACGAAGGGAGCGATGAGATGGAGGCACGAGTGATGATGATGCTTTGGATGAGAGGAGAATGGGAGAGTGGACACACGAGGAACAAGGTCCAAACCAAGTAGAATTGAGCACGGACTCAAGATCAATACACCTCGCCTATCCACCAGCTACTCAAGTCAGCCCTAGAGTGGAGACGCAATAACTTCCGAACAGCTTGTGCCATGCGACGCGGAAGGAGCCAATTGAAGAATGTTCTCATCTTCATGAAAAAGTACTGGTCTTGTCCCCCGCGTCGGGCGCCAAGGTCGGGTTGAACCTGCGGACTGCGTACTGTACGGGATGCTGTAAGAACTACGAGAAGCGTATGATGTTAGGCATGCGAAGAGGATAGATACAAAGACTTGCTGGAAATAAGCACATGTCATGGGCCCAAGAAGCGCTTTGGACGTGGATACGCCCATGCGATGCACAGTACCAGTGTGCAGGAGACGGGAGTTCATTTGATTCGGAAGATACCGCATGTAGAATATGACGCTCCTGAAGCTTCTTTAATATCATAAGAAAGCAGGTCAAAATCCATAAGAAAGCAGAAAGAGGGGCTGCAGTTGACGAAATGCACCAATCGTCCGGGGCGATAACATCTTACTTCAATTCATGACATACCCGCGCCAACAGCAGCACACGACCACTGAGTAAGAGGCACAAGAAGAAAAAACAGTCCCGCAAGGCGCAGAGGCAAACACGAACGACATTCTGCGACTTTGTTGGTGGTTTACATCGAAGGTCGGTGTCAGTGATTTGCCAAGCGCCAAAGTGGAAGTGAACGTGATCGTCAGGTCCTGTCAGGTCGTCCATGCACTTTCTGCTCTACTAGTACTGGACTATCACCACTTTCCGTGTGTCGTCGCATTCCTGGATCTGGCTGGTCTAGCGCACAGTGGTCATCTCCCTACGTGCCTTTCTCCTGCGCGTCCATCCCATTCCCGTCCTCTGCTCGACTCGCACTGATGCCTTCCTCCGTCCTTGAGTCCTCTGCGTCCATACATCGGCCTCGGAACTACCATCAACATATCTTGATCTATGCTTTTCCAATATGAGATGAAGACTTTCTTCGTTGTGCTCTTCTTCGGCACGGGAGACCAGACGCCGTCCATTCCCTCCGCCATTCTCGAGCGCGTCTTCATGGATCCCAACAAACATGCGCCTCGTAAGTTCCTCGTTTCTCTCCCCTTCTCGCTTCCACGTCTCGCGCACTGGCTGGGCTTTGTCAGGTCGAATACTCCTTGACCTCATTCCTCGCTTCCATCCATCCATGCGCATGTTCCCCCGCCTCTCGCTCATCTATGAAACTTAGCAACGCGAAGTGGGGAAGTCAGGGATGTAAAAGTCCAGACGCACCGCGAGGTGCTAAGTGTTAAGCGGTGAAGACTTGGGATATGGTGTGGAGCCGCGCGACGCAGGGCACGGACAATGACTCGCAGGTGGCCGGCGGAGATACGAAGGGAGAAGGGGTGGTGGAGAAGTTCGACGAGCTTGTGCTTGCAGCTGATGAAGATCTTCAGGAAGCACGCGAACTGGAAGGAGAGGCGGATATTGGGGGATGTCAAGGTGCGCAGCCTCATTCATAACATTCCTAACGGGAACCTAATGCGATTGATGGTACCTGCAGGACGTCAGCGTTACGCATGGTGATGCCCGATATACGAACGAGGTCTGTACACATCCCTGGCGTTCCTCGCTCGTGCGCTCATCAGATCTGAATATGCCAGGCTCAAATACGACGCCGCCTTGCGTTCGGCTGCACGCGAGAAAGACAGGAAAGCGCAGAAGAGCTTCAAGCTCGCTCAAAGGAACTTTGCGTTGCTGTACCTCATACGGGGCTACCTGAGTGATAAGAGGCAGGTGCGGATGAGCTGGATCTGACGAACCGTCAAGTCTCAGGTGCCGTTTATTCCCTCTCCCTCCGTCCTCATAGCATCACGTGACTCATCGCATTGCTAGCCCAAAGGTTTCCCGCCTACGACCCCTCGCGTGAGCTGTCCAGACACTCCAAACCCACCCCTACCAGAACGCCACGTCGCGCAGAGGATCTTCCTCGATAAAGGCGGCAGCAGTCATCTCGGGAGATCGACCCCTTGGAGATGATATCGCATAATTGGTGGAAGCAGCAGAGGCAGGACTATGCAGCAACGAATAGACAGGTGTATGTTGTACTCTACCCTCAGTCGTTACTCAGACCTCGTGACCTTGGGCTATAAGCTGATTTGGGTGTGTTTAGAATCATACACAGTTCGAACTTCGCGGGGGCTTGAACGATCTTGAGTGAGTCACTTGCAAATTTGATCTCTATGCAGACGTCAGCTGATGCGGGGTAGATATGCATGAGATTGCTCTGGGCTCAGGGTTAGCGGCTGTGTATCGTCTCGGTGCCGAGTGCGTCACTACCTTCATTCCACAAACGCTTGAAGACCGACGCATCCTCCCTCTTAGTTACCCCTTCGGTTGAACTGCCGAGGCGAAGTGGCTGTTCGCGCTGTGTATAGCTGCGAGTCATGGGCTGTGGGTGGTGAGTCCTTTGGCCTTCTGTTCGTGAGATCTCGTCTACTGATTGTTGTAGCCAGCGAGCGAGCGACCGACCGGGAGGGATTCTTCTCTTGTGGTGTTGGTTCCTATTAGAAGTCTCCTCCAGGTTGAGTGTAATTCTAGGTGGTGATGTAACATAGACACATATCGTACCCAAGCACTTCGAACACGCTGCATACTAGCGCTGTCAGCCTGATGCGAACCAAACCAAAGTCGAATTGTATGCCAATTTAATGATCCAAGTGATGTCAAAGTAGGTAATAAAAACACAATCGGTTTTGCATCGCAGCGTGAGCGGGGTGCGTAGCTGTAATATAGAACTTGGCGGTTCAAATGAGTCAAATACGAAGGAAGCGGGGGCATTGGCATTAGCCACGCCACATCCATTTTCTCACCACTTTTCCCCAGTTGCTCGGCTCTCAATCGCCCATTTCCAATTCACAAATTTCTCTCTCTGCGTCACCTTGGAATCCACCTTTATCTCCGAGTCATTTCAGGAGAGGAATAACGACTCGGCTCTCGGCCTTCCACTATCATCTCGCAGTATCATTTCTCTGCTACCCTCTTTCCTTCTTGAGCCGCAAATGCCCAGTCCGAATGGCAAAGCTAGCATTGTTATCCCCGTCGCTTTTGTGGCCTTTTCTCTCCCCAGGCCCATTTGGCTCGAGTGATCACACAGGTGGTGAAGATGAGGCTCTTCGGAACTGCTTGCCCTCGCATCGCGATGGAAGCCTCGACGCAGCCTCAGGGGCTCCACACGTAGCATATTAAAATTACAAGAGTGTATACTCGCCTCTTTCGAAGCTCCAAGACTACCTTACCCCAGTGCCCGATTCCGTCGATTCCTCCTTTCTCCTTCTACGTGGGAACTGCTCAAGCCGCGGATCACCGGTGGGATCCGCAATGCTCGTTGCGGAGCGCCATTCGCTTCATCGCCTTCTGCGCGATGCTCCCTTCTGGGTCTACGCGGTCCTAAAATAATTAACATGCGACGAGGTACTTGCAATCACATCGCTCTCAGCAGGCATTGGGTACCACCGGAATTTCAAGCGCTCTAATATGTTTCCTGCAATAAGTATCTCCCTCACCAAGCCCGATATGGTTGACTGCTTTCCGATGCATCGGGCCCAGCGGGTCCCGAATACATCCGGCGTCTGGTATCGGACACGGCGCGTCCGAGATGCATCCCATCATATTAGATGCATCTGCTCAAGGAAATCAACGGAATTGGGGCGTTGACTGTAATATAAAATAGCGCATTGAATAAATCCGGTAGTAGCCGTGGCCATGTACGTTGCTTGGTGGAACGAGTCGCTCATTGCGGCTCAACGTCAGCTGCGCAGTTCGCGTGCCGAAAGAGGAAGTCGAGGAAAAGGAAGCCAGCTGCACTTGGATTTGGGAGAAGATCACCCTACGTCATTGGTGATCAAGCTCCTAATCGGGATAGGTTTAATGATCGGCGGTGCCGAAAATGGAATCAGAGAGAGTCCCTGCGGTTGCCCTGCGGGCCCGTGTTTGCAAACCGACTCCTATCGACTCACGTCTCTCCTTAAAGTCTTTGTACCATTTCAATTCCCCTCCAACTCCTCTAAATCTTAGCCGCCATGGTGTGAGTGCAATCTCTGTTCATTTCGGATTACATATGCTCAACATCCATGATGATAGTAACTTCACCGTCGGTCAGTAATATCGAAGGACAATTAAAGCTCTGCTGGCGATACTAAATTCTTAATCGTGTAGACCAGGTCCGTGGGCTCATGGACAAACCCACCAACATCCGTAATATGAGTGTCATCGCCCATGGTGAGTCAGACCATTTCATCTCGATCGCCAATAGCTCATATCGTCTCAGTCGACCACGGAAAATCCAGCTTGACCGACTCCCTGGTCTCCAAGGCCGGTATCATTGCCTCAGGCAAGGCCGGTGTCACGCGATTCACCGATACCCGACCAGATGAAAAGGAGCGTGGTATCACTATAAAATCCACCGCTATCTCCATGTACTTTGAGATGGACAAGGAGGACCTCGAGGCGATCAAGCAAAAAACAGCCGGTTCGTCTCCCATAATATGTGATCTTATCGTGGTAGCTCAAACTTTTACGTAGGTTCCGAGTTCTTAATCAACTTGATCGACTCGCCCGGACACGTCGATTTCTCATCCGAGGTCACCGCCGCTCTGCGTGTCACCGATGGTGCCCTTGTTGTCGTTGACTGCATTGACGGTGTCTGCGTGCAGACTGAGACTGTCCTACGTCAGGCGCTGACCGAGCGTATTAAGCCCGTCGTCATTATCAACAAGGTCGACCGCGCTCTTCTCGAGCTGAAAGTCTCCAAGGAAGATCTGTTCCAGTCTTTCCGACGCACCATCGAGAACGTCAACGTCGTCATCTCCACCTACCACGAAGAAGTAAGTCCGTCGTATGTCTAAGTATAGCCATGGACTAATCATACTGCACCAGGTGCTCGGTGACGTGCAAGTGTACCCTGAAAAGGGCACCCTCGCTTTTGGATCTGGACTCCACGGATGGGCGTTCACCCTCCGCCAGTTTGCCAACCGTTACTCGAAGAAGTTCGGTGTGGACAAGGAGAAGATGATGGCCAAGCTCTGGGGCGACAACTACTTCAACCCCGCCACCCGCAAGTGGACGACTAAGAACGCTGGCGATGATGGCAAGCCGCTCGAACGTGCGTTCAACATGTTCGTTCTTGACCCCATCTTCAAGATCTTCGACGCCGTCATGAACGCCAAGAAGGAGTCCATCTCGCCCTTGCTCGAGAAGCTCGAAGTCAAGCTCTCCCAAGACGAGCGTGACCTGGAGGGCAAGGCGCTCCTCGCAGTCATCATGCGCAAGTTCCTGCCCGCCGGTGAGGCGCTCCTGGAGATGATAGTCATCCACCTTCCGTCTCCCGCCACCGCCCAGCGTTACCGCGTCGAGACCCTCTACGAAGGTCCCATGGACGACGAGTCCGCCATCGGTATCAGGGATTGTGACCCCAAGGGCCCCCTGGTTCTCTACGTATCCAAGATGGTTCCCGCCACCGACAAGGGTCGTTTCTACGCGTTCGGTCGTGTCTTCTCCGGTACCGTCCGCTCTGGCCCCAAGATCCGTATCCAGGGCCCCAACTACATCCCTGGAAAGAAGGACGATCTCTTCATCAAGTCTATCCAGCGTACCGTCCTCATGATGGGTAGTTACATCGAGCCCATCGAGGATTGCCCGGCCGGAAACATCATCGGTCTCGTCGGTATTGACCAGTTCTTGCTCAAGAGCGGCACTCTTACCACCTCCGAGACTGCGCACAACATGCGAGTCATGAAGTTCTCCGTGTCCCCCGTCGTGCAGGTTGCAGTCGAAGTCAAGAACGCAGCTGATCTGTCCAAGCTTGTGGAAGGTCTCAAGCGTCTGTCCAAATCCGACCCGTGTGTGCAGACCTGGGTCGCGGACACCGGCGAACATATTGTCGCCGGTGCCGGCGAGCTGCATCTCGAAATTTGCTTGAAGGTTCGTGAGCTCATAAAATGCTGCTCTACATGTGTCTAATATATCTATGCAGGATCTCGAAGAGGACCACGCCGGTGTTCCCCTCAAGAAGTCTGACCCCGTCGTTGGTTATCGCGAGACCGTCAAGGCCGAGTCCTCCATCACGGCTCTCTCCAAGTCTCAGAACAAGCACAATCGTCTCTACATGAGGGCTCTGCCTATCGAAGAGGAGCTCACAAAGGCCATCGAGCTCGGCAAAATCAACTCTCGTGACGACGTCAAGATTCGTGCCCGTATCATGGCGGATGAGTACGGCTGGGACGTCGCCGATGCCAGGAAGATCTGGTGCTTCGGTCCCGATACCACCGGCCCCAATCTGCTCGTCGATGCGACCAAGGGTGTGCAGTACTTGAACGAGATCAAGGATTCTTGCGTTGCCGCATTCCAGTGGGCGACCAAGGAAGGTGTCTGTGCCGAGGAGCACATGCGTGGCATCCGGTTCAACATTCTCGATGTCACTGTACGTGCACCGCCGGAGAGTATAGACGAAATTCGCTGAACGTTCAAATTTTTCCAGCTTCACACTGATGCCATTCACCGTGGTGGCGGACAAATCATCCCCGTCTGTCGTCGCGTATGTTACGCTGCCATGCTCTTGGCCACTCCCGGTCTCCAGGAGCCCGTCTACCTCGGTGAGCGCATTCCGTGAGATCGTTACACGTATATGCATCTCGCTAACCATTTACATACAGTCGAAATCCAATGTCCCGAGAACGCCATCGGTGGTATCTACTCGTGCTTGAACAAGAGGAGAGGACAGGTGTTCGCTGAGGAGCAGCGACCCGGAACACCGATGTTCATGATCAAGGCTTACCTGCCCGTCAGCGAGTCGTTCGGTTTCAACGGTGACCTGCGGTCACAAACTCAGGGTCAGGCGTTCCCTCAGAGCGTGTTCGACCACTGGGAAACCATGCAAGGATGTGAGTTTTTGATCAGACACGCCATATACTCTATTTACAGTGGGCTAATTTTTATTCTCCCTCAGCGCCTCTCGACAAGGGCTCAAAGCTCGAGGCGCTCACCAGGAGCATCCGTGTCCGCAAGGGTCTCAAGGTCAGTGTACTCTCAACTATTCATTTACTTCGATTGCTAATCTTGAAAATCTTCTCAGCCCGATATTCCCGCTCTGGACACCTACTACGACAAGCTGTAATCTCGGCTCGACGCATGTTTGATATGTTCTATTAGTGTATCTAGTGTATGTATTGTGTCTAGTGTATTGTACTCTCCACAATGTTATATTTCTTTACTCCCTCACATCGAGCTGCATCTACCTGCATCTAACCCACACACTATTACAAAACACAGTAGGATTCGCAGGGTACACAAAGGTAGATATGAAGGTGCCGGCGAAAGGTGACGGAAAGATCTATATGCTGTCGGGAATAGTTATGAATGGGACACGTTCAAGCAAGATATAACAAGTAGCGGTATCAGGACGTAGTGTGGGGCTGATAATTGATAAGAATAGACAGGAAATTGTGTAAAGCGGGCAGGGTAGAAAGGTAGGGAGGTAGCTATGTGATCGTGAATTAAACGCATACGAAGCTGAATGAAAAGGATGGAAAATGCAGAAAGCAAAGGTGGTGGTACGAAAATGAAGGATAAAGGTAATAGAGTCCAAGAAGGAGAAACACACCCCCAACGATCTTCTAATCAATTTTCGCATCCACACTAAGCCCATCCCCGCCAGCTATGTATCCTGAACAGATTCATAGGCCACTGTTCCCCCTCCTCCAGGCTCCTCCCACGATTCAACTCACAGAGAGCCATAACAGCAATCCTGCGAATGATGTGCATCCGCACGTGTACGAGATGTCGCCCATCGTTGCTGCCTGGGATGTCTTTCTGGTAATGCATCAGTTCCCATTCGCTCTCGCGGCATAGATCAGGGACTCGCCATTGTCAAGCCATTTTCCCGCGCTCATCCCAGCGTCCTGCCCTCCCGCTGACGCGTTCCAGCCAAGCCACCTCCAACTGCATCCGCGTAACCACCTGGCCCTCGAGAATCACGATGCAGTCGTCCGCTGCCGCTTTGACTTCGACGAAGATCTTGACGCGCGTACCGAATGGGTTTGTGCAGCCCTCAGTCTCCTCTTCGCTTAGCGGGATTAGGACCCGGCTGATGCTTGATGGCAGACATTGGACTTGTGGTACTCTGTTGTCCACACTATCGTGCGGTGGCATCGCACGTACGACACCCTTTAACATTCGTGCCGGGATACGCAGATGTGTAAGCGTCGGAGCTATCTCCCGAAGGCGCGCGCATATCTGTCGTGTGGCGTCATACCTGCGAGGTCGGACGCCAGCGATGTCAAGGTAGCGCAGCCTGGGGTACGGGTGTACGAGCAGAGAGTCCAAGAGGATTTCGAGGGGGCTGTCTTCATGTGGCGAGTAGTCCTGTGACGAGTTGTACTCGAGGCTGAGCTCTGTGAGCGCGGGCAGAGCCACGGGCGCGTCAATGACGTCCACGAACAAGGTACTCAGGCAGGAGTGGCGAATTGCGATAGCGAGGGTGCAGAGAGTAGCGGAGGTGTATGAGAGGATGGCGTGGAGTTCTTCTGTGATCTCGAACATGCAGCGTTGTAAGTCAGACTTGGCGTCGGAGATGAACAGGTGCTGGACATGAATCAGTGATGCCGGCGCATCTGAAAGAAGGGCCGAGAATGCGTAAATCTGAGGCACTCCGTGTAGTGCAACTGAGCGCAGCTTGAAGGGTTTAGAGCACTCGTGGATGTACCGCGATACAAGGGAGAGCGCACAGCCCGTTTGCCCGCCATCCGTGCATGCAAATGCGAAGATATGGCACCATAGTTCAGTTGGGAGCTGGGATGTGGGCATTTTGAGAAGTCAGGGAAGATGTTATAGCACGAGTTACAAGTCTTGAACGATGTTCAGCACAGTACCATCAATAGAGACTGAGGAAGTGAAACAGACGAGGCGCCCAGGAGGATCGATTATCGGATACGGAAACGTGGGAAGTTGGAATCTCGCGAGTTGCAATGCGGTACTTGTTGGAATGGTATTCATCTCGCTATCACTTCGTTAAAACTGCCTAGGATGAGACTGTCCATGGAATATGCGAATGGAGCGACCATGTGTGGTGAGCTGTGCTCCTGGTTGCACTCAAATTAGGCTGTCTTGAATCGAGAGCATGCTGGCAGTGATTAGGCTCAACCGCAGCGGGGGGCGCAGCGCATTGATGTTTACTGTATCGAGTGTTGACACGCCGTGGTGACGGGGATTGTGTCGATCTGTTGTTTTGGTGTCGAGCTGACGTCAAGGTGCTGTCGAGGTTTCGCGATGACGGGCATTGTCTCGGTTGGGCCGAACCGGGGTCGAACATTGCTTTCAATCGTGAGGTGCTGACGATCTCACACCGAAGTTGATCCGGAACAACGCTGCCTCGTCTGCGCAGAGTGAATCATCTCTGGATTATCGTACAGAAATGGCGAAGGGCCACATGCTGCACTTGGTTACACTCCAAGTGTTGCCTCCGAAATTCACCCAGCCGTCCTTCCAGATGCACGAGACGATACGACTCATGCTGCTCATTTCCCCGGGCATCCCGCGAGCATGTCGAGGTCGGGGGTTGATGTTTACTTTATAAACCTCTAGACGACTCGAGTCCATCCTCTCTAGACTAAAATGCTTACAATTCCACTCATCGCACTCTTTGCTTTCGCTGGCCCTTCAGTCTCAGCTCAATTCTCCAACGGCTTCGTCAAAGGTGTCAACTGGGTAAGAGATCCGATGGAATCCCGACACAATCTCACTGCTAACAATATCTTGCCCCTAGCCATGGGGTTCTACTGGCGCATATGGTCACTGGCTCTCGACGGAACTTTCGACAGGCTACGGCAGCTCCTACGTGCCCGATGATACGACCTTGGCCATGGAGTCGGCCAATGCTATAGGTGCGGAGTGGATGCGGATTTGGCTGTTTGAAGCTGGACAGGTATGAGGAAATTCTGAGTGGTAAAGAACTTATGTTGAAGTACAATGTTATCCACAGGGTTTGACGATTGATGGCAATGGCTACGTCGCAAGTGTACTTGTATGTGGTTCTCCTTCATTCCAGTGTATATGATATATAATAACCGCTGCTTAGCCGGACTTCTGGTCTAATCTGGACGATGTCATGGATAAGGTATAAATTTACGCATCCAAGTTCGCTACCATCTATCCATTCTTTGATCTAACTACATTCAAAGGCAAAAGCTAGCAATATCCTTCTATATCCGTACGTCAAATCCACTCTGGTTATTTTCCAGTTCCACTAATAACGAAATATGCCAGCACCCTGTTTACTTCTCCCCCCGGCCAAGCCGGTGGTGATATGTCTAAATTCGCGAACTGGTTCACAGGTATGTGTTGTGGATTAGAGCGTGCTAATCTGTACAAACATCACTGACGTCATTTTAGATCCGCAGGCTCAAACTGCGATGCTTAACAACGCCGTGTTGCCTCTGGTATGCAGAATGCGTTGAAATTAAACACGGGCGACTATTTGACGTTCGCATTTTGCCCACAGGTCCAAAGATACTCGGACGGACCCATCGCTGCATGGCAACTTTACAATGAGATGAACGGCAAGTACTGTTTATTACCGAAATTCAAATCAGTTTAATAATGAACCATCGCAGGGTTCACCAACCCATACTGGCAAGGAAGTGCCAGCAGCACTTATGTGTCGAACGCCGACGCTAGGACATGGATCTCTGCAATGGTGAGATGTCGCGATAGCCTCAAAAGCGAATTCGCGCCCTTGCTTAATTCTTGCGATATCAGGTTTCCGCTATCAAAGGGGTTAATGGCAACTTCAAGGTCTCGACGAGCCAGATGCTCTGCGACGACGCATACCATCCCCCTCAAAGCAACAATAATGATTATGTGTGAGCCTCATCGTCTACGTTTAATATGCCGCTTCTGAAGTACGACATATGCGCCAGTGGTACTGGCCTTGACTTCTACGACGTTCACGTCTACTCTGACAATGGGGCCGATCTCATTCCCGCCTCCGACCTCGGCCTGGACGGTCCAGTGATTCTGGGGGAATTTGGAGAGATAACCGCCGAAGGACCTGATCACCAGTCCCAAGTCCTTCAAAATTTCCTCGACACTGCAGTGAGCGGCGGATGGAGTGGGGCGTTGTATTGGACGTTGGGAAGCCAGTACCCCACCGCTGCCCAAAATGCAGGTCTATCCTGCCCTGATGCGCAGAATATTTATTCGCTATTCAACTGCGAAGGCCAGCCCGTGGAGGCGTACACTACCTTCCAGAGTTTCAAGGCTTAGGTCACAGTTTCGGTGCACCGAAATGCGGGTGCCTTAGTTGGTTTTTCTTATGTCGTCGTCCAAAATGCATTGCCGTATTATCATTCCCTTTTCATTGAATTGATATTCTGCAAGTTGGATTCGCCTAGCCTAACAAGACAGTAATCGGTAAGCCACGCCAATCAGCATCTCGAAAGAATAGCCAAGCAAGAATAAATTGATGGCTGCTAACTTCCTTTGAATAGGGAATTGCTTTCGTCGCTGAGCTGTCTGTAGCTCATTAGATCAAGATGAAGGATGCTGCCTTCATCGCTAGCGAGTGAAACCGCAGTGTACGATCCCTGTATCATACCGCGCTTTCCATCTCTGAAACTCGACTGATTCTTCAAGCAGCATCATAGTTGTTATATTTATGGGGCACGTTGAAGTGCAGGATACGTTGTACCAGTGGCCTTGTTTGTGTTTGCTTACATCAAAGGTCCACGATACAAGACTCATACCGGCTCCGCCAACTCGGTCGTCAGCGCATCGGGAGTCCCAAACACCGGCTCTCCACTCGAAAATGTTATGGGCTGGTTGAGAGATTTAGAGATGCACGATCTATCGTCAGCACTTCCATGCTGTGGTGATCATAATATCCATAACGCACCTGAACGGCGGTCCTGCGAGTGCCATCGCAAACTACCGCAGAGGTTGTGGAATAATGGTACACGAGCCATATCTCATCTCCGCTAGGGCTGTTGATATGGTTCGAATTTTGATGTTGAGTAATGTGCGAGACTGATAGATGTATCGGGGAGTAATCACCTCAAGAAGAATCCATTGTGCCCCGTCTACCGAAAGATCAATAGAAATGAATTTCTGTTGAGATATGAAGTGATGGAAAGACGTACACCATAAAGTCTGCCATCAAACTTTCAGCATCGGACATACTGCACGGGAAAGAAGTCTACTCACCCGTTGGCTGAGCTGAAGACAGGCCCTGCCGTCGTCTTGGTCCTATCATATACGAATAAGTCGCTGGATGGATCTGCGGCTCAGCTGAAATGAGACACATACCACGACGATGCCTCCAGGGGGCTGGTGCCGGTTAGCTCCAGTTTTCCAAGGGAGTAGCTGCTCGTGGCGCAACTTGATGCGGAAACTGTAGAAACCGTAGGACCTCAGTGTTAGTGGTCTTGCGTGCATCGTAGTACCCACATGAGAGCCAGGTCTTTCCTCCGTAGTACAGTGGGGCTGCATATCAACGCGATTCAATAACAGCTAAACGAGAAGCAGGAGTAAGTGTCTTACCTGGTCCCTCTTCGACGTCTGCACTAACATCTTCCTAAGCATAAGCCGGGCAAGAGATCTCATATGCGTCCCCAACTGTGACTGCAGTGATGAATTCTCTGTGGCGTGAAAAGCAATCAGTTGACGAGAGGCGATATTGAAGAAATTGACTCACGCGATCCAGAGACATTGTAAGGATCCGACGAAGCTCGAGTAAACGAGATACTCTCCGGCTGACGTGATCAAAACAGTCGGGTCGATCGCCCAGTCGTCGTTGTTTGGTATAACTATCTGGCCTAGATATAGTACGTTAATAAATTTACTTCAGACGTCAGATAAAGGACGGAGCGCACCCGCGAAGCTCCAATTTGACGCCCAAATATCCGTGGCAGAGCTCTTGAGCGCGTAGATACGCTGGTCGTCCTGAGTACTGGCACTTCCTGCCACGTAGTATCTACGTATACTGCATGAAAAATGATATCGCGAGGCAGTATCGAAGCTACGCACATGTACCAAGCTCCTTCTACGGATTTCCAATGAATCTCTGGGGCCCCTAGACGACAGAGGATTTGGTGAGAGGCGCGGGGGAAACAGGAAACACAACACTTACAGATGTTGCAGCACCGCGATGCCGTGGTGTCAGTGTAAATGATTTTCGGTGTCGCTTCTATAAGATCTTGTATGGTCTATAACGAGGCGTTCAGCTGGCGTAGATCATGGGAGACTTAAAATGACTTGCCTCGCCACGACTAATTTGGATGTTGGTCCAGGTGGTCGCTGGGAAGAACAAAATTTGAACAATGGTCCATAGACCGGATAAATGGAAACGTACTGGTGAGGTAGTAATAGCCATCTTGGTATACCATGAATGGATCAGAACCGTCCACCGTCTTGATGGGGTTCTCGAATGCACGGCATAACAAAGAAAGCAACCCGACGATGCAGAGGAGAAACAGTGGATAAGAGCGCATGATTTCAGAGGAATCGTGCATGCAGGGGATTAGACAGATGATATGCGCCCATTTATACAATGCCAACAGAATGCGCTCTACGTTATATATAACATGTCACTGTCAGAGATTTCGTTCCAGCTTAGATTACAGTTGCCATAATCAGCAGACCGGCGACGCATCTGACTGGGAAGAGCAGCGGGCCGAACATTGCAAAGCGTCTAGTGCGCGGTGACACCGGCGAGGCTGTTGGAGGTTACAAGCGGGTCTGCCGTCCACTTGTGACCAGTGAGCCGGGCCGCGGTGGTGGAGGGGAAAGATCCGTGGTTTATGCGCAATTCTTGAAAGCTAGGAGAGGAGCATGCTTGTTGGTTTAAGCGCTCGGGAAGATGGCAGAAGGTCAACCTGGCGGCCGGGATTTCTCCCGAGCTCTAACTAGCAAACAGAGACAGCGGCGGTACTGATATATATAGCCTAAATGAACAAATGACAGCCCCCACGTCAGCACGTAGTTTGAGAATGAGAATGAGAAAGCAGAACTCACCCACGTCGACAAGTAAGGCACGCGGGGTATGAAACACTGTGTCGGCTGATGCAAGCATAGTAAACAATCTGCCCAGGTGTTCACCGCACACCTCGTTCGTGTTATAGAGATGGTCGAAACATATCACATTGACGTCGACCGCGCACCAAGAATACACGTACAACAGAGCTTTTGATACAACACCGCCCCTCTTCCGTCAGCAGACCACACCACTCTCCCCGGGCTCGCTCGCGCTTGTCTAACCTCGGAGCCCCTACTCAATCTTCTCCTCCCCCACTGTCGTCGGCGCCTGCTGCTGCTGACTCTGCGGCGGACGCGCCATCGCAGCGCCCATCGCCTGCGTGCGGAACGCGAGGCCGCGCGTCTTCTCGATGACGGATTGGTAAACTGGGAGCGGTGGGCGGTTGATCTCGATCACATTCTGTGGGCAAAGTTGGTCGGCGGTGGGAAAAAGGGGGTAGGTTAAAGAGGTTGGATGGTATGAAAGATGCGTTCAAAGATGGAATAGGGTATAGGTGTAGGTATAGGTATAGTAAACAACGGGTATTGAGCGACATGTTGAGAAAAGGGGGGAGGACGATGAGGCGGGCAGGGAAACGGGGAGCGTCCAAAGAAAGAAAGAAACACGAAGAAGAAGAATAGAGGTAAGAAGAAGTGGTAGAAGTAGACAGGACAGGGATGGCGATGATGCGGAGAAGTCCAAGGGAAGTCCAAGAAGAAGAAAGCAAGAACGTAGCGCACCTTTTCCAAATCGATCTTTGCATCAGCGCCCATCCTTGTCTCCCTAATCAAATTCACGATCCACTTCTCGCCTTCCTCCGGGCCCAGATTCAGCCGCTTGCTCAAATCACCAATGTCGATGCGCTGGTGTATCCGCACATACACCTCGCTCACGAGCCCCCGCGCCGCCTCCACGAACTCGTCCTTGAACTCGCCGAGGAAGAAGTCATCCTGGACCACGGCAGAGGCGGAGGCGAGCTCGCGTTGGGCGGCCTCAAAGTCGAAGTCGACGTAGAGGAAGTTGAGGAAGCGTGTGAGCGGGTCCGTGTACTGGTACTCCTCCGTCTGGATGACCTTCACGATCTCCTTCAGCGCATGCTTCACCCTTGTCGATGTGGGCGCGGCAGGGGTGGCGGTAGAGGAAGGCGAACGGCGCGCGAGGACGGCGGCGGCGGCGAGGTAGCGCAGGATCCACGGGCAGGCGGTCTGGATCGTGGCGAGGTATGTCGGCGAGAGGAACGTCTCGAGGAGAAGTGTCCGCCCGTTTGGATGATTGAAGTAAACGAACAGACTCCAGTGCGCCAGCCATGTCCTGCTGTGCAGCTGCGCCCTCGCCGCATCCCCCCCACTACCACTCCCGTGTGCATTGGACCGCGCGTCGATGGCGTCGCGAAGGGTGTTGAGTTCCTCTAGTGCGACGTCCCACTTTCCAGTGAGAATGTCGGAGGCGAGCTTGCCCCAGTGGGCGGAGACGAGGAGGTCGGCGTCGGTGGAGAGGACGCGGAAATGGTAGAGGTAGTCGGCGGCGCCAGAGTAGTTGCCGTAGGTGAATTGGAACTGGCCGAATGTGTATAGGGCCGTTATTTGAGCGGGTGTCAACTAAGGTGAAATGTTAGCTTCATGTCCGGGTTACGGGAGGACGAAGGTAGGGGTGAAGACGTACGTTGTAGTTGTCTTTTAGATACTGCAGATTCTGCGCCTTGTCCTGCCTCAGCGCCTGTGCAACATCCGGGTTCTCAATGACATCCAGAACCGCCTGCGCCTCCTGCTGTAGCCTTTCATTTGTCGACAGCGCGTTCTCCCGTTTCGCCGCGAACTCTAAACGCACCATCCGTCATCAGTACACCGCCAACATCAGATCGCGAGATAATGGGTGAGCCCTACTGACCATCGGGAACGGGTGTATCAGGGTTCAGCTCCTCGAACATGCTGACAGCATAATCGACCATATTGGTGCCCTTCGCGAGCTCGTACTGCGCGGCCTGCACATCCGCGACAGGGAAAATGGCAAGCTCTGCAAGGTGGTTCAGGAGGGGGAAGGCGAGATGGCGGTCAAGGTATGGGATGATCGTCTTGGAGAGATCGTATTCCGCCATCGTGGCGACCTCAGATTCAGACATTTAGCAGGGGAATGGAGGACGGTTGATCGAACAGATCTTTTTTGTGGACAGATGCCTCATTTGGATTCCCAGCGCCGTTGGTTTTCAACAACAGTCAACAACATGCCACCTGTAATGAACATCTTCACTGCACCCAACGTCGACACCGTACCCTATCAACTTATATCAACATCTCAGGCGCATTATTCTCTACCATGAGCGTGCATATTGACGACTCCTATAATGCATTGTTAGGCAGCGGCCCATCTCCTCTGCGCAGCGCACACCGATCACCATCGATTACTAATCAGCTTCGCACACGTAGGCTCAAGCTACCCACGTTTTCAAACTGCTATCTTCGGTAAATGAACGAGTATTTTCGAAATGCATCAGCGGGCTACCAAAGTTGGCGAAGGTGTTAGTCTCAGAGTGCATGCGGCTCGACCAGTTTGAGGATCCTGTACAAGACGAATGCATTTCTGTAAATGCTCGTAACGGTCTGATACAAAACTTCATATGTGGTCTGAGGCGATTTAGATGCGAACCGCGTTTGCTCTGCTATTCCTACTCAAGACCAGATCGTTGAGACTGTCGCCGTTCTGGTACTACCGAGGTGCGCTGGTATCCACATGGGCCACATCGTGGGTGCACCACGTTCCACGTGTCGACTCGCATGGCTCCGTAAGTTATCACTGTCTCACTTACCTCGTGCCCTGCTGAACTTCCCGCCCTGTTTAGGTACTCAGATCCACAATATCGCGCAGATATGCTACGCTAGTCAAAGCCTGTCGGCCTGCTGGTATTCAGCACATTTGAAACACACCGATGAACACACACACACACTACCTGGGAGGAAGTCGACGATTTCGGTTCGCTATCGGGTGGATCCAGCATCCCGTGGTGCGCATCTCAGCTGATCAACCACCAGCCCCCGCAGTGGCTTTTTATCTCAACTTGATTCCATAGATACTGAATATCCGCTCAGCAAACTCAATCAGGATTTATTACAGCGTGTTGTAAGTCGGCGTCAAGTGAGATGGCTATCAACGTGCGCTGATTCCTAATGCAGTGCACAGGGTTATAGAAGTATATCCAGGATCCACCCTCGTCTCTTCGCCAGATGTGTCGATCAAAGCATCAGATCGCGGCCCTTGTCACGGTGATTCTTCCCGTTGAATGCCCCTTTCGAACGTACGCTGTGCAAACCTGCGGAATCGTGGCTCTGAGCGCTGTTTTTGGACGTATATAATCTGCGCAACAATGGGCGGCTTCCTTACTTCGAATCGATACCGCTATGATCCCATCTAGCATATTTTATCTCGCCTTGGCACTCCTAGCCTCGTCGCCTTTCACAAAAGCTCAAAGCGACAACGTTACATGTACCACCAACCCAGCAGGCTATGCTTTGATCTGTCTGCAGAACGCTGGATACTATGGAGACTGTTCCGCGTACGTAGCGTTCCATCAGCTGGATTTAAAAAAACTGACGTAGGAGTACAGGGAGGACACAAGCTGCCTTTGCACTTCCCTCTCGAGCAACGGAAATGTCGAGATATTTGACAGCAAATGCATTTCTGACGGATGCTTTAACGATATCCAGCCCGGGGAAACATCTGCGCAGGTAGAGGCAGCGTACTCCTCTGTCATTGCTGCTCAGTCGTCCATCTGCAGCCCATGTGCGTAAACGAATGTTTCATTGTTGGAGTAAATTATATAATTGGACTGACCGTGCTCTGATAGATACTGCCACTGGCACTTCATTGGTTACAGCAACTGTGACACCTGCAGCGACAAGATAGACATCTGGGAGGATTATTTTCTAATGGGGTGGCCAAGATGACCAGGTGGTGCTGAGCCGATGGTCGAAACATCAAATTAGCTATCTCTGATCACATTTCAGTGTAAAATCTCGTCACAGCGCATATATTGTGGCTTGAGCCGTTGGTCCTGAAGTCTGATATTCTGCTTAAAATGACTTCGTAGTTGCGCATTGCAGCCCACCGTGTTTGATAATAGCGGAGTAGGTTGTTAGATCGCCATGAGTGGTAGGATTGCAGCAACAGCGAACAAAATGCGCGCAGAGATTCTATGTGGTAATCACTAGTTGTCTCCGTGAGCTCTCACTGCCGTGCGTACTTCGCGCCTGTGGAGCTTTCTACGCTTATTCCACTGCGGGTACAGTTTCGGACCACTCATCCGTACAACAGAATGAAATCACGCATTTCTTCACTCAGAATTGGCTTAATTTGTATAAAATGACATCTATCAGAAAGCTACAAGCTTCAGGAGTTCGATGCATATTTTTCTGTAATTTCTACTACCCCAAGACGTGAGCAATGGCCTGTACGAGCTGTGGGAGTCGAAACAGGCAAATACCGGACCTTCGTACAACGGCCGAGTCACTAATTGGTCACTAATGCTATTACGCGATATCACTAGCACAGGGGGGCTGCCATTCTCGGAATGTTTGATAGCAGTGTGGCGACTTGCACAAGCTGCAGCTCACTCAATATTGTCCTGATTGTCCTGAAATCACTTGCAGCACCACCCTAATAGACATTAGATATGTACATGGTAGTATTTTAACCCTCGGTTCTCTCCTAACATCGAGGATGTGCCATGTAAATGTTGATTCACTGTTTGAGCACAAGGTTTTGAAATTGTGAAAATTCGTGGCGGCGAAGTATGTGTTCAATCGTCACAAGAGTCATATGTTGTATTGCATGCACATTGAAGAACCCTCAAAAAAAATCTCAAGGGACTCCATTAAGAACTGCGTGTGTGGTGCTCGTTTGTACGAAGGAATGGGGCTGTACGGATGAGCGGTCCGAAACTGTATTGTTTACTGTTGTGTCAGAGCACATTATGAGAATAAATTTCAGGGGAGAGACGGTGTTCTAGAGCGGTGTTTGCACGCAAAACCATGAATAAAATCGGTGCTCAGCCTGCGATGTTTAAACTATGCTAATGGGCCCACCACCGAAATCCTCGCCTCCTGCAGGGAGTCCTGGGTGGCTTTTACCATATCAACAATCGGCCACCGCAGTTACAATACATTTTATGTTGGTCTGACCACGCATGTACACATGTATAACTATCCACTTTCAATCATCCGCATGGTATCAACATGGTATATATGGTGCGCCGCGTTGTAAGTCGGTTAAGTGAATGACTTTATATTATGTAATCAACAGCTGAAGCGCTGACTCCTGAGGCAGTGTAGGTACAGGGCTGTCCGGTATCCACCATCATCATACCGCAATGGTAGCCCTCCGCACTACTTAGCTGTACTTAACTTGGCAAGACAAATCCTAGCTGGCAGTGCAGATCTACATAGCCTACCTAGGACTATGAAACACTGTGTAAATTTTGTTGTTTCCTGATGATCGCGACTATTCTGCCCGGTGAGCAAGGCGACGTCAGGACCTGTCTTCAGCTCAGCCAACGGGTGAGTAGTTATCCCCCCCGCACAGCAAGCCCGACACCGAAAACTCGACGGTAGACTTTATGGTGTACGTCTTTCCATCGCTTCATATCCCAACGGAAAATCATTTCCAGTGATCTTTCGGTAGACGGGGCACAACGGATTCTTCTTAAGGTGATTACTCCCTCGGACATCTATCAGTCTTGCGCATTACTCAACACCGAACATTGAACCATATTAATAGCCCAAGTGGAGATGAGATATGGCTTGTCTACCATTATTCCACAACCTTTGCAGTAGTTTGTGATGGCACTCGCAGGACTGCCGTTCAGGTGCGTTACGGATATCGTGATTATCACAGTATGGAAGTGCTAACGATTGATCGTGTTTCTTTAACTCTTTCCACCAGCCCATAACATTTTCAAGTGGAGAGCCGGTGTTTGGGACTCCCGATGCGCTGACGACTGAGTTGGCGGAGCCGGTATAAGTCTTGTATTGTGGACCTTTGATGCAAGCAAACACGAACAAGGTCACTACTGTTACAACGTATTCTGCACTTCATCATGTCCCATAAATTTAACACCTATGATACTGCTTGAGGAATAAGTCAGGTACAGTGCAGGGATAATATACTGCGAATCTACCTGCACAAGCTACCATCGAGTTACAGAGATGACTACATCTAAGCCGTCGCCTCTACTCGAGGCTAACACCTGCCAGTCCACTCTAAGCGTGATAAAACAGAATGGTATGGCTTATTTTCGCTTGTTTATTCGCTTGCGACGCTAATTGGTGTGGCTTAATGATAGCTATCTTGTTAAGCTGGGCGAATCCAACCTGCAAAATTCAATGGAAAGGGCATGATAACATGGAAATGTATTTTGAACGACGACATAAGAATAATCAAACAAAGCGCCCACATTTCAATGCATCGAAACAGTGACCTAAGCGCTGAAACTCTGGAAGGTGGTGTACGCCTCCACGGGCTGCCCTTCGCAGTTGAATAGCGAATACACATTCTGCGCTTCGGGGCAGAATAGACCCGCATTTTGGGCAGTGGTGTGGTGCTGGCTTCTCAGCGTCCAATAAAATGCCCCACTCCATCCGCAGCTCGCTGCAGTTGCGAGGAAATTTTGAAGGACTTGTTATCTCTCTGAATTCTCCCAGAATCCCCGGACCATCCAGGCCGAGGTCGGAGGCGGGAATGAGATCGGCCCCATTGTCAGAGTAGACGTGAATGTCGTAGAAGTTGAGGCCAGTACCACTGGCGCATACGTCGTACATCAGAGGGATCATATTGAATACAAGGGGAGGAGGCTCACACGTAATCATTGTTGTTGCTTTGAGAGGGGTGGTATGCGTCATCGCAGAGCATCTGGCTCGTCGAGACCTTGAAATTGCCATCAACCCCTTTTATGGCGGACACCTGACATTGCAAAAGTGATTGAGCAACTGCACGAATTCGATTCGAAGGCCATTGTGAGTGACGGAATCTCACCATCGCAGAGATCCATGTCCTAGCGTCGGCGTTCGACACATAAGTGCTGCTGCCGCTTCCTTGCCAGTATGGGTTGGTGAGCCCTGTGATGGTTCATTATTAAATTGATTTAATTTCGGTAATAAACAGTAGTTGTCGTTCATCTCGTTGTAAAGTTGCCATGCAGCGATAGGTCCGTCCGAGTACCTTTGGACCTGTTGGCGAGATGTGAACGTCAAATAGTCACCCGTGTTTCATTTCCACGCGTTCGGCATACCAGAGGCAACACGACGTTGTTAAGCATCACAGTCTAAGCCTATGGATCTTAATTATTATCAGTGATGTTTGTTTAGCTTAGCGCGCCCCAATCCACAATACATACCTGTGAACCAGTTCGCGAACTTAGACATATCACCACCGGCTTAGCCGGGGGGAGAAGTAAAAAGGGTGCTGGCTTATTTCGTTATTCCTGAAACTGAAACTAACCAGCGTGAATTTGACGCACGGATATAGACATTGCTATTCTTCGCCTTTCAAGGGAATTAGATCAAAGAATGGATAGATGATCGCGAAATTAGATGAATAGGTTTGTACCTTAGCCATGACATCGTCGAGATTAGACCAGAAGTCCGGCTAAACGGCGGTTATTATATATCATATACAATGGAATGAAGGAGAACCACGTACAAGAATGCATTGAAACGTCATTGTGGCGGAACGTGGTCTCCGATCTCCGAGTCCGACGCTTGACTGGGGCATGTCAATTTATTCAGGTTATCGATAATCGATAATCCCCGCTTTCCTTCTTTTTCCTTCGTTTGCTTTCACTTTCTTTCACACCAGCTTCATCAACCATCATGGGAAAAGTAACCGTCTACTGTGGGGTGCGCATAAACTCCTCCATCTCACTCCCGCAGCCAGCTCATCAAGTCCATGTCATCAACAGATATCTGGCTGCTCACCGGAGATGCATCGCTCACTGTGGTTTTACCATCTTCTCATTAGCGATGGTGGAGACGAAGTAAAGACAGGGCCCATAGTGCGCGCCGCACTCCTTTCCTTGATAGATGATCGCGAAAAGCGGAGTCAAGACGATGTGACCCTGATTGGGCCTCCAGACGACCCGGACGACCCGGAAAGCGATATGGATGACACTGCAAAACCTAACGCAGCCGAGGTTTCTGCCATCACCGACGAATCTCTTCTTATGTACAGATGCATAGTCGACGGCGGCGAATGGGACTTCGGTTTTGTAGATCCAGAAAGTTGGGATGGCTATTACGTTGTATCCGGCGGCCCTATTGTCATGGTGCAGACCAGCGCCCTCTCCATTTTACTGCACGCGACTTTTGGCCGCATGAGCGCTTGTCGCTTCTGGCGATTGATGATGGTGGCCATTCGTACCAACCGATCACTGTATGCATCGACATCGAACGACATTATTCCTGGCATCGATTATGGCGCCTTGATGCGCGAGAACCATGCGTGGGAGCAGGACCCAAGCGGCACAATTTGCATGTCTGAGGAGGAGGTAGCGAATCTGGAATCATTGGGCGACGAGGAGCAAGTGAGGCAGGCTATATTGAATCAAGGGCACTTCTGGGTATGGCTCAGTCCCGACCGGTAAGTGTCTCGTCTTCTTGGAAGTTGATAGTGTTATTCATGCGTTCTATATCACAGTTTCCCATTACAGTCAAATTCCCGCATCGACTCATGCCCGATCCTCGTCGATGCTGCATCATCGTCGCTTACTAGTGCTCACAAACTCTCATTAATCGAGCATATACCTCAAAAGCTCCTGTTACTCATCAGCTCACATCTCCCGCTCCCCACCTTTCTGTCTTTCGCTTCTGTGTCTCGCCGTCTACGCTACAAACTTCTCGGCACGGACTTGGACCGCGATGCATTCGCGCGGGGTTGGATCACCAATAACGCGCCTTGGTATCTCCCTCTACCCCTTCACCCATCTCTAAAAGGGGCCTGGAAGCTCTCCGATTACCGCGAGCAGGAGGATGAGGACTTTACCCTTCCTAACAGCGATATCGCCGACTGGAATTATCTTCGCCGGTGTCTTTCCGATGGATCAATGAGAAACAGAAAACGCATTTGGAACGTTGCGGAGCAGTTGGAGAAGAAGGCAGAGGAGCTGCCATTAAGCGGCAACGGGTCGCCAATGTTTGGTAATTATTTCTATGAGTAATGACCTTCAACATACCTTCTTCACCCCTTGAGTCTTCGATGTGCTTTCCTTTCTTATTAACCTAGTTTCGTTGTACATGCAGGGTATCTGTGAAAGTCCCACTGATCATAATGTGATTCACTTATGTGGCGATAGCGTATTCACATCAATATGGGGGCGCAATGGCAATATTTGGCATTTGCCACATTTTGGTTTCTGCGAGAGCGCGAAGAACGAGCGTGACAGCATAATGAGGTTTACGCCCAAGCCGGCGTCTATGTTGCGCAAGCCTCGATTCCTGCCACGTCCGCCTTTTCTGTATCCTCGTTCGCTGTCACCCAGCTGCTTAAAATTTTCTATGCTTCGCTGGGCTTTGTCAACTGTGGGCTATTAGATGTAACCCGCTCGCTACAATAATCCGTCAGGGGTTCTCATGAACAGAAAGGCCAAAGGACATGACTGGCATACAGTGGGCGAATAGCCGCCTCGCCTAGGCATTGTTATCGAAGGGGTAGTTGGGAGGAAAGATGTCAGTCTTCAAGTATTTGTGGAATGAAGGTAGCAACGCACTCAGCACCGAGACGATAAGCCACCGCTAACCTTGAGACCAGGGTAATCTCATACATATCTGTCCCGCGTCCGTATGAAGATGGGATTCACAAGTGACTCACTCAAAATCAATCACATGACATTGTCCCTCAAACCCAAACCAACAACCGCCCGGTCAAATGTCTTCTCCTCACCATCGCGGTTCTCTATCTCCACGTACTCCGTCCCGCTGAAAACCTGACCATGGATACGGCCTTGCTCATCAACACCACCATCGAAGACACTGTCTCGCGTATCCTGTACTCGAATCCATCCGTCAGGCTGAGGCGCCCATAGACTTCCCAAACCCCACCATCCTTGAACGCGATCTCGCCCCCCCTAGCACTCCATCCTCCCTATCTGCCCACGCCGGCTCCCTCTCGATGCCTCCCTCACTTTGAAGCAGCGCACCCGCCGCCTCTTAACCCGTCTCGCGCCCGTGTCTCCCGCGCATAGCTGCCCCGATCCCCGCGTTGACCGGCTTAGAAAGCGCAAACACAAATGCACACGCGAGAATGAGAATGCAAGCGGGCCTCAAGGGATGATGGTTATGAACACCACCATACTGCACACCTTCCTCCCCACCACCTCCATCGCCGCCATCGCGTTGCTCGTCTAGCCCGGCGCGCTGTCCAGCGCCCGCATACTTCGCAAGAAAGGGGGTGCATGGCACCAGTGCCTCGCCACGGTACTCATTGGAGAAAGTATCGATGAGGACTGGGAGGTGGATAATCCATGGACGTTGTATCACGATACACAAGGTGGGTTTGGCGGGTCTCATGCTTCGGATCTGGCACTGATTCATATGCGTGTTTCCAGTGTATGTGCATAATCCCATCTCGATCGATCCTGCCGCACGCGGACGTCTTTTTGGCGCTCGAATTCGGATCAAACGGAGAGGGAATGGGTTCGGAGGGGGAGGGAGAGAGTGGTGGAGGATGCAACGACGGGGATTCTCATTTTGACCATCATCTTCCCTAATCTTACTCTAAAGTCAACCGGGCGGGCTGGATGTGCGTGCGAATGTGAGGTCGCGGTTGGGACAGCTCTGGAATAACCTGAAGCATGAGCATGGTGATCCAGAGGGGATTCCAGAGACGTCAGGGGACCATCGAAATCAAGGTAGAGGCACAGAGCAGGGGCGAACGGGAATGAAAACGCGATTGTGACATTGATTACATGGGACGGTGTAATGCAACTGAAAAGATAGAAATGATTCGAAGAAGGTAGAGTTGGCAGGGGATGCGCGAAAGCCTTTCATCTAAAGCGGAAAACAGGTCAGTGAAACGGCTCAAAAATGCACGGGGATTGCGTGAATCAAATGCGCGGCACTCACCGTCCTGTCCCAAAGGGATTCGCCACCGTCACGAACGGCAGCGGAACATTATCTAGTCCTTTATATTCCAATAGACGCCTCCTCAAATTCAAATCCTTTTCACCTTCTTCGAACTTGAACTTGATATTGTCGTCTGTCATGCGGGTAGGGAGCATTATGCGACTCCTTATTACTCCCTTGACACGCCATGGGACTGCGATAAGTGCAGGCATCGGGTTGTCCAATTTCTCCTCTCTGAAGAATCGATTGATAGAGATACCTGCGAGTATTTCTTCTTGGTAGTGCAAGTTGTTGGCATCTGCGAACTTGGCGGTATCTTTGTATGAAAGCACATAACCGCCGACCAAAATGACCATGTTGGTGGGATAGCTCCTGGTGCGTAGATATTAGCATGCATACCGCATGGCGATTACAAAGGAACTCACAAGTGCTTGAACAAGTGCAGGAAATGGGAGAGGTGATTGTCGGGCGCCAGTGACTAAATAGTCGCCGCCACGTGTTAAATATTCCGAGTCTGCTCTGCGTCCGTGATGTCGAATCAAATAATTACGCCACTCGATCACATCAGGTCCTACATTTCCACCGAAAGCAGGCTCTTGGCTGTGACGCCTATGCTGCACTCTTTGCGCAGGCTATCATGAATGCCCAGCAGCACCCCACGATAACCATCGACGTCGTATGCTGATCTTACCCTAGCAAATGCCTCGTACTCACTGAATACAGGCCCTGGACCGACGCACGGCGCGTGAAGCCCTGCGCGCGATCCTCCACTCGATCCTCTTCCACCGACTTTTTGGCACGGTCAAACCGCAGACATTTGATGTGCTCGAGGTTACAATGGTGAGTAACTCTTACCCTTACCCTCTAAAGTCCTTCTTTGCCTGCCGCTCTGGTTTTTCAGTTCCGGTGATTAGTTGCTAATGACAGTGACAGCCTGGCGTGTCGGACAGTGAGATGGAGCAGCTCATAGCCGATCGGGTGGATGTGCTATGGAAAGGCATCGAGAATGGTGCGAAAAAACGCGGTCAGGTGAGCCAAAACTGAAATTTCATTCGTGATAATGCTGATCACTTAAGCAGATAGTGATAACGTTCTCGGAGAAACGACCGCGCAAGGCGTCGTGGTTTTAGGTGTACGTGGGTGAGGAAGAGGTTGCATGGGAACAATGGTATGTCCATTATGCTCTGCCATCATAACTCCACTGATTTCATCACGATATGACTACAGGATTGTCAATGCGGAGATGCGCCAACCCAAAACCGAACGGGACAGACAAGCCCTTGACACCGCCCTCGCCTCTACCCTCCAGAAGTCACTCCAGACCATGCTTACGCACACTTCCTCAGAGCGCGGGCGCACTTCCGTCCCGCTAATCACGAACTCGAGCGGGATATCACCATTCCCGCTGCGGATGGTGGTAAAAGTCGGCGGTGTGGAAATTTCCGGTACATGAAAGGTCTCCAGTTGGGAGCAGGGCTAATACGGTGTACGTCCTTTCGGGATAGGTCCTTTCCAAGTACGTCCCTTCACGCATTCACAACAAATATCTGCTAAACGCGCGTTTCAGGGCATGCATCGCCGTTTTACACTCTGTCGGCCAGGGCATGGCAGTCATGGACGTCGGATTGGACTTTAGCCGCGAATGCGCTGCTTCAGGGCTGTAACTATACGCCAGGACTGCACATATACTTATATCTACACGCCTAGGTGTACATATTACTGTAAACATATATTATCACGATTTATCAGATTATTGCTATACTCGCTCCTCAGGTTACTTCTACGGGATGACAATGGCAGCCGGAAGACGCAACAGTTACTAAAACCGTACTAGTGATGATCTTGAGCCTCTGACCTGAGCTTAGCGATGGAGCAGGCATGGATGGAGGTGTCTCACTCGACGAGTACATCGCGTCTCACAAGCTCGCCGGTACTCGGCCGTCTCAGCAAGCTCCTAACCTTTCTCCATAAAACAAACTAGACCAATAGAGCAATGATTGATCAAGATCTTAAATACGATGGGCTGTGAACTGTGTCTAACGAATAACGGAACCCGGTAAATCGTCAACGCAGCGGAGACTAGACACTCGTAGAGTCACCTTTGATAAAATCGCGTTGAGATATGTCTCCATGCTTTTGGCTGCAAGTTTCCCATTAGGAATTACGCGATCAAGAGATACCGTCGACTCCAGCTTGCCTTCGATATCCCGTTCAGCCAGTCGGACGGAACGGGATATCAGCCCTGCATGTTCCCCTTTCCAATGACTAGCCTTTCTTGCGCGGCAGACGGGTCTTGCAGCTCACGACTCGAAACCGCGGAGGAAAGTTCAAGGATGGAATGGAATATCAAATAGCATGGTACAATAAGACATAAATAAAACAGCAACATACAAATTCAGATCCTTAGCTCGACACGCCCGCGCTAAGCTCGCGCTAATCCATAACCCACAGCCTCACTGGCTTGCATCCACCAATCTCAGGATGCAGGAGGACGCTCGCAAGCCAATATTGCAGTCTTCGGCTTCTTTCCTCGAGGAACGGAGGACGAAATCGCGCGAGAGGTGATTTGGGGGGCATGGGTGGAATGGAGGCGCGTTGGTGGTGTGGGAGGTAGCGTTCCAGTGAGGAGCGCAGGTCGTCAAATGCACTGTAGCGTTTATGGGCGTGGATTGTGGTTCCCTGTCAGTCATATCGTATGAGCGTGAAAAGGGAGGGATGAAAGGGTGGTACGTACCTCCTTTGTTTTGATAACACAATCGTAAACTAGTATGCCACATGCGCATTGTATGAGATCATGCGAGTTAAGATACAACGGGCAAGACGTACCAATGTAAGCCCCTCCGAGCTTGTCCCCGACGCTTGTCCACCCGCTTATTCTGACGTCCCGCGCGAACGCCAGGCTTTCGCCCGAGTTGTCGCCCAGCCATATATCCTTGGAGAAGATTGAAAGTGGCGCGGGTGAAGATGAGCGTCGCAATGTGGGTGTTACCTCGTCGTCCTGTGCCTATACCGATGAATACAGACTTGGTGAGAGACATCAGAGAGTGTGTGTTAGGGGACGCACGACGCAAAGTTCATCATAGAGCCTCGCCTCCTCTTCGACATCAATTTTGTCATCGGGGATAACGACCAGCAGGCTTTTACTGTTCGTGAATGGATGTGCCGGGATGGGGACCGGTGGTGAAGTCGAGGTCATTGGGAGAATAGCATAGGCGCCGGCGTCAAGTCCCTTTCGATCATCAATGTTCACGATGTTCGTCCAGCTCTCGTACGTCCCCTTCTCGCTCCATTATTGATGGAGAACTCATCCACGCACGCATAGGGCTCATCACCCTCTGGCTCCTCACTGGGCTTTTCTCACCCATCAATATTCAACAGCACAGACTCTACTGGGAGCGCACTACTACCCCTGCGCTATCACCGCCGCGCGTCTCTCGTCGCGCATCATCTCTCCCTCGCTGCTACCCTCTTCGAGTGGCTCGTCATTTTGAGGTATAATCCTGGTATGTATCAAATGTGCAGCGTTTATTATCTGCAGTGGTGAATCGCGAACCAGGCGCTGAGGAATGGGAGGAAGGGCGATTCTACTATGAAACTTGGCCCGACAATGTTGGACGCGATGATGAATGGAAGTGGGAGGTTGGATTCGAGTGCGAGATATGGGAGGCTGATTCATTGGAGCTGGAGGACGGATATGCGGTGACTGCGGCGTTGGGCAGCGGATTCTGCGTGGAGGGAAAGGGTCTTCCTCTTGGATCATGTGAGCATCGGGAAGCGCGTTGGGTAGGTTGCATGGCGAACTCATATTCATGCATTGAACATGAACAGGCATGCCCTCGTTGGCGTCGATTTGGTTGATGAAGAGCAGTACCGCCTTCGTCCACCTGCATCTCGTCCTCAATGCTTTCCACAACTTCTTCTGATAGTTTGTGAACCGACAGCCTATCACGTAGTATGAGGTCTCTGGGTGAGTCTCCCTTCATCGCTTTAGTACATACCGTATCCATTAACTCTCCGCGTAGCTATGCAGCATCGTTTACACCATCGCTGCCTCATCAAATCATTCTGTTCTCGAAGCGTTGGATCCATTCCATCAGCTTCTCGCAGTTCAACCTCGAGCGCTCCGACTCGCCGTTGTCCTAACAAGGCCTTTATAGTCAAGACTTCCAGTTCTTCGACCCTGCGCTGGCGGCGCTTCAGGATCGTGAGCTGGGAGTTCATAGAGTTAGTTTTATGCTGCCTACCCACATTCACTTTGGTAACCATCGCATGGCGTCTCAACAGCATCGCTGCAACGCCGTGCGAGGCCACCGTGCCAGAAGATACCCCTGAGAAGCTCGAAGAAGAGCGAGTGGCCGCACAGGAGTTCATTGACAATGGTTAGTCTCGTAGTTCGCGTATCGTCGTACCATAGCTAATGTTAACCCTTTTTATTCAGCTGTCGCGCTCGATGAAGATGAACAGGCGAAGAAAAAGGCGTACCTCGAGGAAGGCTTCCCCGACTGGAGTTGGTGGGACTTCCAGCAGTTCGTAAGAGCACTGCAGGCCAATGGATGGTGAGTGTGGCGCTTTTATTTGCAATATTAACGCTGACGCACGAGCAGGTCGGAAGACTGGGATCTTCTCGCAACCGACATCCAGGATAAGACGCCGCAGGAGGTCAAGTGATACTACCAGATTTTCGAGAAGATGTGGAAGACACTTCCTGGTACGATTTCTTCCCTTCTTTCCGCCCTCGTCTAGCTGATCCACTGTTCAAAGTATCCCTGTATCGAGCAGCGCATCGTTGAGGGCGAGGCGAAGCGCAACAAGCGCTCTAACTTGAAGTCACTTCTGTTAAAGAAGATCGCATCCGTCAAGTATTCCATGCAAGAACTCGAGCTCAACTACCCGACGATGAAGGGGAAGGTTTACTCCGAGGAAGAAGACCGGTATCTCCTCTGCCGCCTCAACCACTACGGCATGATTGCGGACGACGTGTACGAGCGCATCAAGAAGGACATCACCGATTGCCCCGTGTTCCGCTTCGACTTGTTCTTCAAGAGCCGTTCGCCGCAGGAGCTGCAGCGCCGCTGTAATACGCTTCTTGGCATGATTGAGAAGGAGGCGGAAGTGCAACAGCAGCAGATCAAGGCGAGGGGCGTTACACGAGCCAAGGTGAGCTTTGGTCCTCGGTCATGGCAATGCGTCGTACCAACTACCATGATCCACAAGAAGCGGGGTATCGACGACGTGAAAGAAAAGGATTCTCCTACACCATCGACGTCTGCTGCACCATCTGTAGCGAAGAAGTCCCACAAGAAGAAGAAAGTCTACAGCATCCTATCGCATTACATGCTTTCCGTAGCATATATAGTCCTATTAATCGTTTTAATCGTCATCGCAATACTATCTTATCCGAGTCCCATCAGCCTGAGATTGCACGTCGGTTCGTGGCCTGATCATGAGAACTACGTGAATTGCCAGTCTAGGTTAATGTCCGAGAACGTCCGCGTTTGTAGGTACATATTGCAAAGCTTAACTAGAAAGCCGTTTCATGCTCCGTTTCACAAGGAACTGTGTAGAATGCTGGGTATTGTTCCTAGAGCTGATGCTCGTTGAGGGGGAGTGTTAATATTATATAGTACATACATTTACAACTCGCACAGCGGACCGACATACGATTACATAATCACGTTACTTACATTCGTTGACACGGGTCTCTCTTTCCCTCAGTCGTTTACAATCCGACTGAGGTAGCTTCATCGATCATCATGGGAAAAGTAACCATCTACTGTGGGGTGCGCACAAACTCCTCCATCTCACTCCCGCAGCCAGCTCATCGAGTCCGTGTCATCAACAGATATCTGGCTGCACACCGGACATGCATCGCTCAGAGTGGTTTGACAGACTTTTCAACGACGTGCCTGAAGAAGGCGATGTAAAGATAGGGCCCATAGTGCGCGCCGCACTCCTTTCCTTGATAGATGATCGCGAAAAGCGCAGTCAAGACGATGTGACCCTGATTGGGCCTCCCATCTCGAAAGACGACCCGGAAAGCCGAATGCCCGGGCTTGAAGAACTGGATGAAGGCTTTGACGCAGCCATGCTTTCTGCCATCACCAACGAATCTCTGCTTCTGTACAGATGCACCGTCGTCGACGACGACTGGGGCTACGGTGTTGTATCCTCTCCAGAACGTCCAGAACGTGACAATAGCGGACACTGTGTATCCCTCGGCCCAATCGTCATGGTACAGACCAGCGCCCTCTCCATTTTACTGCACGCAACTTTTGGCCGCATGAGCGCTCCTCGCTTCTGGCGATTGATGATGGTGACTATTCGTACCACCGCAGCACCATCGGAATACATTATTCCTGGCATCAATTATGGCGCCTTGATGCACGAGAACTATGTGTGGGACCAGTTCCCACACGGCACAATTTGCATGGAGTCGGATGAGGTAGCGAATCTGGAACCATTGGGCGACGAGGAGCAAGTGAGACAGACCATATTGAATCAAGGGCACTACTGGGTATGGCTCAGTCCCGACTGGTAAGTGTCTCATCTTCTTCGAAATTGGTGTCCTCTGCGGTATTCATGCTTTCTACTTCACAGTTTCCCATTACAGCCAAATTCCCGCATCGACTCATGCCCGATCCTCATCGAAGCTGCATCGTCGTCGCTTACTAGCGCTCACAAACTCTCATCAATAGAGCATGTACCTCAGGAGCTCCTGGTACTCATCAGCTCGCAACTCCCGCTTCCTACCTTTCTGTCTCTCGCCTCTGCGTCTCGCCATCTCCGCTACAAACTTCTCGGCACAGACTCGGACCGCAATGCGTTCGCGCGGAGTTGGATGACCGATCACGCGCGTTGGTATGTCCCTCTACCCCTTCACCCGTCTCTAAAAGGGGCCTGGAAGAAATCCGATTACCGCGAGCAGGAGGACGAGGAATTTACCCCTCCTAAGAGCGATGTTGCCGCACTGGACTGGGATTATCTTCGCCGGTGTCTTGCCAGTGGCTCGATGAGAAACAGAAAGCGCATTTGGAACGTTGCGGAGCAGTTGGAGAAGAAGACAGACGAGCTTGGGATTTAGTCGAAGTTGCGCCTGGTTGCACCTTTTCTTTCTCTTCCAACTGACTTGATATCCGAAAAGTGAACGTGCCTGCGCATTTGTGTGTATCTCGATTGCATGCACCTCGCCTCAGTGGATTCTGGATTCAAATCTCCTAATTACGCCCACTCGATTTACCTAACCATCTGTGAAATTCGAATCAAACACGTGGAATGCAATTTGCCGCACTCTAACGGGAGAGTATTGGGAGAGTAAGAATCGATGCACATTCCACCCTTTCTCACATGAGCGCTAGCTGGGACAGTGGCTTCCGTGACCTCGATGCTTCTGAACTGACAATTGCAAATAAAACAAATGACCATACCCTGGACGAGGACTTGTGTCCGGCGAGTAGATAGTGCGATAGTGATAATGAGATGGTGATTTGTGAAGAAGTGTTTGGATTGTACGAACCCAGCGGCAAGTGACATTCCACAAGCGCGCAAGAAGACGAGGAGAAAGCTGACCAGTGTGTATTCATGAGGGTTTCAACGCTTAAAGTCGTGTTGATGGCTCCCAATGGGCCTTTGTTCGCGATGCAGGCACTATTTCCGTGGTCCTGAAGCCTGCTCCTCGAATCGCACAGCTACGACAGCCTCATGAGATGCATGAGACTTCGCATTGCACGGCGCTTCTCTCCAATATACTGTGTCAGTTCCTGGTGCATATACTTATTCGTTGCTTGCTCTATCACATATACATGGTACGCTGAATGAACAATTCTAGTTTGCCTCTGGGCTGAGCTTAGGTCAACTATACAGCAAAGCAAAAGCGCGCTTGATTTCGTGTGGCTGTCCGATGTCACTTGATTGCCCACCTCCCGACTGTAACCCTCAACCGCTTTTCCGTTGGACCGTCTCTTGCTTTGACTCAGAACAGCGTCAGAACAGCGAATATGGTCCCAGCGCCGAGGAAAGCGCTCCGAATGGGTGGCCGGGCCCTGCGCACTGTCTCGCGCTTGCCTGCCAGGGTCTCGGGCGGGCGCGGCAAGCGGGCGCAACAACTTCTCCCCCAACCCCGGAGAGACCCCCGTCGCGGTCCTGCGAGTCCAGATATTGGGGTGTAAATACCTGCTAGCAAAGGGAAAGGACGGGTTCAGTGATCCGTAGGTGCTTCTTCATTTGTACTTTATCGGGCCCCTGATCAGACGTTCGAACTTCGCACACGCACAGATTCGTAGTGGTTTCAGTCCTAAACACGCGTTTTCATACCCCCGTCATCAAGCGCGACACATCTCCTACCTATTTGCCCAACACCGCTACGTTCGAGTTCCCTCTGTACCTCTCGCTCGCACACCAGCTGGGCTCGATCGAGCTTGTCGTGTGGGACCAGGACTGGATCACCAAAGAGTATTTGGGCGAAGCGGCCGTGCATCTCGATAGCTGGTTCAGGCAGGAGTCGGATGGGGTTTTTGGGTTCGACGATCCAGCGAACCAGGTACGTCCTTGTGCTTTCCTATCAGTTTACTTTGCGCTGAGCTCGTGCGGCAGCCTTATGACGTCCCTCTCGTTTCTACGCGCGCTTCAACACCCGCGACGGGGGCCGTGCAGATCAAGCTTGGGTTCGTGAATAGCCCGGGTACGCTGGCGTTGATGGAGTTCAGGGATGTTTACAATGAGTTGGTGAGGAGGTCGTGGCCGAGTCTAATGTCTGCGCCGCCGGTGAGTACTGTCTTCTTTCTTCTTCTTTCTTCCGTCTTGGCCCTTCTTCTTTCCTACTCTCTTCATGGTTTTGTTACTTTATCGCTTTACCACCTCGTCCCCACCGCCCTTTCATTCCGTCATTCCGCTTACACCTTCCCATTCTCATTTGTCCCCACGTTATATCTGTCTCCACCCATCTACCTACAGCACGTCTCCCCTTCGATGAACGCATCATTTCTATGTCCTCGTATTTCACAATCGCCATCTCCATACCCTTCCATCATCCGCCCCCTCTTCTCCCTTTCTCTACATCTTTTGCTTCCGCCACTTCCCGTTCTTTGTGTTATAATACCTGGCTCATATCCATTCTTCCCCGTAGACAGAAGGCATCGGCACCCTGCGCTCGTACCAACACGGCCCCGCGTACGAAGACGACGGCGGCATCTCTTCTGATGACAGCGATAATGATAACGACGGTGACCAGGACCCGACCAATGGAGAGGCGGAAAGCGATGAAGAAGGAGAGGAAGACGGCAGGCTCCCGCCATTGGCGCATTTCGCGATCACGACGAGGATACATTGCCTGCACCATCCTCGTCGTCGTCGATACCCACCACCTCGAATTCGACCCCGACTCCCAACAGCACATACCTCAAACCTGTGAATGTATATGTACATTCACCTACACCCGTCCCTGTTCCACTCACTCTGCCGACGCCGAAACCTAGCCCAACGCTGGCTCCGCCGCCCCTACGGATCACACCACGACCCCATAACCTCGCGCTCCCTCCTCCCGCAGTAATCGCGACCCCGACGAAGTCCTCCTCACCCGTGCAGAAGATCGGCAAGATACTCAGACGGCCCGGGGCGAGTAGGACCGCGACAAGCACCAGTACGAGTGCGAGCGTTAGTGGGGGAAGTGATCCGACGACGCCGATTTCAGGGTCGTCTTCCCAGTCTCCTCCCTCGCAGCTGGAGCAGACCCCGACTGGGAAGGAAGGGAGGAATGGGAGAGCGGGTATGCGGATAACGCTACCACCCCTGCCCCTGCCCTCGCAATCGACGCCAACGTCCTCGGGGCTGCACACTACACCGAGTACGCCGAGTACGCCGACTATGTCCAGCACGAGCGCGACTGCGACGAGGAAGGGGAACTTTAGGAGGTCGTGGAGTCATACGAGTGCGATTACGCCTGCAACGCCGGTGGTGGAGGGTGCGCTAGGGCTAAGTGACAATGGGACTTCGAAGGACGTAAAGGACAAGAAGCAGAAGAAGGAGGGGAAGGAGAAGAAGGGCGACTTCAACTTCAGTCCAGAGAACGACATACTGGGGATCGTCATGTTGGAGATCCAGGGCGCGACGGATCTTCCACGGCTCAAGAACAGTGCGTCCTCTTCTCTTGTCTCGTCTCCCGCGTTAACCTTGTGAATATGTATCTAGTGACTCGTACTGGCTGGGACATGGACCCCTTCGTGGTTATCTCCTTCGGCAAGAAGGTCTTCCGCACGCGTATCATCCGGCACTCGCTGAACCCCACCTGGGACGAGAAGCTGTTGTTCCACGTGCGCGCGTATGAGGCGAGCTTCAAGGTGCAGCTCACCGTGCTCGACTGGGACAAGCTCTCGTCGAACGACTACGTTGGCGATGCGAACTTTAGCGTCGCAGAGCTCATGGGCGAAGGGCAGGGGCCGCAGGTGGACGAGCGGACGGGGCTGTACAGTGCGGATGCGGATGGGAAGCATCCGATGAAGGAGTTCAGCGTGCCGCTGAGCGTGGGGAAGGAATGTGTGTTGCCGTGGGAGGGGAAGCATCACCCGGTCATCACTTTCAGGTGAGTCTAGTTGTTTTGACCCATTCACAAGCGTGCTGATGAGGAACTAGAGCGAAGTATCAGCCTTATGCGGCTCTGCGCCAGCAGTTCTGGAGACAGTACCTCAAGGAGTACGACACCGAGGACACGGGGCTGCTTTCGCATCTCGAGCTCACCTCCATGCTGGACTCGCTCGGCTCCACGCTTAGCGCCGAGACCATCTCGAGCTTCTTCACGCGAAACGGGAAGAAGGCCCCCGAGGACGAGCTCACGATGGACGAGGCGGTGCTGTGTTTGGAGACAGAGGTGGGGCGGCCGAGGGAGGAGAAGAAGCGCATCTCGCCAGATGAAGTTCAGCTCGACTACAGCGTCCCCACGACTCCGGGTCCGGGAATGGGTACAGGCATACCGTCGATGCAGGTACCCCAACTTGCGAAGCTCGACTTCTCCGGCCCAGCCAGTGAACCAATGGATGCAGAAACTAGCGCGGGCGAGGGAGAAGACTCGTCGCGCAAGACAGTTGGACATACGATGTATGCCACGGAGTACAGCCAACAGCCGCTCAGCGACGCCACTGCGCCTGGTGGCGGGATCAAGACCAATCTTTCGTCGTATCCAGGCACGGTGCTTCGCCCACCTGCCGGGCAGCACCAGTACTCAAGCGCAGCGAGCTCGGATGCGGAAGAAGATTTATCCGGGTTCAACTCCAACTCATATCCATTTACGCCTGGTGGCGGCTCGGCAGGAGCGGCGGCGGAAGAAATCATCGAACGCGTGATCAACGTGAAGAACTGCCCGCTGTGTCATCGCCCGCGACTGAACAAGAAGGCGGAGGTGGACATCGTAACCCACCTTGCCGTGTGCGCGAGCGGGGACTGGGCGAAGATCGACCGCATCGTGGTCGGGAACTTCGTCACTGCGAGCCAGGCCCAGCGGAAATGGTATACGAAGATTATCGGTAAAGTGTCGAGCGGGGACTACAGGCTTGGAGCGGTGCGTGTCTCATTCCTCTTGGCTGCGTGCGCATATCGCTGAGCTAATCCACGTTCTCCAGAATTCAGCAAATATCATTGTGCAGAATCGTATGACGGGGCAGCTGGAGGAGGAAAAGATGCAGGTGTATGTACGAATAGGGATTCAACTGTTCTACAAGGTGCATACGCTAGTTCAGCTTCTCGCCGAGTCCTAACCGCCCATTTACGCTCGCCTGAAACACTACGCCAGTCATTTACCAGGTCATTACTGAGTCTTAGGCATTATCTATCAGTAATGCGGCAAATTATATATATCGAAAACTATATAACATGTAGACGTAATTTAGTAGGGCGCCTAGGCTAAGTTCGCCTGGGCACTCTACGTGAATCCTATGTATTACTAATTAATGAAGCGCCTAGGGTTAACTAGGATAGGCACAGTAAACTATCATAATTCATGACCATGCCTCTTATACGACAAAAACGCGGTGTTTAACGGATTAATCCGCCCGACTTGGGTCCGGTCCGGCTCCCGCTCAATCGAAAACGGACATGTTAGAGGAGCGCGACCTGTGGGAGGAGCCGCGTCTCACGGGGCTGCAACTCTCAGAATAGAAAGTAGTTGTTTGGAATGTTGTCACGACCCCGTCGCCCGTCCTGTGCAAGATGCGCGGCTCGGTTCAGTGGTAGGGGTGGTCGTTACGCTTATGGCCCGAATGGAGACTATGTTAGGTCCCCGCGGACGGAAGAGACGCATTAGATATGCTCTATACGTTCTGGACCGGCCGTAAGCTGCATGGGCTACCGTACCTGCTATAATACGTTCCGTAGTACTCACTATTCCGCCTCATGGAACTCCCGGTCAACATGAGAAGCGACGTCGTCTGAAAGATGCTGCACATGCGGGCCGGCTACCAGGGCGGCTCCTCTGAGAAAGATCGTCATACTTGTGATAGCGCTATAAGTGAGATAAACATGATAATGAATGTACGTACAAGTTAGAATGTTAAAGAGACGAGGATCGCACTGAAAGTACTCGGGTGGGCAGCGACTAAGTGTGATTTCCTATAAAACGTCTTGTACCCTTGAAGTCGGACGACAGTTGTTTGAGTTATCGCTGTTACTGTAACTCGAGTAACGGGTGCTGCGACCACTATGGGGTCGGGCGGAATAAGTGGCGGAGTCGGAGAGAGTGATACGACGGGAGGAAGGAACGGGAGATGAACATGGGAGAGTTACGGCTGAGAAAGCATTTCGTATAGTTGGAATGGTTGTTGGTCGTGCACTTCTAACCCGCTGTTTGGTTGCGGTCTTGTCATGGGCGGCTTTTGTTACCTATAAAGTTGAGGTTCCATGAGTCGGCTGTTGTACGCCTCCATACCCTCCTTTTGTTGTTCCATTCGAAATACTATATAACCACCACCTCGAGCATGACTGCAGAGTAGACGGGTGGAACTAGAAGTAATTACGATCTTTCACTCGGTATACTCGAGTTCAGTCTGCTGTAACAACATACACTGTGAACAATTTTAGTGTGAAAAGCGAAGATTGCGTGGAAGTCCTTAAGCCATAACTGTAGCAGCCCCTCCTGTTGTTCTGACAATAGGTGGTGTTCCAGCGTCGATCGCATCAAACGCAAAAGAGCTTACGTTTTGCACTTGCACTATGCACTTGCGCACTATGCACTTGCGCACTTGCACTATGCACTATGCACTTGCGCACTTGCACTATGCACTATGCACTTGCGCACTTGCGCTATGCACTATGCGCTATGCACTATGCGCTATGCACTATGCGCTATGCACTATGCGCTATGCACTATGCGCTATGCACTATGCGCTTGCACTTGAGCCACGAATATCCACAGTAGGGGGGGGAGGAAGAGGTTATGAAACTGATAAAAGGTTCCCTTTTCCCCTAAAGCCTTGAACATTCCGCACTTATGCACTTGTGCGCTTGCACTTGCGCACTATTAGAGACGGGGGTATCTACCCGCTCTGTATATCCATCCCTATTAACCGAAAACGGGATGTTAAATAAAGTACTGAACCTAGTAACCGAAATTTCAAATAGTAGTTTGTCATTGACGCAACAGAGCTATTATATAATTTAACTAATAGGGGTACACTTATTATGAAGTACTGTGGGTGCCTACAGCTACGAGTGGCTGAAGGCACGTGAAACGGAGAACGCAGAGAAGGACTGGACCGGTGCTGGGATAGGGATGGGGTTGACATAATCTTTTTGTGATATATTAAGTTACTTCCCAACCTATAGCGCTTGTCTACGGCCTAGCAGCATGAACTACGGGACGAATTACCTGTAACTGAACTCATTTGCTGCACGATATCTTTTGTAGTCGTCCAGTAGAATATATAGACGTCTACGTGTATGGAGCTCGTGGGAGGTAAGCTGAGAACCGTGGGATTTTTTCTGAATACA
>KV417559.1:97091-148448 GCA_001630335.1 Athelia psychrophila | reverse complement strand
ATTCATTGGAATCATCAAGAATTCACAGGAAGGCTGGAAAGCCATTTGATCTACGACGCCCTAATACACAATGTAAAAACTGACTGGAACTTGGGAGAATTAGATGAAGTGGACAGTAGAGAATCACATCGCGCTCGCCGCCGTCCTACAACACCAAACGTCCAATTGTCGATCCGATATAAGTACATACATTGTACAACACATAATGCTTTCAATACCGTATCGCCCTTTTCATCCGCATATTATTGTATAATCTGCCCATATCACATATCACGCGCGCAGATTCAAGACCTCTGGGCCATCCCAATGCAAGTGTTGCCCTGGTCGAAGACGGCATACACCGATTTCAGGAACACTATCCCTTTAAGTTATCAGTAAATGAAAGGGGCTTAAATGAGCAATGAGTCGCACCATCCCCAAGGATATCGAAAGGGTTGCTTCCACGGCTCTGGATGCCACCGAAGAGGAACCCGTCGCCCGCAGCGCCGAAAGAGAAGTCCACTGTGTTGACCTTAAAAGTCAAATCGCCGACTGCGAACTCGACATCCGGGACTGTTGCACCGGCGGGGTAGCCGTAGCCGCCCTGATTTTGTTCCAGCTTCGAACCGGGGATGGTGGCCCAGATGGCCGATACGACAGAATAAGAGATAAGCGCGAGGGTGGTGCCACTTATGGATAATATAAGTGAGCTGTGAATGGACGAAGGTGTTAAATGCGTACGTGTCAGCGATAGCGGTATTTAATGAGAGCTCAATTGTCTCTCCGTTGACGATCGCTTTAGTCGCCGAGAACATCCAGAATCCTTGGGATTTATCGACAGGGGTGTATTTTATGCTAAAAAAAGAATGTTAAAGAGGGATACCTCGGGAGCAACAATGTGAAGCACTCACTCGGTCTCCTTAACGCCTGCCTTGGCGGCATCGATGACACCGAAGGTGTAGAATCCGTTATTATCGCCCTTGTCTAAATTCACAGTGAAGAGAGGCTAACACCGCGGCCACGCACGCAGTCAGCTCCAAGAAATCGCCAGAATATGAAGAGCCGCACCAAATCAATGATTCCCTGCCGGATCATATTTTCGACGGGGGTAGCCTGGGCGTTAGGTGTGACGGTGTTCAGCGAGGGCCAATCCCAACAGCCCGTCCGACCCGCCGTCCTGCTGGAAAGACGACCTTGCAGTGCGAGGCATATTGACGACCAGTGAGACTCGTACATAGTAGCAGTTGCGCGAGGCACGGAGGCAGCCATCGATAACAAGACATGATCAGTACATATATATAGCAGCACCGATCCTGAGATATAGAGATCGAGACACTGGTACTGGGACAGACAAGGGACAGAGGCACTTTGTTAGATTGTATGGCGACGCCAGAGCGCCCCGAATCGGCCCGGTTCACCCGACTATCGCCGATCTGCTTATCCAGCGTCCAACACAGTTCGACCTCCTCGTTTATCGTCATCCTCGGGCTAGAAGTATGCCCACACGGCCAAAATGAGTTGTTCCCGCTGCGATGCTAGCCTAGCGTCTGATCCTGCAGTTCCTGTGCATCATGCCTTGCTCGACCCACTTCAGTCTTATCCGTACCCTTGGCCGCTGATATGTAAGGTACATCCTGACAGTCGTCATCTGGGCGCGCTCTCGTCCTCTCCTCCCATAGTCACTGTCACTCGCTATGGTGCGCCCCTTCCCTTTTCATCTTCAATCCAACATCGAGCCGACTCCTACCTGGCCTGACCCTCTGTAGCATTTCGCGCGCTTTGATTTTTTTCTCACTAGCGTTCACCTTGTTCCATGCGCGTACTTCGTGTCCTCCGAGCCCCCCCTCCGGTATTATCTAGGAGCGGCATAGACCACAAGGCGACTGATGAGTTCGGCAGTGCGTATCTCATACTTCCATGCACCCATGTCCTTTTTCGCTTTTTCGTCCCCTCCCCCGACACGTACACGATCCTCGTCCTTTAACAGAAAGGTTATATCTTCCCCTTCGTGTTACCTGCCCTGTTCACTGAATTTCATTGTCCATTACAATCTTCCCGCACTTCCTTCCCATACGGTGTTCATTATCTCCTTCTCCTTCTCTCGATGCCTCCCTCACGTTGAAGCAGCGCACCCGCCGCCTCTTTTGAACCCGGCTCGCACCCGTGTCTCCCACGCACACCTGCCTCGGTCCCGAATTCTGTATATTTACCACGGATGTCTCCCATGTCTGTCTCCTATGCCCCGCCCCCTACACTAAATTGCTATGAGATTATGGTAACGTAGAAACCCGAGCGCCGCATCAAGCCGCCGTCGCGACGCGCTCCGCCCTCTTGCACCACCTCCGGACCGACCTCCTAGACGTGGACACGGACGGGGACACGCCGATGGTCGATCCGCGGACCAGCATGGGCGTGCAGGCGGGCTACTCGCGCTGTGCGCCACCCCGACGTCATTGTGTTCAGCCGAGGCGCCGATCCCGTGCCTGCGTGGAGGCTGGACTTACCGATCGACGATTCAAATTCGGGGGCGGGGGGCTGGAATTAGTCGTTCGTTGATGCGATCACTGTGCTTGTCCCTGCGTTAACTGGCTCAGACAACGCAAGCACAAACCTAAACGCACACGCGAGAATGAGAATGCAAGCGGGCTTCAAGGGATGATGATCATGAACACCACCATACTGCACACCTTCCTCCCCACCATCTCCATCGCCGCCATCGCGTTGCTCATCTAGCCCGGCGCGCTGTCCCGCGCCCGCATACTTAGCAAGAAAGGGGGTGCATGGCACCAGTGCCTCGCCACGGTGCTCATTGGAGAAAGTATCGATGAGGACTGGGAGGTGGATAATCCGTGGGCGTTGTATCACGATACACAAGGTGGATTTGGCGGGTCTCATGCTTCGGATCTGGCACTGATTCATATGCATATTTCCAGTGTATGTGCATAATCCCATCTCAATCGATCCTGCCGCACGGGGACGTCTTTTTAGCGCTCGAATTCAGATCAAACGGAGAGGGAATGGGTTCGGCGAGGGAGGTAGAGAGTGGTGGAGGGGAGAGTGGTGGAGGATGCGACGACGGGGATTCCCATTTTGACTATCATCTTGTTGTAAGTCGTAAGACCACCGACGTGTGCGCCCACCGAACGTCTGTAGGGCCCGACGTGAAGCGCGGCATGATCGCCCACAAGGACCAATTGCCAAAACACGCGTCAACGGATGGGGAAGGACGATCGCAAGCGGCCAGGAGGAGAAGAATTCCATCGGAAGGGTCTGATGAAACACGCATTGGCCCAAAAGGGTTGATTGGGGAAGCCCTCGCGTTCCCTAATCTTACTCTAAAGCCAACCAGGCGGGGCTGGATGTGCGTGTGAATGTGAGGTCGCGGCTGGGACAGCTCTGGAATAACCTGAAGCATGAGCACGGTGATCCAGAGGCGATTCCCGAGACGTCAGGGGACCATTGAAATCAAGGTAGAGGCACAGAGCAGGGGCGAACGGGAATGAAAACGCGATTGTGACATTGATTACATGGGATGGTGTAATAAAGCGGAAATGATAGAAATGATTCGAAGAAGGTAGAGTTGGCAGGGGATGCGTGAAAGCTTTTCATCTAAAGCGGAAAACAGGTCAGTGAAACGGCTCAAAAATGCACGGGGCTGGATTGCGTGAATCAAATGTGCGGCACTCACCGTCCTTCCCCAAAGGGATTCGCCACCGTCACAAACGGCAGCGGAACGTTATCTAGTCCTTTATATTCCAATAGACGCCTCCTCAAATTCAAATCCTTTTCACCTTCTTCGAACTTGAACTTGATATTGTCGTCTGTCATGCGGGTAGGGAGCATTATGCGACTCCTTATTACTCCCTTGACACGCCATGGGACTGCGATAAGTGCAGGCATCGGGTTGTCCAATTTCTCCTCTCTGAAAAAGCGATTGATAGAGATACATGCGAGCACATCGTCTTGGTAGTGCAAGTTGTTGGCATCTGCGAACTTGGCGGTATCTTTGTATGAAAGCACATAACCGCCGACCAAAGTAACCATGTTGGTGGGATAGCTCCTGGTGCGTAGATATCAGCATGCATACCGGATGGCGATTACAAAGGAACTCACAAGTGCTGGAACAAGTGGAGGAAATGGGAGAGGTGATTGTCGGGCGCCAGTGACTAAATAGTCGCCGCTACGTGTTAAATGTTCCGAGTCTGCTCGGCGTCCGTTATCTAGAATCAAATAGATAGCCGTTTCATGTTCCGCTTCACAGGGAACTGTGTAGAATGCTGGGTATTGTTCCTAGAGCTGTGATCGTGGAGGGGGAGTGTTAATACTATATAGTACATACATTTACAACTCGCACAGCGGACCGACAGTACATACGATTACATAATCACGTTACTTACATTCGTTGACACGCGTCTCTCTTTCCCTCAGTCGTTTACAATCCGACTGAGGTGAGTACTAGCTACTATCCTGTTCCACTCATTACTGACATATACCTAGGTCTAACTATCATTAGGTATATATACAATCTACTCGTTTACAATCCGACTGAGGTCTAACTATCATTAGCTTCATCGATCATCATGGGGAAAGTAACCATCTACTGTGGGGTGCGCACAAACTCCTCCATCTCACTCCCGCAGCCAGCTCATCGAGTCCGTGTCATCAACAGATATCTGGCTGCACACCGGACATGCATCGCTCAGAGTGGTTTGACAGACTTTTCAACGATGTGCCTGAAGAAGGCGATGTAAAGATAGGGCCCATAGTGCGCGCCGCACTCCTTTCCTTGATAGATGATCGCGAAAAGCGCAGTCAAGACGATGTGACCCTGATTGGGCCTCCCATCTCGAAAGACGACCCGGAAAGCCGAATGCCCGGGCTTGAAGAACTGGATGAAGGCTTTGACGCAGCCATGCTTTCTGCCATCACCAACGAATCTCTGCTTCTGTACAGATGCACCGTCGTCGACGACGACTGGGGCTACGGTGTTGTATCCTCTCCAGAACGTCCAGAACGTGACAATAGCGGACACTGTGTATCCCTCGGCCCAATCGTCATGGTACAGACCAGCGCCCTCTCCATTTTACTGCACGCAACTTTTGGCCGCATGAGCGCTCCTCGCTTCTGGCGATTGATGATGGTGACTATTCGTACCACCGCAGCACCATCGGAATACGTTATTCCTGGCATCAATTATGGCGCCTTGATGCACGAGAACTATGTGTGGGACCAGTTCCCACACGGCACAATTTGCATGGAGTCGGATGAGGTAGCGAATCTGGAACCATTGGGCGACGAGGAGCAAGTGAGACAGACCATATTGAATCAAGGGCACTACTGGGTATGGCTCAGTCCCGACTGGTAAGTGTCTCATCTTCTTCGAAATTGGTGTCCTCTCCGGTATTCATGCTTTCTACTTCACAGTTTCCCATTACAGCCAAATTCCCGCATCGACTCATGCCCGATCCTCATCGAAGCTGCATCGTCGTCGCTTAATAGCGCTCACAAACTCTCATCAATAGAGCATGTACCTCAGGAGCTCCTGGTACTCATCAGCTCGCAACTCCCGCTTCCTACCTTTCTGTCTCTCGCCTCTGCGTCTCGCCATCTCCGCTACAAACTTCTCGGCACAGACTCGGACCGCAATGCGTTCGCGCGGAGTTGGATGACCGATCACGCGCGTTGGTATGTCCCTCTACCCCTTCACCCGTCTCTAAAAGGAGCCTGGAAGAAATCCGATTACCGCGAGCAGGAGGACGAGGAATTTACCCCTCCTAAGAGCGATGTTGCCGCACTGGACTGGGATTATCTTCGCCGGTGTCTTGCCAGTGGCTCGATGAGAAACAGAAAGCGCATTTGGAACGTTGCGGAGCAGTTGGAGAAGAAGACAGACGAGCTTGGGATTTAGTCGAAGTTGCGCCTGGTTGCACCTTTTCTTTCTCTTCCAACTGACTTGATATCCGAAAAGTGAACGTGCCTGCGCATTTGTGTGTATCTCGATTGCATGCACCTCGCCTCAGTGGATTCTGGATTCAAATCTCCTAATTACGCCCACTCGATTTACCTAACCATCTGTGAAATTCGAATCAAACACGTGGAATGCAATTTGCCGCACTCTAACGGGAGAGTATTGGGAGAGTAAGAATCGATGCGCATTCCACCCTTTCTCACATGAGCGCTAGCTGGGACAGTGGCTTCCGTGACCTCGATGCTTCTGAACTGACAATTGCAAATAAAACAAATGACCATACCCTGGACGAGGACTTGTGTCCGGCGAGTAGATAGTGCGATAGTGATAATGAGATGGTGATTTGTGAAGAAGTGTTTAGATTGTACGAACCCAGCGGCAAGGGACATTCCACAAGCGCGCAAGAAGACGAGGAGAAAGCTGACCAGTGTGTATTCATGAGGGTTTCAACGCTTAAAGTCGTGTTGATGGCTCCCAATGGGCCTTTGTTCGCGATGCAGGCACTATTTCCGTGGTCCTGAAGCCTGCTCCTCGAATCGCACAGCTACGACAGCCTCATGAGACTTCGCATTGCACGGCGCTTCTCTCCAATATACTGTGTCAGTTCCTGGTGCATATACTTATTCGTTGCTTGCTCTATCACATATACATGGTACGCTGAATGAACAATTCTAGTTTGCCTCTGGGCTGAGCTTAGGTCAACTATACAGCAAAGCAAAAGCGCGCTTGATTTCGTGTGGCTGTCCGATGTCACTTGATTGCCCACCTCCCGACTGTTTATAACCCTCAACCGCTTCTCCGTTGGACCGTCTCTTGCTTTGACTCAGAACAGCGTCAGAACAGCGAATATGGTCCCAGCGCCGAGGAAAGCGCTCCGAATGGGTGGCCGGGCCCTGCGCACTGTCTCGCGCTTGCCTGCCAGGGTCTCGGGCGGGTGCGGCAGCGGGCGCAACAACTTCTCCCCCAACCCCGGAGAGACCCCCGTCGCGGTCCTGCGAGTCCAGATATTGGGGTGTAAATATCTGCTAGCAAAGGGAAAGGACGGGTTCAGTGATCCGTACGTGCTTCTTCATTTGTACTTTATCGGGCCCCTGATCAGACGTTCGAACTTCGCACACGCACAGATTCGTAGTGGTTTCAGTCCTAAACACGCGTTTTCATACCCCCGTCATCAAGCGCGACACATCTCCTACCTATTTGCCCAACACCGCTACGTTCGAGTTCCCTCTGTACCTCTCGCTCGCACACCAGCTGGGCTCGATCGAGCTTGTCGTGTGGGACCAGGACTGGATCACCAAAGAGTATTTGGGCGAAGCGGCCGTGCATCTCGATAGCTGGTTCAGGCAGGTGTCGGATGGGGTTTTTGGGTTCGACGATCCAGCGAACCAGGTACGTCCTTGTGCTTTCCTATCAGTTTACTTTGCGCTGAGCTCGTGCGGCAGCCTTATGACGTCCCTCTCGTTTCTACGCGCGCTTCAACACCCACAACGGGGACTGTGCAGATCAAGCTTGGGTTCGTGAATAGCCCGGGTACGCTGGCGTTGATGGAGTTCAGGGATGTTTACAACGAGTTGGTGAGGAGGTCGTGGCCGAGTCTGATGTCTGCGCCGCCGGTGAGTACTGTCTTCTTTCTTCTTCTTTCTTCCGTCTTGGCCCTTCTTCTTTCCTACTCTCTTCATGGTTTTGTTACTTTATCGCTCTACCACCTTGTCCCCACCGCCCTTTCATTCCGTCATTCCGCTTACACCTTCCCATTCTCATTTGTCCCCACGTTATATCTGTCTCCACCCATCTACCTACAGCACGTCTCCCCTTCGATGAACGCATCATTACTATGTCCTCGTATTTCACAATCGCCATCTCCATACCCTTCCATCATCCGTCCCCTCTTCTCCCTTTCTCTACATCTTTTGCTTCCGCCACTTCCCGTTCTTTGTGTTATAATACCTGGCTCATATCCATTCTTCCCCGTAGACAGAAGGCATCGGCACCCTGCGCTCGTACCAACACGGCCCCGCGTACGAAGACGACGGCGGCATCTCTTCTGATGACAGCGATAATGATAACGACGGTGACCAGGACCCGACCAATGGAGAGGCGGAAAGCGATGAAGAAGGAGAGGAAGACGGCAGGCTCCCGCCATTGGCGCATTTCGCGATCACGACGAGGATACATTGCCTGCACCATCCTCGTCGTCGTCGATACCCACCACCTCGAATTCGACCCCGACTCCCAACAGCACATACCTCAAACCTGTGAATGTATATGTACATTCACCTACACCCGTCCCTGTTCCACTCACTCTGCCGACGCCGAAACCTAACCATTTGATACGACGTTTCTGCTACCAGAAACGAGCAACCAGCAGCGCCTGATTAGGCCAGAAATTCTCAACCAACACCCAATCGGTCCTACATGTCCCAACCAACATCCAATGCAGCCAGAAATTCTCAACCAACATCAACCAACCAACACCCGATTGGGCCGAAATCTTTCACCCAACCAACCAACATCCGATTAGGTCGTAAATTCTCAACCAACCAACCATCCAACCAACCTCCGATTAGGCCGTAAATTCTCAACCAACCAACCATCCAACCAACCTCCGATTAGGCCGTAAATTCTCAACCAACCAACCAACCAACCAACCAACCTCCAATCCATCCAATTCTCAACCAACCAACCACCACCCAATTAGGCTGGAATATTTACCAACCAACCAACCGAACCTTCAACCAACCCCCTATTGATACGAGCGCCTCTGTGTTTTCGATGTTTTGAAAATCTCAGAACAATAAGCATAAAAATGGCCGAGGGGGAAATTGAACCCGCAACCTTGCGCACATACAAGTATTATTGTGAACATGTGCTTTAACCAGCTGCGGCAGTTGGATGTACAGTACACCCACAATTACAAGGCTAACATATGCGCAACACATTCCAACCCTCACCAACCCAATCTGAATGCCCTTGAAAATCGCAACACTGTGCACTCCAGATCAGTCAGGAAAAGCCCTGTAAGTCCCCAGAAATAGTTGCACAGGTACATGAAGATATCCTCACCGAGAAGTGCAGAAAAAGCAGCAGGCAAATTAAATTTACCTACTTGATGCACACCCTATCGCAAATCCAGAACAAACGACGTCACTACAATCGAATCGAATCAAGCCGCGGCTTCAAAGCTTACGAGTTGAAATTCACACACTAAACATCAAGTCTATTCAACACGGGTGAGTCCGAAACATTTACTTATAGCTGCCATCTAATAATTGACTTTTAGACCCTGGTGCTGTGTGAGACACGCTGTGATTGCAGGTTATCTGCACCATCCCTCCTATGCTCCCGTGCATGCACATCGCGCAATATCTCCCCGTGCTCTCCCGCGAGCCCTCTCCCCGGTCCCACCACCAGCCCCATTCATATTCAAACCTCGAACACACCCGAAAAGTGGGTGTCTTGATGCTTCGCGTGCGGCTGCCTCCCATCCACCAACAACCAGCAACATTGAATGAACTCCCACACGTTCTCCAAACGTGCCGGGTTTGATATCACAACATTTTCCGTACACACCCTCGGGCCCAACAATGAAATCACTTGCACGCAGCGAGCGATGGATCATAACCGCACCAGCATTTTGAAAGGTTGTTCAATGTTGGTTATGGTACGTCCTTTCTTCCCTCTGCGCAAATCATCGCTGATGGAACATGCACAGTGTTACATGCGGAGAACTTGAACATACATCGCCCCAACGGGCTCGATCTCCCCGCTGCGCACTCATATCTCGAGGCCCGCATCATCGGCAACCGGCTGCTCAAGCACATCTTCTGCTCCCTCCTGACGAAGCACCGCACTCCCATCACTCACTTTCTACCTCCTTGACCTTTGGCTCGGATCCCATGGACCATCTTCTATGTATCATCCTTTACTGTATATTGTACCTTCATTGCTTGCCTCCAGATTCGCCTGAATTACGCCCACGACTCATATCTATGGACTCTGCACATTCTACCCGGATAATGATTATATCATGACTCAGCTTCCGCGAAATCTCTATCTCTTTCCGCTCCAATGGCGCGCCACCGTGACGAGATTACACTATAGCATTATGTAGGCGAAATGTGGGGCGCAATGTGCGTCGAAACTACAAGTATGTTATCCATTGCATGCAGATTCGTCGGGCGGAACAGATTATCTGGAGATTCTGGACACAATGTGATCGTCACCTGGGTGTTTTACGATCATCACGCGCACAAAAATCAGTGCCTTGTGACCTGTGCCTGAAGCGTAATTTGGGCAAATTTGACATCACAGTTCAGCCATCCGTAAGTAAGTCACACCGATATTGCATCAGGATAATAGTTGGCCCCTCATTGATCGGCCCACCTATTTGGAAAGACTAGGCCAATGGGTATGTCTTCTGACTCAGCACTACATTCATTCATTCCTCACTGACGCGTCCTTTCGGTGCAGGCATCGCGGGAACACTTCTGAACAGCCGGCTCTGTAGGTTATCCCTTCTCAACTCCAATTAGTAAGTCCCTCTTCGTACTTTGCAGCTAGATATCACCATTGCATTAACAGCTTCCATTATCCCGTTCCATCATGCACTGCATCGCGTTATCATGTGCATTGTGAGCCACCAGCTACCTCTTTCGTGTTATTTGACTACTCGCCTTATTTCTCACCAGTTTAGCCTCGTCTCGTCTCGCTATTCAAACCGGCTATTCTTGTGGTCTCCTCTCGCGACTGTGCCACGCGACACCCTCTTCTACCTTGTGACTGTGCTAATCTAGTCGTTGCACTACCATCTCAATCGTGTAATGGCTACAAGATATATAATTATTTTGAACTATTTTTCGTGCGGTGTGACCAGAAGGAGGAGCAGCAATCAGCACTGCCCATTCCCAATGGTCAAAAGTTATGTGATATATCTGCTGCTGCGTATTATAGCACCTTACAAAGCCGAGCATACCTTAGAAGACGCAACCCCCTGAGATACACGGATTTTAACCCGGCCGATTGTTGGCAGTTTTGTATGTTCTGGCGCTTAGTGCATACCGACTCATACATGCTAAATCGATATGCATGTGATGGCCTTGAACGCAACTGAACCAAGATCGTTTATCGTTATCCGGATCCCTCCTCGGGAAGGCTCCAGCCGCGCTCGAGGAGAATTCATCCTCGGATCTGGATTGTTGCTCTAGATATCTGATGCGCCGCCTCAATGCAATATCCCGCTGCTGGGACTTGGAACACGGGACGTGAGTATTGAGCGCGGATTCCAGACCCCCGACCGCGACCCGCTTCCAACCGTCAGCGGCCTGCATTCAGGATCTCATGATCTCAGGACCCAGCGACCAGCGTCCAGACACGTCGGATCCCCCTGCGCTCAGCACCGCACCCGAGCACGATTCTAATATCAATGTCTTGTCCCCTCTTCCCGTCCAGCCTCCAGCCTCCTCAAATACGCCTGGCAAACTCCAGACCCCCCGCTTTAGCAGCCCACCCGACAGCCCACCCGACAGCCCCTGACAGCCGACAGCGGCAGCATCGCAGAGCCCGACTCGCACTGCTATTTCACGAATCACGGGTGCCGGCTGCTGCCTGCCCGCATCTCCTGTTTACAGCACCTCCAAGCGCCCTCCTTCGATATCAATATCGATATCGCCTTCCACGGTGGTCCTGCCACCGCACGGTCCTCGGCTACTGCTATTTCGGATTTCGTATCTCGGAGCCTGGTTCCACTCCAGGCAACATTCAACATCCTGCACTTGAAGCTTGAAGCTTGATAGGGGACCCGGGACAGCGAGTCGCAACGAACTGCTCGGGGTTCGAGTATGAATATTAATGACACGCGGCCAGAGCGTGTCCACTGTTTACTCCCCTTCGACGGTGTACCCTGATATTGATATGGACACATGATGATGTGCTGCTCGCGATTCACTATACTGTATACAGCTGTACTGTATACAGCTGTAGGGGATCTCAGCAATGAGCGCTGAGCACACACTCGCGCCGGAGGATCGTGTTATTCGTGATTCACTATACTGTATACACCTGTATGGGATTTCAGCAATGAGCGCTGAGCACACACTCGCGCCGGAAGATCGTGATTCGTGAGTGATGACACAGTGGAGGTATAAGGTATCGCTGGCACGGCACGACACACGATTCTGAGGCATCGATAAGGAGGCATCGATAAGGAGGCTGTGGACGCATGAGAGGCGAACAGCGATCAGCAGTGAGCACCGTACATCGTAGAAGATTCAAGAGAAATAAAAACACATTGGGTGCTTGTTCGAATTTGGCGCTTGTTAATATCAGACATCCGGCTCGAGAACATAACATATGATTAATGTGTGGCAGCAGTTCGTCTTCACATCGAGCGAATTGATTTGATCAGGGCTTGAATTGGTTTTTAAAAACACGCCTAGTGGGTTTTGGCATATTGTAACAATTGGAAAGGAACGGAGGTGAATGGCAAGGAAAATACACGAGGAAGAGGAACGATTAATATATAGGGACGTTTTCATGAAGGAGAATGAGTGGAGAAGGGATATATACACATCGGCAGATACCGCGAGCGTGCCCCATCGACCGAGGTACAGCAGCTCGACCATCCCCCCTGCGAGGAGCGCACCGGGCACGCCAATGACACTGAGGATAACCTGGGTACTATCTATGCGGACATCAGTGTGATCCTCCCCCAATTCAACAGAGATAGATACGCACAAGTGATGTACACACTCCCATCCCCAAAGTCCGCGCCAAGAACACCAGCTCGATGAGCGCACATATCACGATGAGCAAGGACGCGCTGGGCGCCAGTCTGCGCGTGGCGAAGAGCCCGCGCACATGGGAGCTGGAGAGCTTTGCCAGGTCGCGCCGAAAGGCCCAGAGCGAGCTCGTATCGTGCCCCGGCTGCCTCTATGCCCCCTCCTCGTTGATGTGGCCTTCGAGCCGTTCCGCGAACTTCTCGAACGTGAGCGTCGAGGTGGTCCTGTTGTACGCGGCGACTTTCTGGATGATGTTGATGGCGTCAGCGTCACACTTGGCCCGTCAGGTACTTGGGCGACTCTCAGAGGGTGAAGAGGAAGAAGCGAATGAACCAGAAGACGAGCATGAAGCCGCCCATTGTGTAGAGGAGGTAGCGCAAACCCATGATGGAGGATTTGGAGCACAGGAGGGGGCGGCGGCGGCAACGGTGCCAGCTGGGCATGATAAGTGAGCGGAGCCGAGGAGGGTCCATGCAATCTAGAGGGGATTGCATGAGCGCGAAGTCTAGGGGTTGAGATAGAAGCATGGAAACGAAGATGAAGAAGTAAAGATAGATAAGGGAAAGGAATATGCAGAGCAGACGAGTTGGTACATAGTATAAACTAAGCTGACGCGCTGTTGTAAAGGTGGGATGGAGGCACAGGATCGCGGGGTGGAAGTTTGCATGACAGTAGGTATGCGGATGCAACAAAGCAAAAAACAAGATGCGAGATATAGGAGAGCCAAAAGGTCACTCACCAGACTACCGATCAGCTTGCGACCAGCTGCACAAACACCCACCAAACACTCAGGACCATCAACAGGTAACCCCCCCTCGGCACAGACTACAACAAGATCGCGCTGCCAACGGGCAAGTTCCTGCCCACACCAACAATCCAGCAAGCCGCGAGCACGGACAATGCCCCACGTAGGGGCCCGCACGTGCTGCCAACGCGAACACCCTGACAATGATGACGGAGGGCACGAACACCGTCTGGTTTCTCGTGCTGAAGTCGAGCGCGGCGAAGAATGTCTGTTGGAAAGGCCTGGATCAAGATACAGCTCTGAGACCGAGGGATAGGAGCAGGGAGGAAGGGGGTTTCAGTGCGAGTCAGGCAGAAGAGGTGACACACCGGAGAGGGTTTCTCATCGGTGTTCGTTAGACCAACTAGATCCAGCAACGCCACGACACATGGAAAGTGGTGATAGTGCAGTAGAGCAGAAAGTGCATGGATGATGTGCGAAAAGAATCCGACGATCACGATCACTTCCATTCACAGCGTTTTGGGTTGATGTTGGAAAGATCTAATATCTCTGAACCTCGCCCCGAGGACGTGGCATAGTAGTATACTCCTCCCCCTTCATATCGCGGCCTGAGCACGTCCAGTGCGTCTCAGACGTTCCATGATACCACTGGCGTCAGTCTGCGAGTGTCTCACACGCTTGCGGAGCCCCCTCTGCCCTTTCCGGCGCCCAGTCAATCCGCGCCACCCGGCACGCGTGGCATCTGAGACATACCTGAGACCATCACACAATTCCTGGAACTCGTATATATTCCGAGGGGCTCGAGAGTCAAGGCCCCGCATCTCGCGTGCAATGTATCCTTATTTTCGTGGGCTCTGCCGCTGATTTCAGGGCAGAGCCGCTCACCGGCTACTCTCACACCATTGAATACTCTGAGAGGAAAGATTAGATGGTATTTCATTCGATTATTTGATTGTACAAAGTGCAAGGAGGACTAGATTCTCAAATAAAAATGGAGAAATGTGATACCTATCGGTGCACTGCTGATGCTAAGAGGTTCCATCAGCAGTGACGCGACCGAGGTATGCGTTTTATTTTTATCCGCCCCCACCCGAAACGCCATCGGACCTACGCATAGGTTGCAGACTATCACAGCAAGGGGATCGTCTGTGAGAAAAACCGTCATTCAGATGGTCCCAAAACTTCACAGAATACACGTACCAAACATCCCTTTCCTCAAAGGCAATCGGGGTGCAGCGGCAACAAGGATCACATCGGACCACCTGAACCGGGCGACCAGCCACAGCAAAGTGAGCAATGGAGGCTGAGGCAGGTATGGGGTGCACTCCCGTGACTATGAACCAGGGATATGAGAAGATGCGTAGATGGAAGAAAGGGGCGGTAACCCTGCGAAGGGTGTAAAGGAAAGGCGTTAAAAAGATCTGAGCTTAGCCAGCTGTGAATTTATAGCCGAACGGAAAGAGGAGGGGAGAATATTGTAATATATACCATGATGATAATACTGATGATTAGACTATTCCAATTGCGCCTCCCGGAGGTCGTATGCACCTCGGGAGCTCGGCGGCTTAGCCGAAAGCAGGTGTGGAGCATTGCAGAAAATTGGGAACGGCCCGGGGAAGAATCTGCGGGCTCCGAATCTGGGCCGCAGTGAGAAGATTATAGAAAACTTGGATAGGATGTATCGGTAATGAGCCGGATGTTTGATGCGGTTCCTTCTATTTTACTCTACCTGCATTCAGCTCTATTATCACAGGTGGAGCTTGATCACATAAGGCACAAGTTTCCAATAAATCACACAGTGCGTGTCCGACAGCATGTGTAAAGGTACGGGGGTCATAACATAGGACAATAAGGGGAGAAAGAACTTCAATACAGACAGCCCTGTTTCATTTTCACGAGCCGAACCATGAAGGAACAAACCACCACAACTCAACCCCTAGCCGATGATCGTGCAAGCAAAAAGGTAAATGTGTGTGCCGCTGAGGGCTGAGCTATCTCTCACTGTTCATCACACCCAATAGATGGCCGAAGGCAAGAGCAGCCTTCCACTGTTATACCACCGAAAGGGACATATAAGAGAAGTCGACGAAGCTGTGAGGACCAGGATGCCGGTGTTCCAATTGATACACAGAACACCACAAGGGGCCACCGTCACAGCCAGTGTAGTTTATGTTCAGAGACCGGAAAAACGTGCTCGAAGACTTGATAGACAAATTTTCAATTGAAGGTGTGTTGTAAAATACCTCGTGTTATACGGTCACAATTCAACATTGACCTCCCACCTTAGCTACCTCGGTGACGGTGTGGCGCAACGATCGTGTATCATCCACTGTGTTAATAGGTTCAACTCATTGGACCTTTGTGTGTCGTATATTTATATGCACAAATGCACACTGCTTGGGCAGTTCACACATGCTCCTACATAGTATACAGATATACTTAGCACAGACATTATAAGGGGTGTTCACCTTCTAACTTCGCCCCGGATAAAAAGCCCGCCACCGCCACCGCCTTGATTTCATTTCAACACCTACCTTCGTTCCTGACGCCTTCCCGATATGCCCGCCAATCTTCTTGCCGTGCTGTAGAAGGAAATCCCGGTCGGTTAATCATGAAACACACCGGGGGGCTCTAGAATGTGGGCAGTTCACCATCTTGACATGTATCGCCAACCTGCAACAATATTTCCAATGGCTGTCTGCCGCTCCATCCATCTTTTCACATTATTTGCACCCCCTTTCTCCTCAGGCGGGATCTCCGGAGATCTTGACACGCACCCACTATCAGCTCCCACTCCCCTGGCACCTCCGAGCATCCGGTGACAAGTTTGTGCGCATGTTTCGGAATTTTAAGGCTGGGCTATTTCTCAAATCAAATCATACAGTACAGATGTGGAAGTGTTGTTTCGTCAGAGGGCCTCCCACTTTCCGAAACCTCACCACTGTTTCCCTTCAACATGCCCAAAGCCGACATCACTAAATCTTCCATCGTACCATATCATCGTTTAACACCAAAGACGGGTCTCATGAGTGGTACACAGGATATCACCGACTATTCTGACAGAACACTGGAAGAAATTGAGTGAGTGTTTCGATATAGCTTGAGGACCTGACTCAATGGGCTCTCAGCTTGAGCGATACAGCCTGGAGCTTCACGCTTATCCGAGAAATCGTGGTCGACAAGGCGCTGACTATTCAGATGCTGCCTTTCATGGCTCCAGCCAATACACCACCAAATGATGGACACTGGCTTCTCGCCCAGCGACTGCTGGAAACACTGCACCCACTCTGCCTGATGGCAGGCACGCAGCGCTCAGCATGGTGCCTCAAGATCCGGCAACGATTATTCATGTAAGCCTTCCACCTCACCGCATCCATAACACTCCACTCAATGATACATGGACCAACCACCAGCATGTCCGGCTTAGTCGCCAGCTGCGAGGCGCAAATGGGTGCAGCTTGTGCACATGTAATGTATGAGGAAGAAGTCGCAAGCTCCAATGATGTCGCATTTATCGCAAAGTGGGGTACGTGGCCTCTCAGCCGCTCCTAAGAAGATCAGAATATTAACCCTTCCCTATTGATAGCTGTTATCCGCACATCTAATCCGTGGTTTTTTGAAATGCGCCGTCTCCAGCTCTTGCGACACACCGTTGTAACACCCAATGACGCCCACGATACACTTGTACTCCGCCGATTGCCTTTGAGAATTGCAGCGCCTATAGCAGAGTTCCAGTATGAGCTAGAGGAAGACGAGCCAAGCGGCCATCTGCGCTATTAGAATAATCTATACATAACCTGTGTTCATGTAATGGCAAGCATCTCTGGTTCAAACCTGTTTCGTGAACATCGTACCTGTGTTGCCTGTGTAACGAGATGCTCATCCTGCTTTCTCGCCACATGTGGGTACACCAGTTCCAATTTCATTGTTATCACTTGGTTTGGTTTCCATTACAAGCATAAAGCCTTCTGCAGAGTGCTTCGAGTGCATTTTCCCTCTTAATAATCGGGCCATGCTTTGATATTCGAAATGGTATGGCGTTCACGCACCTGATTCTTGTTGTAATTATTGAGCCGCTCCCTGGGGCTCACAACCGCTGTCTGGATCTTCGATCAAGATTCAAGCACACCGTTTCACTCTGTCCCAAGGGCAGGGATTTTTACAATTGCCCTACCAGTCATCTCACCTCGTGCTCGCGTCTTTTCCTACATGACGCCTCACCCGTTGGGCCTTGTGTTTTCTCGCCCCAAAACCGCGTACACCCTCGCTTGTGGACTTCAGCTGCGCTGTCCATCACCCCGGTTATATCGCACTTTCTCTCCCATGCAAAACTTGTAACCGGTCCATCAGGACCTCCGAGAATATTTAATTTGAACAACTGCCGTTGGTGGTCCTGGTACGATGGTGGTGGCACCGCTCCCCTAATATTTGCGCATTATAAGAACTCGACTCCCTTTATCGCTTCCTTCGGTGATCTCTCATCTTTATGACTTCAAAAGTATCCTCAAAAGCACTGCCCAAAGACCGATCCCACGCATTTGAAAAAGCATCTACTCCAAAGCCCTTCCTGCACAACGACCAAACCCTCATCATTGGCATTGGACACAACGCGCAAGGCACAAGAGTCTACATTTGCCCGTTGTGCAACGCGGACTTCCAGACTCGTTCTTCCTTCTGCCGCCACGCCGGCAAGCACGACTTTCCTCTCGGATCCACCCTCTTCTATAGTGTGCTCGAAATTGTTGAAATGCAAAGTCAGTCTAGATTTATTCTTGTTTACTCTACCTCGTCAACTGATCATTGCTTTAGCCGTCATCGCAACCGCAGTCGCCCCTCAAGTTCCGGTTCAAGTTCCGGTTCCAATAATGAACCCAGTGGCGACTCATTCTCGTGAGCTTTTTCTCCTTTTGCGATCACGCAGTTGTTCACATTTACCTGCAGGGGTCATCCTGCAACCTGGGAGGACTTACCTGGTGTCTAACGATGTGCTTCAAAACATGGGACTCTGGTGGAACAGTGGTGTTCACCTGTTCCAGTGTCGCCGCTGCCGTGTGGCCTTCAGTCAGGCCAATGCCCCCGGCCACATCCTCTCCAATCACAATGTCAAACAGAGCGACTACGCTCTCCCAGATTGGGTTGAATTCTGCCAAAGCTTGCCCGTCGATCCCCTCCCGCTCCTCCCAACACCTTTCGGCCCTCCCGTGGAGCAGCTCAACGTCCACGATGGCTTCGCATGCCGGTCCACCACCGATGGAGGACTCGCTTGTAAATACGCTGTTGTCGACATCAACACCATGAAGCGCCACATCGGCAAGCATCATCCTACCTCCCACGACACACCATATGTGGCTGCTATAATCCAGACCCTATCCTCCAACACATCGAAGATTTACTTCGAGGTCGTCCCCAGCCTTGCGTCTCTCCAGCACGATGACCCCATGACTGCCATCCATGCCCACCTTGGTCCGTTTTTGCCGAAACCCACCATTTTCCAACCCACCCGGTCGAACCAGCGTCCGCTTCTCTTGGAGCGGACCAACTGGGATGGGCTCCTTGTCGATGTCCGCGGTTCCCCTGACCACCGGGCTGAAGTCGACCGGCTCTTCAAGCCAGCATCTCGCGCAGAGCCTGATGATGCATTTGTCAAACTGGGGCGCGTGGTCACACTAGCTTTCGCAGCGAGTGACGCATCATCCAACCTTGACCCGCATGGTCTGCTGGCGTCGTACATACTCAAGGTCGGCCAAGAAGGTTATAATGTCCAGATGATGTGCGTATTTTTCAGCGTCTTTTCGTACGCTATGGACTAACCGATACTACGCAGCCTGGAGACGAAGAATCACCGCCACAAGCCTGTTAACGAGGAGACGGTCAACTATCCCTCGGAGGCGGCCACCTTTGCACGATTTCTATTGCGATGGAGTGATGGCCACTCGCTACCATACAGCGTCCCACTTAATGCGGAGCAGCTGGACGCCATGCGAGTTCTCAGAGCGGCGCTCATGTCATCCGCCGAGCCTCACACCATTGTTCCTCTTTGGTCCTCGTTCATGGTTACTATCCTGCAGCGAGGCGCCCCGACGGAGGTCATGCAGGCTTATCTTCCCCTCCGCACTTTAGAGTCGAACGGAAGCTTCAGGCCGGCTCACCTGTGCTCGGGAATCCTCGCCCGGCTGAAGTACCTGGTATACGTGACAGCAAATCTATGGGCCCACGATCAGAAGCTTTTGCACGAGGAAGGCATCATTGGGTATGTTCGCTCAGCTGTGGTTTCGCCGCCGCCAATTTTTGACACAACTCCACAGGGCCACCCAGGATGCGTTCGAGAAGTTCCTGAAGCTCGGTACTCCCACGGTGTTTCAGCATGTACACGATCTTCAGCGCTTGGTCTCGGCACTCGCACTATCCACCACCATCCCCCCTAGGGTGGTGATGGACATGAAGCAGTACGAGTACTTCATCGTAGGCGAGGGCATAGCCTACATCGAGGCCCATCGGCGGGGCCTCCAGGCGCTGTTTCGGAGGTTCTGGGATCAGTACAGCGATCTCACCCAAGGTCTCCTGCCCCTGTACCAAGGCCCCGACGATGGCATCCTATTGGACGACCTGTCCAGTGAAAGCCGTGGATACGCTTTCTTTGTGGATAAGCATTATGTTCGCCATGGGGATATCAACGCTTTCCTCTATCATATGATCGACATCAGAGGTCTGGCGCATGTTAGCATCGGCGGGGAAGTCAGCTTGGATCGAGCTGGATGTCGCCAGCTTATGCTGGATATCGAGAGCTTGGAGGAGATCTGGCACTTTCTTTTTCAACACACCACCGCCGTCCACTTCCGGATCGAGCAGCTCATGCTACACCGCTTGGTCAACGGCGATAGGCCCCGCAACCTTCTCATGCTGGGACAGGAGATGCTCGGCGCCACAAGAGCTAACAAGGACACCAATATCGTCGAGCATGACTCTTTCATCGCTCATTTCCTTTGCAAGGATACGCAGAAGATCAGCCTGGAGGTGCTGTGTGGTGGTATTCGCCACGCTTTGGTGGTGCTCGCTGGTGTCAGCCATAGCGATGCGACGGCACAAATTTATCGAGAGTGAGTCCTCATTCGCATGACCATTTTGACTTGGAATCATCACTAACATTTTCGTCCTCGCAGGTTTCAATTCGTGCGTCATGGTGATATCATCCCCGCCACCTGGTTCTGCGACTTTGTCGCTCAGTGGAACGATACAGCATTGGGCTATGCCTTCGGAGTCCGCGAGGATCGCCAATATCGCACTGCCGTGAACGAGGAGATGAACGGGCCGAAGTCGTTTGCCATTGGCTCCGCCTCCGGATCAGCGCACAGTGAGGCAACGCAGAGCCGCCACTACGGCAAGCTCTTCACAGACCCCACCATGTACCTCTCCACGACAGACCTCCTCACTCACCGGGAAACGTCGCACCGCTGGCACAACGTCCTTGGAGTTGACGATGGGCCCCTTCCCACCCCCCGCCGCAAAGTCTTTGCCAAGCCCGAGCTCACAGATGAGCGTGTCAAGACCATCGCTTTCGACATGGCGCACTCGACGATCACCCAGATATTGAATGACAAGTTATCGCAAGCGGTAGAGCTCGCCATCTCCCGTGCCATTCCAACCCTCATCCAAGCCGCAGTCCTCACGTCGAAATCTGGCGATAACAAGCCGGAGATGCGAGCATCGACTCGCACCCAAAATTCCGAAGGCGGGAGCATCACGGTGGATATGCACTCCGCATCACAAGTTACGGATGGCTCTTCAATTTCCACCCGCAATGCGAGCCCAGCGACTATCCCCTCGGACCCGTATACCGACGGCTCCAGTGGCGGGTCTTTCATAGATGACTCTGTGAGTCTGCCTTCCCCCCCGCGCCGTAGGAGTGGCCCGAGTTCAACCAGTCTAGGCAAGCGGCCCGCGGTGTCCACGGCACGTGATGACAGCTTCGAGGGCGTCCAAGCTCAGACATTGTCCAAGCGGTTCAAAGGCTCGCTGCGCCCTATCCTATCATCCAACACCGACGACGACGATGAGTCCATTGTTTCCAGTCCCATCGGCCGTCGCCCTCGGCCGTTCCGCCGGGCTATGATACCCGAGACGAGCACCGAAGAGGGATCATCACCTGCTCCGGTCCCTCTGCCCACTCCCCCGCGCCCTAGAGGACTCCCTCCACGAGGACCTCCTGCACAACAGGTAGTCGTGATATCAGACACGGAAGAGGAGTGCTCCACTCCAAAGCATATCCCCTCTGACAGCGAGATTAGCACCCCAACCGCACAGACCAGTCTTGTGAAAAAAGCCATCAAACTTGCATTCAACGATCTCGATGCACTACCAAAAAGCGACCTGCAACTTCAAGCACTGTGTGCCGTCGCCCGTCATGAGAGCGATGTCTGCGTCAACCTTCCCACAAACGCCGGAAAGAGCCTTATGTGGCAAATTGTGCCATTCATGTTCCCTGAGGCGCTGTCCGTCGTTTCCGTCACCCATCAGGTCCTTCGTGCACAACATACCCGTGATGCCATCGCGATGAAAATCCGAGCAGTCGCATTCGATCCTCTCTATCCGCCCGAACTTGGAGTGCAAATCGTCTTCGTAATCTTGGAGCACCTCACAGGGCAGGCATACAAGGAGTAAGTGTTTAGTCCCGGTATCTCTACCCAAACCCACTGACCCAAACCCCTTGTTTCTCAGCTGGGCCTCTCGATCTCGCTTTGCGATTACGCGGTACTTTTGGGACGAGATACACTTGCTTCCAGACCTCCTTCGCGGCCCACCCATGAAGAAGGCAGCGGTGAAGATCCGCGAATCCGAGGCGCAGATGATTTTGTTGACAGCCACGCTGTCCAGACCGGTCGAGAAGCTGATTATGACCACCTTCTGCATGAAAGCGAAGGAGGTCGACTTCATCCGCGGCTCTGCGGACCGGCCGGAGCACTCCCTTCAAGTCATTCCCGTTTTGGCCGAGGATCTTCTCCAAAAAACATGTCGGCTCACTCTCGCCGTCTCCCAGTCACTTGCGCTGGATGAGCGCGCAGTCGTCTTTCTGAATGACGTGGAATTCCTCGAGCAAGTGGCGACCACTTGTCACACCGCTCGACACCACGCCAAGCTCCCGCCAACGGGCGACTCTAGGCAGTACAACCTCGAAGCATTCGCCTCTGGGGAGCATAAAGTCATGGCCGCAACAACATCCCTTACCCTCGGCTTTCACCATTCAAAGATTCGGGTCGTAATCGTGGTTAATGGGGCGTACGGTCTGCGCGAGGTCTCTCAGCAGTTTGGTCGTGGCGGCAGAGACGGACGACCTACTGTCTGCTACTTCCTGGATGTTGATAAGACCCATCGGATGGTGCCTGTGCCGGTAAGTACTTGCATTTCTTATGTCGTACCCTACACTGACGAGATCCTTACCATTATGAAACAGGATTACGTCGATGTGGAGGCTCTGTGCACCTTCTTGACGCCGGGGAAGTGCCGAGCGCATAGTATCATGAAGTGTTATGACAGGACCAGTCCGCGAACCTGCCTGGAGATTCCGGGCCACCTGCTATGCGACACTTGTGCCCCTGACAACACCGACATCCAGTTTGCCAAAAACGCCTTCCGCCAGCGACCCATGCAGCACGCTCAAGTCCTCTCGGCTGAAACAATGTATCGACCACCCCCCTCCGAGAACACCCATGGTCCCGCCGTATTGCAGAGCGCAACTCACGTTCAGCGCGAGTGTCCCCCCATGCAGCCATCCAATCTCTCGCAGGGAACAGAGGAGTCAAACTACGGGGAAGAGGAACCCCTCTCGGTGGAGATGATCAGGATGTTAGATGATTGCCAGGTGCGTCGCTTTTCTCAACCCAACCCATATAGCTTACTCATGTCATCGCACCAGACATATCCCCCTGCCACGCGTTCGCAGCCCTTCGCATCTAGCTCTCGGCTTGCCGCAGGTTCATCCGGCTTCCAGGTACGGACGGCGACACCTTTCGCCAGTCATGTATCCCAGGTAAGCCATCATTCACCCAAGCCCTCTTTCCTGCCGCTGACATACACTCATTTCTAGGCACGCATCCTGCCTGTAACATGGCCCGCAGACATATCCCGATCTTCCCCCGCCGCTCGCTCCGTCCAATCCCAGACCAATCCAGCAGTCCGTAAAGTCACCCCTATGGCCCCTCCGTCATCCAGCATACCGCTTTCACGCTCGGGCGCCTTTGGGGGACGGCCGGCTGACGCGTTGGAGATACGTAGTCGCAGGCTGCAGATAAGCAGACTCCTGGATGTGTGGATGACATCGCTGGAAGGCACATGCCCCGTGCGCTTTGCCTACCACTCCACTCGGTGGTCCATGCCCCATGCTCGCCACCTCCCAGCCCCTCATCCCGATTGCCCCGAAGGCCCGTCGGAGAACGACTTTAAGGACATGCGCCAGAACTTTAAGTTCGCTTGGATGCGCTACTGCTGGTTTTGCATGATGCCGAACGACTTCAAAGGAAACAAGGAGCAACCGAGGTGCCACAAGCCCTACAACGCCGGGACACCCTGCCCTTGGCAACATTTCATACATACGGTGCTCCGGTGCATCTACGAACGGGAGGAATGTCGTCAGGCCTTCATCGTCCATTTTGGACTTAGCCCGTCTCTCTCCTTCGCCGAGTACGAGGTCTGGGTGAATGTTGAGGATCGGCCCGAATGCTACTACAACGGGTTGGAGCTCTTTGTGTGGTACTGCCGCAACGTGTTGGGTGCGATGGATGCGCAATGATCAGTCCCTTTAGCCTTAAATTCTTTCCCCCCTCCCCTTTCCCCTTATAGCTCATGATTTCAACTTTGAATGATTTCTCATTTGACGCGCACCAGACTTTGCCTAAAATTCATGTGTCTCATTTGATCTTAAATACCTCCTAATTACTCCTTCGCACTACCTTTTTACACAATGCCATTCAATTTATGCTTCACTTCGTACTTGGGCTCAGTTACACTACTCGAAATGGTACAGTAGATCGACGAGATTGCGGAAGACGAGCAGTGGATATCACAGTCTGCGATGTGGCAGCCCTCCTGACCGTTGCATCACGGTGCCACCCTGAATATGGTCCCGGCAGCTTCAACTGTTACTGGTTTGTGGCTGTGGTTGTCGCTGCGATCGAGGCTGCGTATGACGGTTGCATGACCTTCGGCACCACAGGGACCAGCGCTGGTCATCTCCGGATGATTCCGATTGTGAGCGCGGTGGACATAGAAAGAGATATGGCGGTAGTGGTGCCCGATTGGGTCAAGCAGAAGACTGTTTATCAGGCGATGAAGACAACAGAAGAGGTAAGTCTTGGTTTTTCATACTTTTCTGGTCCTCGATTAACAACTGTGGTTCCTAGAACGAATGAGAGATTGAAGCGCGACTCTAACGAGGGGTTGAAGCGGGGCGACAAGAGGCTGAAGCGGGGCGACGAAAGGCTGAAGCGGCGCAACGAGAGTCTGAAGCGCAGCGCAAACAATCATCTGAAGCCCACCAAAATGTAAGTCTCGGTCCCTTCCTACTTTGTAGCTATCGATTAACACCTGTTGCTCTTATCTTAAACAGCAGGCGGAAGTGCGACGGAAATCATCTGAAGCAAACAGGGCTGAAATCGACGCTTTGCGAGCCCACATTGCCAAACTATCCGCATCGAAAACGGGTCAGTTACAGTTTAGGACGGCCCACTGGCACACCGAAATCAAATGTATTTTAGAGGGCGGCTGCGAGCCGATTTTGGTAGTTCTAAATTGTACAATATTTCGAAGTGGGTGATCATAATACAGGCAGAAATCCGCAAGAGCATACTATGGAGGGGGGTGATTACAGGTAGAGAACTGTGAGTTTTGCGGTTGCTGTGGCGTCGCACCGCCCACTGGCACACCCCGAATGCGCTGCAACTACATCCGACTTTTTTGTAGCTTTTGGTGGTGCCTAAGGCTTCGTCAATCACTATATGTCCTTAGACTTGGTTATAATGTGTCGATATACCACCAATACACATGTAAATTTATTTGAAGCCAAAGCATTCAAATCCAAGGAGTTTCATAGGAGGTGTGCCACTGGGCGGTGGTGTGCCAGTGGGCCGTCCTAAACTGTAGGGCTGATATCGCGATCTCTCTGCAGCGCGTGGCCCGAGCGACGCTCGATGCTCCTTTGTGCGTGCTTTTTGCGCTGTATACCCTTTCGCTTTGCTCTTTGTCATTCTTCCTTTTTTATGAAACGTGGTTCCAGGTTGGTTCCAGGTCATCTTCGTGTCTCTCGCATCGTCATCTACCTCAGGATACACCACCACACTCGGCCCTGCACTTCTGAATCTCATGGTCTAGTCCCACCCCTGATCTTTGTTCTTTCGCCAATCTGATTATACCTCTACAGTGCCTGGACCCCGCCGCGATGTCCGGTTCTTCAACTAGTAGTCTCCACCAGTGCAGGTGTCAAATCAAAGCCCTATGGTATGCCACATGCTATATTTCTGGCCTACTCGATTCAGCACTAGCACTCTAGTATTACGGGGATAATCACTGATACAATCCAGAATCTAGCCAGCTCGGAGTCTCGTTCTCGACACTTGAGACTGGACGAGATCAGTTTTTAAATATATAGTATGGTTCGTAGCTAATGAGGAGGTAGATAAACATAATATCTTAACATTCCCGCGCCTGACACAAATTCAAACCCAACGTTTCTCAGAGTTCTCGCAACACCTATTCACACGAGCCACACTGTCGTGTAATATATCTAACCAGCTGCCGCCCAACATCACCACCACCCAGACGGGCAAGGCGGTCTCGTAAAGCCACCCAGACGGGCAGGCCACGCATGAAGGAGGACAGAGATTTACATCAGTGGCAAACGGAGTATATATCATTGATAGACCTATTTACGCATGTTTGGCTCGCCCAAACTCAAAACGGCTCGGCATTTTGATCGGAGCTTGCTGAGGCGGAATTTCCGCTACCGGAAATTATTGCTCGCTAAAATCTCGGCCCACGTTGGGGTGCGCTTGGAAAGCTAGTCGCGATTAGTGAACCAAAGTGCGTCTGTCTGACGCCCGCTGGCGATTTAGACCTGTCTGTCGATATCGTCGATGACGCCCTCCCTGCTCCGGTACATTAGCAGCAGCGCTGGGAACCAGGACAAAGTTCTCGTAACTATACAGTCCGTCCCATCTCATCGTCTACTTTCCTCATGCTAGTACTGAACTCAACCTTAGAATCCGACCAATAGACTCAACCTGCGATGTCCTGCGCGTGCAACTCTCCAAGCCATCAAACCATCCACATAGCCCCTGGCTGATCTACCCCGGAAACACCCCGCGCCCTGTAACTTCGACGATACGCTCACAGGTGCAAATGCATAATCCGGCGGAGTGTGCAATTCAGCACGCTGGGTGATCGCTCTTGCCGACTCGAACTTGTGACGTCGGACGTTGGGGTGGATGCGAGTTTCGAATACCACGGGCCGCCAGTTGTGCTCTCCGACCTCCTGCTCCCGCTCCCACTCCTCGGACCGCTTCCGCCTCCCCAGCAACTCCAGCCCCCACGCCCGTGCTTCATTCCCTTCTTAATCTGCATCCCGAAGGCATCAAAGCGCTCTGTCGGTACACCGAAAGCGACCCTATTCCAGAGCCACTCCAATGCGCGCTTCACATTAGAAACTGCAGATTTGGGGTGCACGGGCCTCTGCGTCATCTGGCAACACGAAGATGCGAACATTGCTATCGTTAATTGTGGGTGCTTATTTCCTTCCAGTGCATGAGATACATGCTGATGTTCGAGCTTGCAGTCGCCTTGCAGTGCGTCGCGGCTGCTCGGACCTTATCATGGCCTCTTCAATGTCCTCTATGCTCGCATTGTCATAGAAGCGCGCTCAGTACGCATTTACGAGACCTAGTTCCCCATTGCAATGTCATTTAATCCCTTATCGTGTTCTCTGATATTTCCTTTCATTGAGTTCGTCATGCTCTGCTGTTAGTGAATGCGCGAATGGACAATCTGTAATATAATCGCGCCTTGGACTTTTCCTCACCTCGTATGGTCACTATCATTGCTGCTGTCTTGTCGGTAACTTCCGATAGCTGGTTGTTAAACGCTTAGCTTGCTTGGACCTGCGGCTCGTGTTGTGATCCAAGCCTAGACTAGAGAGGACATAAATAATTTGGAGGCACACAGCTAAGGTGGCTAGGTTATACATCAAGTAGCGTAGAATTAGATAAATATACATTCACGAAGGGGAAACAGCATTATACTACGTAAATATACTCGAGCATCACATCACTGTCCCTTCGCCGCCGCATAAATGTCCTCCTCCTCCCTCGGCGCGCACGTTCCAAAAAGGACGTCCCATATCCGCGTCTGCTTCCCGTAGTTCTTCCCCCCACGCCCGGAGCGATGATGCAGCTCATGGTTCTCCACCGCCAACTCCATCCCGAACGGCTTCAGCACCTTGGCCAGAATCGGGTGCGGCCAGTACGCGCGGATCTCTAAGTGGCCGAATGCCTCGATATACAAAGTGTGCCTCGAGGCGACGTAGAGCTCAGCGAAGGTGAGCTTCACAACGAGGAAGGCGAAGAGGGGCGTGAGGAGCCATTCGATGATGTCTTGATAGGAACTGCCCAGAGAGACAAGAAGGGCGTGGGCGATTCGGTAGCATAGTGCTGGCGGTGGATGACCCAGAGGGCATCGATTTCGTGCATTGAGCGGTGGTAGCAGTAGAAGACTATGGAATGGGAGCATGGTTAGACATTGCATTACGATACAAGAAGACACGGGAGCGAAGGAAGACTGAGACGTACAGTAATCAAGGGCAATTTGGAACAGCCCGACCTTGGTCGGGCTCCAGACGCTAAGCGTCGGCTTGATTGCGCGGTCTTTGGCTAGGAAGAAGACGCCGATGTTCCAGATGAAGATAAAGGTGATGAGCGCGTAGTGGAGGCGCTTGTAGACGTCTGGCACGATATCGCGCCCACGCTTGCGCTCGTTCAGCGTGCCGTACTCGGCCATGAACCAATGCACGCGCGTGACAGGCAAAGATGACGAAGCAGGTATTGGAGCGCAAGTGCTAGTACGTCTAAGAAGAAGTGGTATTTGCGTCAGCACGAATGATGAGAGGAACGTGTGGGTTACGCACTGATCGAGGTTTGCAGAACCCACTGGGCGGCCAGCGGGGCTACCATGAACTTCAGAATCAACAAGTTCTCTCTCAATATTGGATGATACGGCACTGGCCCCTGTCGCATATGAATGGCTGTGGCTCGTACACCTCCGGCGGGCCCAAGTCAAATCACGGCTGGATCGTTCTCCGTGTTTCCAACGTCCTGGTACGTTTCGATGGGCATATTTAGTGAGATAGCGGTAGAAGGGTAGGCCTTGAGTGAAGCCCTCGGCAATTGGGCTTCGCTGCGCTTTCATGAGTCAAGTTGTGATAGGTAGCGATGGAAGAGGAGGTGAATTGCACCAATATTTTTAAGCGATCCGTTCAAGCGATCGGTAAGCGATCGATTTCTGTGCCGTCTTTCTAACTCGCCTGCTAGTCATTTGCAGCGCCGGCACCCCTGAGTTGTCGTCTTGTCTCCGCACCGTACCAGGAACATCCGCATTTACACTCGCCGTTCGACCACTCGCTGCTTTACCACCTCCCGCTCCACTTTCCTCCTTGACCTTGAGCTCCCACGTCTGATCCCGCCCCACTGCTCTGTCGCGCTGTTGCTCAGTGAGCGGCCAGGGCATCCAAAAGTTGAATCCATTATCGGCACCGACGTGTCGAATCCAATCAGGTCGCGCGATATTGCAACTGAATTGGCAGGCTTGGCACTTGAGGCGAAAATTTCCGTGATATCCCCCCCACTGGTGGTTACGCGATGCCCTTCCTCGGACGTTTCCTGCAAGCGGGGTGCAAGCGGGGTTGCGGCATGTGGGCACAAAACCCCACGGATGGTCTTTTGGTGTCGACAGCACCAGCTGACGACCCCGAGCCTGTCCGCACGCGTTTTTGTCGACGTAGATCACGGGTGTATGGGACAAAGTGACCGCGTCGATGGTAAACTCATTCACAAATGTGTCCCAAGGCGCACCACTGCCCGTAAAGATCTTGATCAGGGCAGGCCGGAGATATGCCATGAATAAGCTGGGGTTAACGTGATTGCCGCTGAACGATACCACGAAATTCGTCAAGTCCCTGCAATATATGATCAGCACTACGAAACCATATACACATTAAGAATCTTACACCTGCACAACTGAGCTGACAGACAATATATGCTCTGTAACCACCGCCGATCCACATGAAAGCAGAACCAGCCCTCGCAGCCCAGCGTGCTTCTTCAGAGCGTTGATGACATCTATACCCAGGTAATAATCGCAGATTTCCTCGATTGTATTAAACAGAGCGGTCGTCCCATCTGCGCTCCAGGAGTTGCACAACTGGCCAGTGGCCGAATCAGCATGCGTGTGGATAGTGAGGAGAAAACGCCCTTTAGGATGATCCTTTAAGAATTTTAATACGCGGGTTCGAATGCCATCGGCCTCCGCTTCTTCCCACGAGGTCATCGTCATGGGAAGGTGCTCCACGTATAACTGAAGAGGGATTCAGTGTGAGCGGTGAGATCACCGGTACAAGTGCTACCCACCTGGCGCTTGTGAAGCTCAAAGACCTCTCCAAACGCTGCTGTAACCCCCTCTATCGCGCTTTTGCGTACTCCCCAGGTCAGGTAGAAGAGTAACAGCGGTGGAGGCGGCACCATAGCAGCAAGCTGCGTACAAGAATAATTGTTCAGAGTGTACTGGCGGACATCAGCTCACGTTGACAGAACACAAAGGCATAAAAACACCACTCACGTACATCGACATATCAGGATTGCAAGATATGCATTTCGGACACGAGAATTTACTGACATCAATGCTCTCGGGATCGGCGATGCATGACTGGTCGTCTTCGGCCTTCAAGATGCACAGCGTGACCATACACGCGCATTTTGCGACGATGGCAAAATCGCCGCAGCCGCTGCAAATCTGCAAATACCAATGAGCAAGCGAAGGCGGCATTCACTTCAAACGCACCCCAGAATCAGCCTCGTACTTGTCCGCCGTCATCGCCTCTCCGGTTACACCCTCCTTCACAATCGACTGTTTCCTCTTTCTCTTGGCCGCGGAGGATGCCGTATCTAGCGCGGCAAATCAGCAAGTTCGTAACAGCGTAATCGTTGTTGATGCACTCACTGCGCATCTCCTGAGTAAAGGGTTGTCCATCCATAGGCAAACTGTCAGCCACCGGCAGCTTGACAACAAATTTCTTGACGAGCTCGGTCCTCATCGTCTGTCCGCGCTCGCTAACGTAACCCAGAAACGCCAACTCCTTTGCAGTAAATTCAGCCTCTTCTGGTTCGGACATGTCACAAGATGGGGTGCAGACTGGGGGTTTGTGCCAGTTCATCAGCGCGACGAAATCTTTTAAAGTAAATGGCACTTAGCAGTCTGTACCGCCCAGTATCAATGCATGTTGCAGCACTCTCATTGTACGTCGACTCGTGGCCGATTGCTGATCCATTCAATGTGTGTTGCCCCATTGCTCGACGCTAGCGGCGTTGCTCCGGTACCACCCGATGGCCTTCAATGAGCCTCGTTGCACGTCAATGAGCCTCGTTGCATCAGCAAAATCTGCTTTTGATCCGCTTTTAGTCGTTTATGACGAAATAAGCGGAAATAAGGGCTCAAGTACGCGAATCTACTTGAAAATGAACTTAAACACGGTTTTATCAAGTCTTCTGAATTCTGATGAATTACGTCGCAAAAGCCGCTTCAAAGCCGACTAAAAGTCCATTTATAAGTAGATTCTCGTACTTGAACCCTTATTTCCGCTTATTTCATCATAAACGACTAAAAGCAGATCGGAAGCAGATTTGGATTTTCCTGATGGTCACTGCACGTCAATGAGCCTCGTTGCACGTCAATGAGCCTCAATGCGTTTCAAATGCAGCGTGGCAAGCTGCCCTACGCCTCATTCCGCCAAACCACGCCCATTGTCCATTTCCTTTAAATTGCCTGCATGTGCATCTGTACAATACGCTCCCACACCATGACCAGCTCGCTGTCTTCGTTTTATCCCTTGGAGCCGTTTGATTTGGTGCGCTCTCGCGTCCAAAAGTCCTCCAAACAGAAATTCGTTCTGGGCTACAATGAGACTGATACGGGCATTGTCGTTCATGTCCAGCTCGGCGACAAGACAGCTAATCTGGCCACTTTTCCGCTCGATCACGCCGTCGCCCTTACGATCCTCTTTCGAAAGTGGGAGTATTACTGCGCACTCTTCGTCAATCTATCCGACATCAAACCCCAAACTCCCGAGCTCACCCTTCGCCAGCGCGATCTGCAGGATCACTGGGTGCGAGAGATCTGCTATCTCGACCGTGTTCTCGAGCTGGCCATTCAATGGGCAAATCATTCCCCACGCGACTCACACTGTCTAGACCTGTGTATATTCCTTACCCAGGAGGCAGCAAGCACCTACCACGGTCCCTCCGATGCAGACGAGCAGAACCTCATAACCACAAATTCTATATTCGATGACAGTGAGTCATCTGCACCCACATGTTCCATCCTAGCTCACCCATTCGCGCAGCAATAGAGCAATGGCTTGCCAGAGATGACGGAACACGCCTCTGGCTTGATCCGCTCACCCTGCCGAGAGCCAAGGCTTTTGCCGAACGAGCACTCCAAACTCCTCGCGCTGAATCGCAGGTGAGAAATGAACTGCTATATGTAACCTCTCGAAATACTAAGTCGTTCTAGGGCTTCCAACCTAGCCAACTCCAAGGCCAACTAGCGGCAGACAGCCTGAAATCGATGTACAACAATCAGACCGCTGAGCTTAAGGCAGCAAAAGCGCAGGCAGAGGCTTTGCGACTCGCTAAAGCCGCAACAAAGAAGCAAGAGACTGATGAAAGGCGTCGCATCGCAAAACTTGCCAGAGACCAAAAGGCGTTGGCGCGTGGCAAGCCAATGGTCATTTCAAAGATGAACACTCGCTCGGCGGCCGTTGCTGCACCAAAGCCATCTGACACGCGCGAGACCGTCGAATCTCTCGCCCCTTCCGTACCTCCCAAAAAACGCAGGAAACTTCCTGCCTCTAACGCGTCTAGTGCTCATGCGGGTACTAGCCAGCAAGTCCAACGTGACTTGCCTTTCACGGGTGAAAATACCCAAGTACGTGCTGATTACATTTTATGTGCGATATGTACTGATTTCAACCTCAGGAGGTCCCGCAGCCGCTCCCGCAGCCGCTCCCGCACTCGCTCCCGCAGCTCGCTGAACCGCCACCGGAACCAACACTGCCCAAGGTATGATACATCACCACTTTCGTGCCTCGTGCCTACTGATGCGAATAAATCCGCAGATCATCGACATATTCAATGCGCTACCTCCCATCAAAGATGGTCCACCAGATACATTCTGGGACGAATTTCTAAAAGGCGACTTTGCAGCAGCACTCGCCGCCGGCCCAGAGAACGCCCTGGCACAGTGGGCGTGCAGCGATCAAGGACGAACCTCCGACGCAAATATTCACCTATTTGTCACCCGCATATTTCAGTGGCTCAAACCATATTCATACCACTGGGTACAATGGCTAAGCGACTACTATCAACAGTTTAGCGACATTGCAGAACTTTGTGATCATATCGACAAGGGCTTGGGCAAGCTCCCCATGCCCTAATACATCGCTAGTCTAATTCATACCATGCCCTAATACATCGCTAGTCTAATTCACATTATCCACAATAAATAGCCCCTAGCATTTCTATTTGACGATTCGTGAGCCATTCTAGGTGTATCTTTCTCGCCTATCTGGTCTACTCGCCCTTTCCGCCCTTGTAGCCTGTGCTCTGGGTGCTGCTACTTCATGCGACTTTGAACTCGAAGACCGTGCCTCCGGCACAAAATATGTTTTTTCCCACTTCAGCGTAAGTCAATCTCAAAATAATCGCATGCAAACCATCTTTACCTGTTTAGGTTAGCATAGTTGCATCATATGCTCAGTCCGACTGGACCAATGACATGCAGCTCGCGCAAGCTATTGGAATCGATGGCTTCGTGTTTAACTTATAGGTGTGTCTCGCTTCACGTTTTTCATGTCTAGTGCATTAAATGTATAGCAGGGACGGACTCGTACAACGCTCAACAGCTCGGATATGTATATGCGGCAGCGGAAGCCCTCGGTTTCAAAGTCTTCCTCTCATTTGCCTTCTATGTAGGGGGTCCGAAGGAAAATGTGATTTAGCGAACCACGCGCATCATGCAAAGGCCCTGGCACGCGCTGCAGGCGCAGGCGTTCTTCCTCCGACACATCCAGCGCGAGCCAGGGGGAAGCAGCCTTCCGCATCTTCAGCGGCGCTCCTTTCTTCGTAATGGCCTGTCAACCGAAGCCGTCTGCGCGGTCCTCAAAGGCGGCCCCAAAGACGTCAAGTCCCTCGACGTGTGCCTCGCCGCGCTCAAAGCAAGCGCCGTCTACCTCGCACAGTCCGACGCGCACCAGCTCGAGCACACTCTCTCCCTCATGTACCCCATGCTCGACCCTCTCCCTTTCTTCCCCGACGCGGGATTCCTGGGTTTCATATGCGCGTTAACGCCGCTAGCGTCGGCACACCCACGGCTCTTCGCCCCCCATCTAAGAGCGCTACTGGGCTTCCTGCCGGGGCTTATCCTCCTCAGCGCTGATCCGGGGCCGACACCGGCTGTTGCGAAGTCGTACGCTAAGCGGGAGTCCGCTCAACAGGAATAGGAACGGAAAAGGGGGGATAGGTGACGATGAAGACGACAACGCAGCCACCGATGCCGACGCGGAAAAAGAAGAAGTCAGGAAGTCTGCTATGGAGTTTATGCTCAGTCTGAGCGAGGCGAAGGCTGCGATGGTGATCAAATTGGACGGCTGGGCGGGTGCGGTGGTCAGAACGTGTTTGGAGGGGATGGCCAAGATCGTGGATGACGAGCTGGATGTGTGGTTGGAGGCCGATGTGAGTAGTCGCGTCCTCAAGCTCTTATCTATCATTTTCTTCCTTACCTACCCGCGTTCCAATCGCATTACTCTCTTCTCCCTTATCCGTCTCCCTCTTTCCATACTTCTTGTTTCTTCTTCTTCTACTTCTTGTTTCTTCTTCTCCGCCTCCTTTTGAACTATGACCCCGAAACCGCGACACTAACACCCGCCTCTCTTCCCCTGCCTCTAGCCAGCAGTAGATCCGACAGCCGACACCTTCCCGCACGCCTATGAATCCTCGCTCGACCGACTCACCTGTGCGCTCGGCGGGCGCGCCGTCCTGCCGCCCGCTTTCCAGTACATCCCGTCCATGTTGGCGAGTTACGACCGGTGGCTGAGGGACGCTATGGGAAAGGGGATGTCCAAGGTGCGCTACGCAGTTCGAGTGTACATGAGAGACCCTGACGATGCTGTGTTTGCTTTGGGGCGCATAGGTCATGGTGCACGAGCTGGGCAAACTCGTCGAGCTCGTGCTGCCGATGTTCGGTGATGCGCATCCACGGGTGCGATATGTGGCGTGCCATTGCGTGGGGAAGCTGTGTACGGATCTGGAGGAGGTGATATAGGAGCGGTATGGCGTGAATCTGTTCTCTGTGCTCATACCGACCCTCGAGGCGCCCGAGCTAAGGTAAGTGTCCATTCCCTTGCTTATCTCTTCCTCCCCTCCTGCTATCCCATCCCATACAACCTGGCGTATATCATACTGACTTGTCTATGCTTGTAGAGCACACGCCCACGCCACGGCGGTCCTGATCAACTTCTGTGAAGACGTCGAGCGTGACACGCTCCTGCCCTATCTAGACCTAATCGTTGAGCGCCTCCTCAAACTCCTCAACAGCTGCAGGCGATGGGGACGCGCAGCCGAAAAGATGCGTGCAGGATCAGGCGACAACGACACTCGCGATAATTACTGATACCAGCCCAGGTGTGTTTGCGTTTCTCTCCCTTTTCCCCACTTTAGGCTTTCTCTCTTTCCCCTTCCCGTGCCCTAAACTCTGTTAACACGTGCACTTCCCTTACAGACTCCCCCGTGGACCTGGGCGACACGTTACTTAACCACTATATCATCGAGGATCTGCCAGGCGCTTGGCCCCAAGTTCGAGCCCTACCTTCTTCGCACCATATCATATCTATCACAGAGCCTCGAGCTCACGCTGCTTCGCTGCGCTTCTACTTCCATGACGGTGTACGGGAGGCTTATACCATGTGAGTCGCAGCTCGATATATTTCTGCATTAATGATGTTAGTCTAATACGATTTCATTTAGGCTCATTCCGATGCTACTGTCATGCGGCAAGACCAGCAACACCCCCACGCCACAAATGGTCTCCGCGAAGTTCGATCAGCTCATCAACTGCATCGGGTCTGAACAGGACTCCTCCTTCCTCGCGTCCCGCTTCAAGTGCTTCGCCGACTCGCTAAGGGTCATAGGCGGCCCCGCTGAGCTCACGCCAGAGTCCGCGACGGGCATCATCGAGGCGACGAAGCGCCAGCTGCAGATGCTCGCCGACAAGCACAAGAACCGCACGCAGCGCCTTGCCAGCGAGATTGCGGACACAAAGGAGGACATGGCGCTCTTGTAGGAGATCGAGGACTTTGCGCTGGGGGATATGGCAAAGCTGCAGTTCTACTTAGATCCGGAGCATTCGCTGCTAATTGCGATCTCGAGCGTGAAGGATATGGGGTTCAATAGGACGGATAGCGATGAGAAAGAGGATGGCAAGGAACAAGAAGAACAGGGTATCTGTAGAATGGGTATTAGATTGGAAGTTAACGGTTTGACTTTACCTGTGGATGTGCGACTATTGAGTTATTGAGTTGATGACGAAGCTAAGGTAGGCAAAATTTTAAGCGCTTGTTCACGTATATAGAGGTCCGCGATAACCTCAAGTTTCTGTTTTGCGTCACGCATCTCCTTCTCCCGTGCGAGCCGCTCACGCAGTTCACGCTCGCTAAGGACCCAAGCGACTACTTCGCTCGCCGCAGCTTCTGGATTCGACTTGTTCTTCAGCAGATCTGTCGAAACCCGCATCAGTATCCTGACGCAGATAAGATCAGATTGAGACGGAGGTACTTACATCCTTGCAGCGCAGCCACGCCGAACTCCTCGTCTGAACATCCATCTGCAAACTTCTTGGCCAGGAACGCGAGCTTCGCAGCATCCAGCGGCTTTGCCGAATGCGCCAGGGAGGCGATATTCTCTTCGACCGGCGGGGGCATGTACGCCCTATTCTTCGCGCCAAACATCTCCAGGCCAGGCATGGGCATGGCCGAATTGCTGGACGCCGGCGAATGCGAGGGCGAAGATGGTGGCGAGACCGAGGAGAGGTCCACAGACGACGCCAACGACGACGGCGACATGCTCCACAGCGTCGACATCGTCGACGACTGCGGAATAGGCGTGGTCGGCAGGTCGATCCCACGCAGCTCCTTCTCCATCTCCGCATCCTTTGTCGCAGACTCTTCCTCCGTCGGCGGGAAGAAGTTGCGGAAGAGCGCCTCCGCCTGCCACTTGCTCGCGTTCCGGAAGTCGACCCACACGTCCATGCGCCCAGGGCGGTTCAGGGCGGGGTCGAGGCGCTCGAGGTGGTTCGTGGTTGCGAAGAGGATGCGCCCCTCTGAGGCAGCGACGCTGTCCAGCGCGTTGAGCAGGCCTGAAAGCGCAAGCGTGTTCACGTCACTCAGGTTCGCCTCGCGACTGCGGCGGCTCCGTGACGAGCTCGGTGGCGCCATGGGACCTATGCTTTCCTCGTCTCTGTCCTTGTTCTTGCCGCCGCTGGGTGTGCCCGTGGAGTCCGAGTCGCGGGTGACGCTCCGCGTGAAGGCGGCATCGAGGTCCTCCAGGAGGACGATGCAGCGCGCGGGAACCCGGGACATCAGGATGGTGAGTATGCCGTCGGAGATCCACGATGATAACAGGGAGAGCGTATAGATGTCGAGCATGAGCTCGCCGGCGATAGCGTGGATCGGGAGGACTTGCCAGATCCGGGTACACCATGGAGCAGATAGCCGCGCCGGAAGGGGATGCCGCGATCAGCATACCACTGGACAGAGGTCAGCAACGTCGTAGACAAGAATTCAATGACACGCACCTTCTCGGACTTCAAGAAGTCTTTGGTGTCGTTCAACAACATCTCCTTCACTCCGGGGTTGAGCACAATGCTCGATAGTGGGCGCTTGTGCCGAGAGTCAGTCCATCTCCATCCTCCATGTGAATCTGCGAAATAGATCTGAATACGGTGCACGGCCTCCGCTTCGTACTCTTTCTTGGCCTGGAGGACGAGCTGCTTGAGTATGGTGTTGTTGCGGGCGACAACACTAGAGACAAGCGATGTTAGTCAGCGGGTTCCGTCCGAATACATGCGAAACTAAGACTAATTGAAAAGGTGAGGAAGATAGGCGGGATATGAAAGTGATTGCGTTACAGCGAGATGAACGCGAAATGAAAAGCGACAGCAGAACATTTGCTCACCTGATCGATAGCATCTCGTGATTGCTCCCATCCTGCTTGCGCCCCCTCCTGACTCTCAGCCAGTGTCCGCGATAGTATATCGTATGCGTCGTATCGAAGGCCGGCTGAAACACGACGCGGGTCTTCACTTTGCCTGGAACGTCGTCGTCCTCATTGGCGTTCACGCCGTCCAAGTCGTCCAAGTCGCCGAAGGAGTTGTCCGCGGTGCGCGTGGAGTTGAAGCCGGGCGTGGTTGTGCGAGTCGTCGTTTCGAATTCGCGGGAGTGCTGCCATTCTGGCTGCCGCGAGAGCCAGAGCATTAGCCAGTCATAGGTGAAGTCCTCTGGAGCAGAGCATTGTCAGATCTCCCCAGCCCTCCCTGGAACAGCGCCAAACACGTACCTTCGGAGAAGTGGGCGGTGAGGAAGAACGCTGCATTCAGGATTAGCGTCGTATGTCATTGCCCGATGAGAATGTACCTACTTATTGAAGTAATCGGAGATGGGTTCGCAAGTCTGACTCAGTCACGGAGTGAGAGGGCGGCACAATCGAAGAAATATTAGGTGACAACGGCGGCGAATCTCGAGCCACAGAGGCGTTCCGCTTCAGCAACCTAATGGTAAGCGAAGGGACGGCAACGGATAGAGGAAATCACAGAAGTTGATTGACTTTACCAATACGTGACTTTCCGTGGCTGGGCGTTTGAGCATCCGGAGCAAACCGATCGCCCGCCATATCTACGCTCAGAAAGGCAATTGCACGCCGCTCAGCACAGGTCAGACTTGGGTCAGACTCATGCACAACACAATCCTAACGGATATTCCACGGCGTAACGGCACCCGGTTACGACAAAAAACCTTGTTGAATTAAAAGGGTGGGGGACTAGGGGAAATCAACTGTTGTGACACCAAAAAGTACACCTCTACCCCATGTGAAGACGCTGGTTGGTTCAATATGTTATTTTTGTTTCTGACACTACAATGTGTTATACTTCTGGACTTGCGACTGTTTGCTCTTTGTTAATAACTCTTAGGTTTTTCCACATTCTGTGTGCTTCCCGGCCCACGATAACTGTCAGTAATATTATTTGAGGGAGTTGCACGATGCTTGATTAGTTCGAGAAGCACTTAGGTTAGGGTTGTCCACATTCCCATGTCGTACACGGTGTGCTTTTCTGGTTTCATTCCCTATTGTAGTCCCACTCTGTAACATACCTCTGTTCAGTAGCTGCTTCATAGGTAATAGATCAGTCCAGCCAACCTGCCTTCCTTCCCATTGGCTGTTTTGGTGCTGTGATAACCCACGGTAGGATTTCCTATCATCAAAGCTTGGCAGAACATTCAAGTGGCAAAGGCGGTCCTGCCGCCAGGTTGCGATGTGTACTTACACCGTCCGGAGTGTCATAGTAGTTAGGTCTGTGTGTAATGGCGACGAGTAGTGTGACGAAGATCCATATGAAGCTCACTACCAGATAGGGGGTGAGTAAATTATAGCTAAGCTTTCCCCGTAACACAGTGACCGCACGGAAAATGGTGATGGCCTATGGGCCCATTTAGTATATATATTGGAGAATATAGGTAGATAAGAAGCTCACCTTAGGACTGGCAAGTCTTTTCCACCTGCATCCATCTGAGATCAAGGACATGACCGACGGCCATCATCAAGTCAAATTTGAACAGTGTAAGAATTTTGTGTGTGAAGGCAGATGATTGAGAAAACTGACCTCTTTCCAACAATGAGGTAAGTGATAAGAGGGTTTTGATGTTCTTCGCCTCCTTCTTTTCAGGGATTGACCAAGACCTGGACCTGGGCATGTGGACCTGGACCTGGCAATGTGTGGACCTGGACCTGGGGAGTCAGACCTGGACCCTGGACTTGGGCCTGGGTGTGTGGACCTGGACCCAGGATTTCATGGGGACCTGGACCTGGGCATGCAGACCTGGACCTGGTGTGTGGACCTGGACCTGGGGAGTCGGACCTGGACCCAGGATGTGATAGGGACCTGGACCTGGACATGCAGACCTGGACCTGAGGAATTGGACTTCTCAGATTGGAAATAGACATAAGGTGCAATTGATTTCAAGTAATGGGACTGTACATCTTCATTGCAATTGTTAAGTATATTGTATCAGGCTATATGTGTAAGACCCTGCCGGCGATCTGCAATGCAGCGACGAAAGTAGTCTAGTAACGAAGTTATATTGTGAACATAAGAAACGGAAAACATACTGCATACCTAGTAACGAAGAGAATAAATCTAAAGAACGAGAACGAGAAGTTTTCCAGTAAGATATAAGATCGTCCGATGCGGAATAGCCCCTGACCGGCCGATCAAATGATCGGCCGCGTTTGCGCACCGGCCGCTCTCGCGAGCGGCCGCTTTCGTTGCGCGCCCGGCCGCTTTTGCGAACGGCCGGTCCGGCCGGTTTGTCGAACATCCGGCCGAAATAACGCGAATCCGAACCTCTGCATCTCCTAAATATTGCATCAGACAATATGAGGTTTCAGTCCAATCTACGACGCTTGGAGGATTTATCTACATCTGCCATAATAAAGTCCCTGGACTCCTTGTAGTGCTCATTTAATACCAAAGCCTCCATGTGATCATATAGTTCTTCATCAGTGTCCTCCTCTGCAGATGACTCACTGCTATTACCATCATCTGAACCATCCTCTTCTGATTCTACTTGGGCAGTCAATTCATGTATGTTGGCCTCTGCCAATGCTTCTGCTGAAGGACCCCAACTCTGCAAGCCCAAAGGATGATCAATAATCCTGACCTTTTGCCGCCATGTGTATGCAAGTCGAGCAAGATAACTGGCAACATCTTTATAGCGGTAAATCATGTCAAGGTCATCTGTCCAAAAATGATGAAGTAATTGGAAGAGAAATGTGGGAATCACAACATACCAGTAGCGTCTGATGCAGCCTTGACTACATGCCATTCCTCAACCAACCAATCTTGCAATCCAACCCTCTCCCGAAACAGAGCCTGTTCCTCCTCAATGCAGCGGTCATGGTCAAGCATATTGCGAATGCCAGACCGTACTTTCTCATCACGAAGCCAGAGTGGAGGTTTACCATCATATTCATCTTCATCTAGCCCGATGTCTTGCCAAATTGTATCATCAACATCAAGCTTCCAAAGGCCACCAGGGGGGATGATCTCAGGGGCCACAGCCCCTTGTGGTGCTTGCCCAGTGGCAATGAGGTGAGCCATGCTACGGCACAGTTCATTATACTTTTGTGAGAGCTTCTGAACTGTAGGTTCACGCCGTGCCATAGCTCCCGCAATATGCTTCTTGTGTTTGGACTCTAGATATTTAATGAGAAAATGCTGAAGGGTGACAGCATAAGTGAGGAACATACCATTAATTGTCCGGCGGTAAGCCCTTTCAAGTCTCTCATTTTCAAACTTCCGCTGGCGCAATTTATCCCGCATACGGTGCTTGACAGCCAAAGCATTCATCCGATGCTGAAGGAACTTGCTTTGCTTAAGGCGAAGCAGGGACGCGGATTCTGCAATCCCAAGTGCAGCAAAGTGCTTTTCACGACGAGCCATCAGGCCATTAAGATAGGCTCGAGCACTACCCAGGGCATCAAAGGCAGCGATGACATCTGCTGCACCATCTTTAGTTAGGCCTTGTAGCCGGGACACTTCTTCACGCTCAGATATGATAGTGGCATCCAGAGCCATGATTGCCTTGACAGCTTGAGCACCCTTGTTTTTGGATTGTCCTGAACATGGTCAGCATGAGAACAGGAGATAAAGTAATGCATGGAATACATCCTCGCCGGCCTGATGGTGCGGTTTGTGGTTTGGTTTGCTGAGCCGGCTCGTGTGGTTCTGATGGCATGATAATGCTCTCCATCGTGGCCAGATGGTGCGGTTCTGGTGTGGTAACACTCTCCACGCTGTGGCTTTCATGGTCTGACATTTCTGGCAGTGGTGTGCAGGCCGGCTCGTGTGGTTCTGAAGACGAGAGTTATGTTCAAGATGCTTGGTGTAGAGATCAAGGGTGAAGAGACGTTGATAGTACTAATTTGAAGGTAGTCAGTGAAAAGAACTGCATAATGTGAATATAAAACATACCCCAGATACCCGTAACGTAGGGATGAGCTTTTTGATTGAGCTCCAAAACCGCTCACATCCCTCTCCATCAGAAAGCCCAAATCCAGCACACTTCCTGGGATGGTAAATAACCTGACAAGCCCACTGGTGGCCGTAGGCATGAAATACAGAAACAGCAAAAATGATCCTGGGGAAAAACTCCTTGAGGAAGCCAAACTTGATCATGCTTCTTTTGAGTTGGCAGACAATATATAGAGTAGGCCAACAGTCATGTCAGATGGAATTTGGCTCAAGAGCTTGAAGAAAAGGGCGAGGGCATAATGTTGCCGCTCACCCGCATGGGTCATGTTGGCTGCAAAAAGTAGTCTGTCGTGGCGACAAATGAGAGCCATGATGCCTGTGTCGGCAAAGAAAGTGGTACTGGCTTTCTCTCGCTTCTCGTCGGCGGCCTTGAAAGAGGAATTACAATCATTCAGGACTGATGTTGGGAGTTGCATGCCAGGCTCCAAGTGGTCGTCATTGTCGTGGTTTGTTTCAGCTGCAGTAGGATGTTTTCCGCCACGTAGCTCTGCAACCATCTTCTCCATGGTATGTAGCTCATCCTCAGATAAGAAACAGGTGTCATGGTGGGCCCGATGGGTATCACGAAAGCTTGGGTCACGGGCTGAATTGTTCTTATTGCGTTTCTGCGTAAAACAGGCATCCAAAGATACAATGAAATCCGCACTGATATCATGAGTACAAAGAGCAAGGATTATATCAAACCCACTTACAGAACATTTGGGTCGTGCACAACTTTGCCACCAAAACACAAGGGACACCGGCGTCGCAAATATTCACTAGGTCTCTGCAGCTTCTCACTCCCTTGAGGGTCTGCTGATGCATCCGGTGTTGCTGGTAGAGGAGATGAAGGAGTCCAGGGGTGGTGATGATGATGGAAGTGGTGGTGATGAAGGCGGTAATGGGGAGGAAGGGTGCCATAAGGGTGGCATGAGAGATAGAAAATGCTTACTCTTGTTGTAAGTTTGAACAATAACCCATTGAGGAAACTCTCCATGGCATCACACCACCCAGTGGTGTTAGGTACAAGATGCAAGAATTGCAAACGGGCAAACTCCAGGAGCTTGATATCTACTGCAAGACTCGGTGCAACAGGCGAACAAGCAAAAAAGCCACGGGCAAGAAGTACTTGGGGAGCAGTAGAGCATTGGCAAATCGAGATGGATTGCTCCTTCAGTGCTAACAATTTGAATTAGAAAATGAAAGCATGGAATAAGCAGTAACTCACCATCAAAGAAGAGACAAGTAACTGTTAACTTGCGAAGCTGAGTGTGTCCGCAGGTGCATTCAAGCTCTTCATTGTGGTGCAAGTTCCGCAGAGAATCAGTGACACGCAGCAGGCGAAGATAGGGTTGGAGAAGGCTGGGGATGACCTCGGTGCTCCATTTGACCCATTGCTTCTTACCCTTAGACACCTTGAGAACAGTGGTGTCGTCTGGCAGTGCATGGGGATCAGAGAACGCACTGGACCAGCCAGGCTCTGAGGCTGGCAGAGGAGGTAGTGAAGATGAATGGTGACGTGAAGAGGGGGGGTCCGGGATGTCACTTGATGTCTGCCTGGATGAGCCTGTGGGCAGTATGCTGTGGGGCATTTGACGACCACGTTCGAAAGTGAATACCCCTGTTGGTGTGACGACAGTGTCTTGCCTGCGCAAGTATGCAGTTCTGACATCATGTGTGGTGCGTAACGGGGTCAGAGTGGAAGGCTTTTGTGGGGAGGTGGATCGAGCAGTCCTCGACGGTAGGCTTAGCTTCAACGGTTTCCAACTCATCTGTAAGGAGCAAATCAACGAAGTAAGAGGAGAAGGACAAGATACAACGTTTTGATCGATCATCTGATCGCACCGCAGTGCACAGTACACGTGGATTTGTAAGCAAAAATATAACTACATGGATGTATTAAAAGAAAAATATATTAATTTGCATAGCACGAACATTGACTACATGAAGAGCCACTCTACGCAGTGGAGGACAATGTGATATTGTTCGAGAGTGAATATTTAGGCATGCACAATGGGATGATGGGGGGTCGACCAAAATGAACATAGAAGGTTTGACAGTAATTGCGCAGCACGAGCCGCTCGAGGCCAATCATGGCAGCGCGGGGCGCGTCCTTTGGGAAGACACACTGTAAGACGTCCGGACAATCCAACCAAGAGAGCATAAGGCGGTGTAGGGCAAGAATGGCTGGCAGGCGGTCCACGATGTTCACCTCGGTAATAGCTGGGGTGACCGTTGAGAACGGCGTGTTCCAGAAAACGAGGTCACGACCAGGGAGAAAGACATCCTTCACGTGCTCCATGCGCTCGCTGGCATCATCATCAGTCCGCCAGCGCACTCGGGCAATAACTTGATCGAGTGCCAATAACTCATATCGCCAGTTAAGCTCGGCGAGCTCCCACGTAATCCGCTGCACGAGGCCCTGTGTTAGGTGCTGAGCACGTCCCTTCACTACAGGGATATGGATCCCATGAAAGTAAACCTCAGTGTTCTCGAGTCGCAGATGGGCGACCAATTCTGGGCCAAACATAGCCTTGGCTGCTTCGAGGGCGTCCGCAACATGCTCGACCACGTCAGGAGAGAGCTGTCCAGGTTGAGGGTCTTCACCCGGGGTGTCCGCCAGCTCCGGCCAGCGATATGCGTAGATGTAGAAGAATTTTCGCCATGTGGCAGAGTTCGCGACGGGCATACTCCCCTGGAAAGGGTGGAGTATTTGGCCACAACGCGACGGCCGAGTGTAAAGCCATGCGGCAATGGCTGCACGCAACTTGTCGTGCGAGATGACTCCGAAGTAGCCCGGGTCGGGGAACATGGTACCGCACTCTTCACGCGGTATCAGGTTTTTGAACTCTGCATGCGTGTCTACTTTGCCGAGGGCGTCAGCCCATTGCGGTGGATGCGTGGGGAGCATGGGGGATGAGGTCGGCTTCCACTTGTTGCGATTGATGGCCCGTGTGAACTTCGGCTGTTGGGTAGGGGTGTATACTCTTTGTGGCTGGGAGGAACCCATAGCCTGGACCTCTCGGAACACTACAAGCGGGTCAGATAGAGTACATATATATAAGTATGAGTATACGAAGAAACTCATCGATAGACTGCTGCTTCTTCTGGCGGCGACTAAGTTTCACAACTCCGCCGCTTGGGACGAGCGAACTGCCAGTTGAGGTATTTGCCGTACCGGGCGGTGGGGTCTGCGAACGCGGTGTTTCCGAATCCGTAAATTGAAATGGAGGGGAAGGGCTGCGCTGTTGAAAAGCGTTATCAGGCAGCGGGTTATCGTATTGAGGGGTTGGGGCCGTGGCAGGAGGAGGGGCAGCGGGGAATAGATACCCTGGCTGTGATGAAGGTGCAGAAGGCAGGGCTGGGATGTCCTCGAAATATTGCCCGAAGGGACGGCTCATGCGGATGCGGTCAGTACCATGTGATGCAAGCCAAAGAGTGCGACATGGGGTGTCAGCGCTCCACTCTTTGGTCTCAACATCTGGGGGATACCAGAAGTCGGGGAGGATGGCTAGGGTCCGGATATTCCAGGCGTTTGGGTGTTCCTCGGTGCGAACATAAACGACGGGCACGCCAGCCCAATACATATTGTCCACGACTGCGGGGTTCGTGCTAAAACAACCCAATAAGTTGAGATTGACCTGGTGCCGCTGATCCTGTTGCATCATGGCGCTGAGGAAGTGCGCGTAATATGATTCCATTGCGACGAGGTCTAGCAGGAGATGCTGTACCTGGGTCCACTGGAGGACCAAGTCCCGGAATCCCAACGGCAAGGACTTCAGCGGCTCAAGAACCGAAAACATTGTGCGTGCGACCGTGACCATCTCGTGAGGCACGGATTGCCCAGCGTACAACGAAACTGCGCGGGTGTTGACCGAGACGGCCAACACATACATTTCCGTGTAAGGGGCCAACTCGAGGGTGCCCACCCCAGTAAACGCGCATCCAATTGGCGCAACCCAATCCTCCTGAATCAAATTGTACCAGCAAAGGGTGTACGGGTGCGCGCGTAGCGCATCCGTGGTCGTGGGTTGGCGGGGAATCAGCGGAGCCCACGGGAACGTCTCTGAATACCCTTGCGGATGGGAAACGTAGTCTTCCATACCGAATCGGCCATCGTGCCGGGCTCGCAACTCAGTAGGTTGAGGGTCGAAGAAAGGAATGACGGATAAGTTGGGCGACGTGTAGACCCATGGTGGCTTGTGCACGAGGACGCGCGCATCTTCGGGCTGGATGGCTGAAGACCGATAAGTGTTCACGGTGTAGTTGCGTGTGACAGGGCGCATCCGGTCATCGCTGTTGAGGCACTGTGAGCAAACAGCGCGTGAATTGCAAAAGGCAGGTACGTACATGGGGCGGGCAAACACCATGAGACGGACACTACTGAGGGATACGCTGCTGTTGTCGCTGCTCTCGGCGCAAAAAAGGCAGATGGCGATGGTCTTGCTGCTGACGGTGGGGAGGGTTGGGGCTGCGACCTGCTGTTCTCACTGCTGCTGCCGCGAGAAGGGCAAATGACGATGGTGGTGCTGCTGACGCTGGGAGACGAGCAAACGCAAAGGGCAGGATGTAGAGACGACTCTGGTAAATATAAATGAGCATAAGTTCAATGACAGGGTGTGCACGATGAGCAATGTGACAAGAAGTCCAACGGTGCTCGTCAAACAGCGCTTGCGACTGGGCGTCCAGCAAGCACTGTTTGCCGACGTGACTAGACGTCCAACGCCGGCAATGCAGAGAGGGATGAAGGGGATGAAGGGGACTTACCGGGAAGCGACAGGATTCCGTGGGGAAAGCACCGGACCCGAAGGCCAGCCAACTGGGTATCTCTGTGAGGTGGTCAGTCGGGAGCTCAAGATGGCGAAGAAAGAAACTCACTTACCTGTGAAGTTTCAACAGCCTGAGGCAGGAGGAGGATGTCGACGATGAGGATGGAAGGTTGACGAGAAGTTGGGTAGAGACCTGTCCCCTTTTGGGATCGACGTGGCAGATCCCACGCCACATCCGACTGACAGATGTGGCTGATCCGCTTCCCAACCGGCTTACCTCCACCTTCCTGCGTCTCTTCGCCTTTCTCTTCCATTCTCCTCACGCATTGCCGACGTTGGACGTCTAGTCACGTCGGCAAACAGTACTTGCTGGACGCCCAGTCGCAAGCGCTGTTTGGGGAACTCCGTTGGACTTCTTGTCACGGTGCTCGTCGTGCACGCCCGGATCCTTCCAGCCCTGTCCAACTTCGGCTCATCACAACGCATGAATCAAATCATGAACGAGGTAAGTACATCCCCCTCTCGCATTATCAGTACTAAGTACCCCCTCTCGCTAGTAATTTCGTGCTGTCGCGATCACCCATCTGGCCGGACTGCAAGTTGGGCATTTAAGATTGCGCCATCTTCCACGGCTGGACTGTAAGTATTTCCCTCGAATACCGAACAAGACAACTTTGAATGCTCATTTCATTCAATAGTATAAACGACCCTTCTAAATACGGCCAACCACAACACCTTGCGGTCCAGATCGACAGCCAGTATCGCCGGCACTGATCCCGGGCACGTCGGTTGGCCGGATATGAAAGAATGAGAAACGAAGGGATGGTGGGTTGATTGAATGGATATGGCGCGACCGAGACAATGGCCGCAAGACGTCGGTGACTCCGTTAAACCATAATGCCGCCAGCTCTTCCACCAGATCAGTTAGTGTTGCTGCCGGAGAACTCAGGTGGAAGAATGTCGATCGCGTGAGGATCCATTGCTAGTATTTGCACGCGACACGACTGAATGTTCGTTTTGCTCAATAGTATGTACTCGCATGCTCACAGCGATCAACATATAACAGCTACTCATCAGAGCGGCCCCAAACTTGTAAGGGATGAACCTTTAATTATCGTGATACCTTGGGCTAAAATACCTTTATGCCAGAATGTATCCCCATAATCTGAGAGCGTATTTCTTCCTAGTACCTACTTATACTTACATCTATATCATGTCGTTCTTGCTACTGCTCCATGCTCGAAGTGCAGGACACATGGCACGCGCAAGACTCTCGCGCCACCCTGCGCCGCGTTGGGTCGCGGGCCCCTAACCACCATTATATTGCTTTTAGGCGCTCAATATACTGCCTTGTTCTCTTCCCTCTTCCATCCGCGACGCAAGCAACGCTCGGCGACATCCCACACAGGTAAGTCGCCCTTTCAACCCCCTCCCCCCTGTTTGTGCTGGGCGTCTAGTCGCACAATTTGATTCCTGGACGTCTAGTCGGAGTCGTGCGAAATGCTGGACGCCATGTCGCACTTCGCATTTCAGACAGACTATCGTTGCGCGCTGCTGACCGCGCTATCAGCAGTATGCCAGCACGCAAATGGAAAGCAGCAACCCCGGAGCCCCTCGATACGGCACCGGCTCGAGCACTGCGCTCAGCGGCCGTGCCGCAAGACGCAGGAACGAAGACGTTGGGCATTAAACCTTCTAACGCCACGTTTTTTACCCCGACGTTCAACATATCACACAATCACACTTTCGAGCTATTCTAGTTATAGTAAGAGTGGGTCAACAAGGTTATTTATATGTGACTGTTTCCTGGAGGTCCTCAGTGCCCCCCATGACGGTTAATGGGTCTTAAGAAAGGTAAACGATCCATGCAGTAGCCTACCAAGGAGAGGCAATAATAGTTCCCTTAGTACTTTACAAAATAGCCTCTCCGAATTACAACCTTCCGAGTCGTACTCCTCCGTCTACTATCTCTTTATTGGTTGCATGTGTTAGTAACGGAAACGGTACGAATTATGTAGTCGTCCAACCTGTGGTTTAGGTAGGGTCTCACGTCGCCTTACTGCAACTAATGACCTTTTAACACTATGTTGTATTAGAGACGGACATATCTTCTGATGCGGAACTTGTCTATCTGGGGTAACCGATGTTATACAGAGTCGGATTTTATACATCCAGTCACAACTCTAGCCAACTTCAAAATATACTTTCTGAACGGTTTCATCTCTTAACCAACCGCTGAAACACATGTTGTGCAAGATAAACGCCCTCGCTGTGTCCGGAACTAGGGCAATTCCGGAGAAGAACACAACTAAGTTCAACACGCTGATCGGTTAGGCAGGAGAGCGGCAGTAGGCCCTGTAGACATTAGGTAAACGCTATCCGGCTTTGTGTGAGACGTCCACAACGAAAACGATCCGCACCTTAATCCGAGTACCACTCCCCCTTTAATTTCCCCGTTTGCGTGTAAGTCATCGTCGCTCATGGACACGACGTATTTAACAAACTTTACACAACTTTAGTGAGCCTCGGGCTCTCCGACTCGGACGAGGGTTTCGACGCATTGCGTATTGACAACGTTTCAACTGAGGTACGTCCAGACGGTCTAACACTCGCCGGACCGCACATGAGAGCGGTTTTAGGAACTTACATCGTTCTCACCTAAATGACTCAGACGGTCCAGAGGGGAAGCGGCACGAAAAACACCAGGGCCACTATAGACGTCTCATGCCACCGGGTCGGCTACCTGACTAACGTAGACACAGAGCACTAACGGGGAAGAAGAGTCACGGTGCAGGAAAGGGAAAGACGTCCCGACAATTAGACCACAACCCAAGGTTAAGGTGTAGACTGCGCTATGAGGACCGCGCAAGTGACGTTTGCCATAGCTAACCACGCGGTCTCCCTGCTATGAGTAGCGATCTCGGACCCCTTCGTAGCCTGAGGCATTCTGGAGGGAGCCTAAGAAGTGACTCCTCCCGTGCCGGCTCCTATACCGGGAGCTGTACCCGGCCCAAAGCCCTAAAACGCTCCGCAAAGAAACGACGAACTTACTACCTGGTGAGAAGCAACCACTACCACAGAGCTAGTAAGAGCTCGCCGTATCCAACCCCACGAAGAACCTACAACAATGGTCCTCTCGGACACTCTATTTGTGCGGGCAGCCGTAACTGCGCAAAGCATTTGCCCCACGCGTACACTAGCAAGGTTCCTGGACCTATCGCTCGTACTATTTGCTCCCCGTCGACCAATAAGAGCAGTTGGTTACGTCCAGGGCTTACCAGACCGTTACCCAAGCGCAAGTCCCCCCAAAAGCCCAGTGGACTCTGGCCACTACGACTAGCACCACAAGCACGACCCACTTTCCGACTGTATCACTTCAACTTACTAGACACACCCGCCCCTCACAGTAGGCAACTCCGACCACGTGCCTCGTCCTTCGGCCCACCGAACTCCCGTATCTTTCTAACACGATCCTAGCTGGGCCCACGTAGAAATCTACCACACTCCAGCCGCTATGCAGAGCGTAACCAAACGCCGACGCCGACGTGAACGAGCGGGACCCCATTATCGTCACACAAGACGACGTGAAGGAGGTTAGGGACGACCCATAGTTAGCGTCCTGACTCGAGAGCTAGCCAGTCCAGGCCGTTACCCCTACTACCGACCACTCTACAGCACAGGAGCCGTCGTCCCTCGACATAGAGCCGCGAAGGACGGTGGACCCTCCGAGATCGTTCTTTAGTCGTGTACGTGTACCTGTTCTTTGTATTGTCTACGCATCGTCCGTTCACTCTAAGTTACAGGTCCGTAATGTTCATGTCGATGCAGTCTCAAGACGTTATAGTTACTTGGCTTTGTGAAAATACAGAAGCAACACCGTACTTGGGTATTGTACGCGTCGCGTCTCTTATATGCTACCTGTCGTTTTAACCTCCGTATGGGCGCTGTCATAGATCTGAGTATGCCTTCCTGACGTGCTTACGCGGATTGGTCGCCTTGTATTTGCCCTTACTGTGCTCGGTGTGTTCGTTTTGGTTCGAATGGGCGCAACTGCTCCTATGTATCACAACCGCACAACCCGGCTCTCCGATGCACTCTCTTACTCTTTATCCAAGTTCCGGTTTACTTGCATCTACTCCTTTGAGTGTCAACGACCAGGAGCCCTCTAACGAGAGGCAGTCTCAGTAGCTGTTGGGCAAACCTGAATTTTAACTGTGCGCAGGAGCCAAATACGAACTGACCCCCTCCGCTTCTCCATGATGCCCACTTAGTCGTGGCCCGAGTACTCTCTTTACTTACATGTCGATTATTACTGAATGTCCACAAGCGGGAGCCTCCCCCGGAGGCAAAGACTAAGGAGCCACTGGACAAACCTGAACCATAAGGGAGCGCAAGAGCCAAATCCCCGGCCGCACCTGGGTAGTCTGACGCGACCAGCCCACGGGAAGAAATACCCGGACCCGAACCCAGCCCCGA
>KV417559.1:46634-96161 GCA_001630335.1 Athelia psychrophila | reverse complement strand
CCGGCAAGTTCGCTGCCGATATCACAGAGCACCCTCTCTACGTCTACTACACGGCCTTGCCATTAATTTCCTCCCATTCCATACTCTATCGACAATTCCACGACGCACTTCTCGATCCATCGGTTCTTCTCGTGACAAATCCATATACGATGAGATGCTTGGCATTATCCACCAATGGTCGCCGAATTGTGAGCGGAATTGCTTACCACGTTATTGTCCGTGACACGGCAACAGGCGAAGAGCTTGTGAAAATGGCAGACACAGATGGCGCAGCCTTGCCGTTTTCTGTTGCATTCTCCTACGATGGATCACGTATTGCATGTGGAACAGACAAATCAACTGTCTATGTTTGGGACTCTGTGACCGGCGCCCGGGTCATTGGTCCTCTCCGCCACTCAGGATTCAGCGCGTATGTGAATGTCGTTGCATGGTCCACTGACGGGAAGTGTTTGCTTTCGGGTTGTTATACCGGAGAGGTGATGCTATGGAACATTACATCTCCCAACGGCAACCGACCTATTCCAAAAATACACCACCCCGGCTGTCGCGGATATGACAATCCCCTTAGTTCCCTGGTATTCTCCTCAGATGGTTCCCAGATCGCCAGTTCCTCAAGACGGGGGGACGTGCATGTATGGGATTCCAAAACCGGCGGCATCGTGTGGTCAGTGCAGGAACCTCAAGGTTCTGACCCATCGGGCGGTATCAGTTTCTTGTCCAGCGGTATGCGGGAATTTCTTGTCGTGAAAATGAAGGAGCGCACACAAGTACGTGACGCCTCTACGGGCGATCTCTGTCCTCTCCCGGACAGTCTCGCCGGCGCGGTAGGACCCACACGCGATGACTTCAGGGTGAATTCGCTCATTAAAGGCATTAAAAAGCAATACCTGCAAGATGGCGAGAATGTGCTTTTTCCTGAATGGGTGGTACAGGGGGAGTACTTCGCATTTTTAGGCGACAAACTGTGTCACATGGTACATGTGCCAAAGTCGTTGTTATAGTCAGAAGAGTCAAACAGTGTAGGCATTATTAGTACTATATATCACTGCATTCCCAGTCAAATACAGTCGGTGTTGAATCAGATGGTGTTGTTGTGACAAGTCACAAAGCAGTTGCAACTTGGGGCGGAAGGTGTGAGGTTGAGTTGAGGCGGTACTAAGGAGCTAAATGGTTACTACTCCCACTATCAGCTGCGATCGGGACACTGATGAGGGCCTTGTGACCGCAAACCCCACCAACTATTAGATGCCGTCTCGAGGATGAGATTAATATTGTTAGCAGATAAGAGCCGCTCTGTCGTTACATCGCACCAACATCGCACCATTCACTAGCCATGAAGTACTAGGCCCTCGCAATGTGCTGGAAGAATCATGACGAGGGGGTCAAATGGTTCGACTGTCGCATTAAGTTGCTGCTGCATGGTGGGTCTTCGGCCCGCCATGGCTTATGCTTTGAGGAGTTCAAGGAGTCACGGGGAGTTATCTGCGAACGTGACAGGTATTATGACTCAAGTGATCGGCCCACAACCGAAAGCTAGCCGAAGGACTCGGAGTAGACTACAGTGTGAGAAGCATATAAGCACCGTGTCTGTAGAGGTCGCAAAATCGGCCCTTTAGGGCCGAGATAAAAATTTTGGAAGGAAACAGCTTAATTGGTGTGATTTCTCGCATTTTGAAAAAAGTGCCATGTGTTTCAAATTTCGGACCGAAAAAAAGTTGAATTTAGTGTGCACCACCGACTCCCTGTACTCCCTCGGTTGAACCTACAATAATGCCTCGTCCTCGCAAAAAGGCCAGGCTAGCAAAAAATCGCCTCCACACCACAGACTCCCCCGCTCACTCGCCTGAAGGGTCTCTCTATGAAATCTCTTCTGATGAAGAGTCTAATGGAGATGAATCAGACGAGGATGTCCGAGTAGACCCCGAGGAAGTGGTGTCAAGTCTTCGACACCTCTATCCAGTCTTCCTGCCTGCAAAGCTGCGCAAAGCTGTCTCAGCTCTAAAAGGGATCATCAGCAAAAAGCGGACATATACTGGTAAATCACGCACAACGGAATGGCGCAGAGCCACAGCTATCACGAAGGCTGCCAAGGGCTGCAGTAAGCTGACAGCATTCTTTGTGAGTGAATTGAACCTTCCTCGACACCAGGCAACACTGACCTTCTTTTACATAAGAAGAAACCGTCTCCCGTTCCGAAGACTCCTGTGGATCTCAATTTAATGGCAAATCCTGCCGCCGATGTGGCAAGCATCACACTGGAGGTTAATGAAGCTCAATGTGCAATTGAGCTGGAGCTTGAGATGGAGCTTGACTTCGACTTGCTTGACTTCTGTGTGAATGAGGTGGAGCAAACTTGCAGGGACGAGAGCCCGGGGGAAATGGATTGGACTGACTCGGAATCTGAGGTGGGTTCTTCGTTTTGATATGATGCCTCAAGTTGACATGAGACAGGATGCCATTAGTGACATGGAGGAGCTCGAAGCGGATCTAGATGAGCCTGTTGAGGCAGTTGCCGAAGCCCAGGCCGTCGCACGGGAGTATCTTGACCTTGATGCAGATGATGGTGACATCCCCCCGGTGAATGTACTTGAGATCATCGAGAGGCTTCTAAAGGACGTCAAGAAACTTCGGACTCTGCAGTCAATAAAAACTGTCACCAAGCTTCACGCAGTCGCCCAATTTGTCAAGCTCCGTGATCAGTACCAAACCAATCCGAAATGCAAGAAACCCAGCCTCAGTGCGAGCTTAGCAATTGCCCGTCGTTTGGGCAAGGGAAAGAATGGTTCTGGAAAGGGAGAAGGAGCCTCGTTTGCACGGGGTATCCGTCGGAATGAACTCTATCTGCTACGCCATCAGTGTCTCCCGCCATCCAAAAAAAGTGCCAGACATGGACAACACACCTTACTCGACAACGAAGCCATGCTCCATGGTGTCCGTCGCTACCTGGCTATTCAAAAACTCGGCACAATCTCCCCTCAAGAGCTGTCCCGACAGGTTAACGAGATCATTGCTCCCACCCTTGGCCTCCCCCCCGGCAGTACCATCACCGAGCGCACAGCCATCAGCTGGCTGAAGAAACTCGGGTACCAATGCAAAAGCACGAGCAAGGGCATGTACTTCGATGGGCATGAGAGGCCAGATGTGGTCGAGTATCGGCAGGGGTTCTTGAAGGTGCTTGAGGAGCTCGAGAGGTCTGTGATTATTACTGTGTCAAAAGACTATTGCTGACCATTCATTAGAGTCATGTGCACTTACGACGACGTAACCATGGAGCCAGTCCCCCCCAAGCTGAATCCAGGAGAGCGAGAAGTGGTCATGATCTGTCATGACGAGTGCATTTTTCACACCAATGAATGTAAACGAAGGATGTGGCTTCGAGAGAACGAGCAGCCAATCAAGAAGAAGGGTAACGGACGCGCGATCCATGTGTCCGATTACATTTGTGAGACCACTGGCCGTCTCGCTCTTACACCTGCCCAGATTGCCGCCCAGGAAGCTCTTCCCCCCAATTCCCGTTTACGAAGCTATGATGCACGCAAGATCATCTACCCAGGCAAAGACCACGACAAATGGTGGGATCTGGAACAGCTCATGGAGCAAACACACCTTGCAGTCGACATTTTCGAGTACACCAACCCTAACAAGATCGGCCTCTGGGTCTTCGACTGCTCTTCTGCTCACGAGGGCTTGGCTGAAGACGCGCTCAATGTACACAACATGAACATCAACCTGGGAGGGAAACAAAGGCACATGCGTGATACCATCATCCCCTTATCCAATCCTCCTCCTTCCCCCGGCAAAATTGACACTCGCGGCACCACCCAATCCATGTCCTATCCTTCCGATCACCCAAATCCGGACCTTGCAGGAAAAGCGAAAGGCATGAAGGTGGTTTTACAGGAACGAGAGTCAGCATGGGACGAGTTTGGGCGAAGGCGTGGCGGAAAGAAGCTCCTTGGGAAGTGCAAGGACTGCCAGATGTCCAATATCAAGAAGGATGCTGCTCGCCGATTGGCTTTGGCCGAGGCCATGGGCACGGACGACACGATCTCGGACGAAGTATTGGAAGCAGCTCAGTCAGTCATCAACCCACCGGCCGACGACTGGTGCTGCATGTTCCGTGTCATGTCCCTACAGGAGGACTTCGTCAACGAGAAGCCACGGATCCAGCACTACCTCGAAAGCCGTGGGCACAAGTGCCTCTTTCTACCGAAGTTTCACTGCGAGTTGAACCCGATCGAGATGCTGTGGGGTTACGCGAAATACCGTACGTGCTCTTACTGCTCTATGTGCTCATGTCTCATATGTCTGACCAGGTTTCCGTAATGCAACTGACGGCAAGTTCCCGACTGCAAGAGAGCTCGTCCCGCAATGTCTTGATCTATGTAATGTCCACACTATCCGAAGATTTTTTCGAAAAAGCTGGCGCTACATTGATGCTTATAGGTATGCTCTTATCTCATTTGAATGTACAATTGCTTTACTTAACCGCGTCTGTCTCAGGAAAGGATTGGATGCTCGCCAGGCCGCGTTTGCTGTCAAAGAGTACAAGTCTCATCGCAGAGTCGGATTGACCCGGGATATTTTGGCTACTTTGGCTATGGTGCCTCTGTAGTGTACTCTAATGTCTTCGCATAACCTCGTATTACATGTTTCTACACTCTCTAGCCCTTGATACCCCTTGTAAGTCTCGTTTTCGACTTTTTTCAGGTGATGTTTCAATTTTTGGAGGTCGAGATTATGATTTTGAGAATTCAATGTAAGTAATCTATAAGCCTTTGAGTGCTGTCTAATCCGAGTCCATTACACTACTTTATCCTCCAAACGATGAAGTTCCCAGCGAGGAGTAGCAAATGGGAGTTTCGGAGTTCGGAGAGGTCACTTTTGAGCTTCTCACACTGTAGCCCCTGCTGAGAGATCTGCTTAAAATGTACTAAGGCACTGCTCTACGTTTCTCATTGCCCACCACCAGTCTCTGGCTGGACTCTTACGTCTCTCCCCGGACCCCACACGACTTATCATGAAAGCCACGAAAACTGATGAAAACAGCCCCTTACTTTCGGCCCAGCCAGCCGATGACCCAGCGGCGACTAAACAAAAGGCAATAACGCCTTTGCCCAAACTACAACTTGGAAGTGAGTAGTTTTTGCCCACTGAGTTTTCTGCCTACTGACAATCCCTTTCAGTTGTCACATGTATGAGACTTGTAGAACCGATTGCATATACCCAGATCTTTCCCTACATAAATGAATTCTTGAACGATCAGCATGTTACGGACAATCCTAGAGGAATCGGATTCTACAGCGGGCTAGTGGTGAGTCTCGATCAGCATCCATTGCTATACAGTGTACTTGAACGATACACAGGAAAGCGTTTACGCCGTATTCCAACTGGTGTCCATTTACCACTTCGCCAAGATGTCAGGTTCGTCAGGGGGCATCCTCACCGATCTCCCAGTGTTATGCTCGTAGCTCACCTTGTCCCTCCTTTTCTAGATAGGATTGGTCGACGTCCTGTTATACTTAGCGGGCTGATAGGAGTCGCCGCCACGACATTCTTCTTTGGTCTATCTAAAGCCACACGGTCTGTGTCTATTCCTGCACCTATGTACTGTGAGTGATATGAGTTTGCAGATGTAAGCAGCTCGTATCCCTCTTTACCCATCACTTAACAGGCAAAATTCCACTTCAATCCCAATCCAGGATTTGACGCAGAAGGCACAGTCTCTAGTGGCAATGGCAACTCCATGATGGATCTCACACCATGGAAGCAAGGATACAACCCCCTCCATGCATCACACAAATAGATCAAAGACACCATATCCTGTCTTCTGGATGTCATGTAGAGCACCATATGCAAGCCTAGAAGCTGCCCCAAACTGCTCCAGAAGGCTCTGCCACAAGCCAGCCAGCCAAAAAAAATTGCCAGGGAGGACCCCAGCCCCCCCCCCCCCCAATGGACCCAGGTCTGCCTGGCAGACCTGGACCTGGCACCAGCAGGCCTGAGCCCTGGACCAGACCTATACAGACCAGGACCTGGCTCAGAAACCAGGCCTCTTAGGCCATTTCCCGCTCAGGTCCAAAGGACCTAAGAGGCCCAGGTCAGAGGTAGCCTGAAGTGCAGTGAGTACGATGAAGTGATTGGGGAACGACCGGGGGAGTCACCATGTATATGTCTGCAGGCCGTTTGATGAGGTACTGATTTATGAATACATTCCGCTGATCGAGACTTGGTGTCAGGACTGGGGCATCAAGCCTGAGCAGCATTGTCACTTACAATGATCAAACAAAATACTCCAGTGACGGCCAGGAGGGATATCAGGGCGGACTTGGCAACAAGCGCCAGGCCAATACTCTCACCTCCAGTCCAGCAGACCAGAGGTGTATTCGCCCATGGTACAGGTAGTCAACATGGCAAACTCGTTTTGAACGAAGTACATGAATTTGAAAAGGACTTTGCCCATTCTGAAAGCAAAATTCAGCGCCAAGATAGCGCTGGATACGAGTGCCATTGAATCATGTACCTTGAACCTTCGCATCCCTACATCCACGGTGATGCTGTCCCTGTGAGTTGCTGTTTCTCCACTGCAGATCTTGATCCTGAAGACGGAGAATAAAGCGATATCCATTACAGGGTTTTGCATAAATTACTTACACTTTCCATTTCGTGTGCGGCATTGTTTACCCATGTTTGCCTTGTGGCAGCGAGTGACATCTGTCACAACCTCCTTCGTCTGTATTGTGCTGCCGGCCAGTGGTGCGGCGGGAAGACTCATCTTGGTGTCCGAACGCTCTAGAGGACATTCCAGAGGAAGACAGGTAAAGTGAGGGCAACACGGAAGAATGCCAGCCACACTGTGCCACATTCAAACATGTACAGATGATGCCAACACACAATCATGTGTGTAAGTAATTATGCAAAACTGTAACAGATATTGATCATTATCCTTACATTTACTCTAGAGCCACCAGGTTGTTTGCATATGTTTGTTACAGACCCTATGCAGTAGTGCCTGTACCATAGTTAGGCACAAAAAAAACTCATTACTTTTATCGTCTCGTGTGTGGCCTATCGCCTGCCCCTAAGGGGAGCAGGCACTAGGCACTGCGCACTGCGCACTAGGCGACCATCGCAGCACCCAGCTCATTGTAGCACCACTCTCAGACACCTGTCCATCTTGTGCCATAGCTCGCTAGTCCCCTGAATCAGGATCTCCGACCCTGTCAGCATCCTAAGCTGTCACAAAAACCCTGTAACATCAAGTGATTGAGAGACAACTGGTGAGGGTTGGGTGATATTTGCTCTCATGTCATATGACATGCACTGCTTGCATCATCTACATGCATATATATATCCACACACAACCCTACTCAACACTGGCCCTCCTTGACCCTTGGTCGTTTGTGCATTGATCACATCAGTGGCCGGCAATCATGATCCAGATTGGACACCATTGATCCTCAGCCTATATCTCCCACTCTGACAGTCCCTACTTACGCTGTATTCTGAGCTGGTCAAGATCAGTTACGATGCTGTGCAGCTAGATTCTGCAGATGATATGAACCCGCTCCTGATTCCAGACCTGGAGGCTGTGATCAAAGGGATTGCATCTGGAGCCAGTGCTTGCGTGGGATCTTCAGCACAAGCCAGAGCACCAGAGAATACCCAACAAACTCGTTCAATTATCCCTCAACGCTGACCTCACAAATCCTCCTTCTCATCCTAACTTGTTCTGGGGTGTACCACTGGTAGACAGTCCGAGCACTGCTGCTGCCCCTTGATTGAATCAAGCTTGAATGCCTCCCCAGTCAATTCCCCCTGCCCAATCACATTGATCTAATTATTTTTGGCTCACTATAGTTTACAAGTGGTGGCTTCGGAATTACTATTTATTGTAGGAGTGCATCACAGAGTTTATTTAAGGTTTAGCATATTCAGTCTCAAGGTTAGCGAAATATCAATCGGTGACGTTCGCACAGCTGAAGGTCAATTTAGGAGGAATGCCGGGTCATTTCCTCAAGAAATTCTTTCAGATATGAGCAGCCAAACACCAAATGCTCAGATATCTACCGCCACTCTGTAATTATCAACAAGTACTATTATGGCCCGTTGTCTGACTGAATCACCAGTCGTCAATGTGAGATATATGGCAATGACACAGTTCAAACCTCGAGCAAGGCCAAATTGGATCACCCCATTGGCCGGGGAAATGTACATGGGGCCTTCACAAGTCAAGGGGATCCAATAGCACCACACAAAGGTTGTAATTTAAATAAATTGTCGGCACGTGTGGCTCACGTGATTGTTAGCGTGATTGGAGTCGATGGCAGTGTGTTTATCTTGCAACATGTGCACGCATATGCCGGGAGAGTCCTATACAACTAACAGTTGTAGAAGCTGATTGCTACCAGTATAATCCAGTAACCAAAACACTTAGCCAAGAGCTGTTTGCAGAGCTGTAGAAAACCTTGGTACCCTGCGAGCGCTCTGGCCAGCGAACAAAGCAAAGCGGCAATGTACGACGGACAATGAACGATGCTGTTATTCATGCTCAAGCCACTTCTCAGCCACTTCTCATGTCATGTGACTTTCTTCCTCAACGCGGCATTGCTGAGGTCCACTTAGTCACTAAGTACCGCGCCCTGATAATACGACCTCCTCCTCAACGACCTATACCTCCTCCCCCGCCCTCCACATCCTGTTCATTCTCTCTCTTGCATCCCCTAATCCAGCCCCCTTCGATTACCTCTACGAAGACGACAAACTCCCTCGTTTCTCTGACCTTTGGGATGGACGCTACGCCATGGGCAGTTGCGTGTCACAGAACGACCATACAGCGCGGGCTCCGTCCGATGCCATTGACCAGCAAATTGAGGCAGATAGCCACCAGTTCAGGAATGAGTGCAAGATTCTCCTCTTGGGTGCGCACACTTCCTTTCATTTTGCAGAATCTAGGCTAACGTTTGCGTTGCACGAGCCGGGTCTGGTGAAAGCGGCAAGTCGACGATCGTTAAACAAATGAAAATTATCCACCAGGATGGTTTCACCCACGGCGAACTGATGACCTATCGCATGACGATATACCGAAACCTTGTTGAATCTGCACAGGCCATTGTCGAAGCCATGCACAAGATCGGAGTTGACTGTGAGACTCCGGCCAACCGGGTATGCTCCTCGCCCACTCTGCCTTCTCATACTCGTAGGCTGACGCACCCACATGGACAAACTGCGACCGGATTATTGATTATAGAATCACGATGCCCACTGTGGCACTTAAGAAGGCCTCCTCCGCCGCCCTCAACGCCTACCCGCCGGCATCTCAGCCCTCCGAGCATGCAGGCACAAACACATCTCTCATTGCGGCCCTTTCAACCTCCCCCTCCTCTGTCCACGCTACCACCAGCTACTGGGCCCCAATGCGCCCCCTGTGCACCTCGGCGGCTTGCCGGGCAGCATCGGTCCTGTAGGCGTCGGCGAGGGTTTCGTCGTCAACTCCGAGATCGTCAGCATGATCGGGCATCTGTGGGAGGACCCGATCATGGCCAGTGTGATGGACCGCTCCCGCAAATTTTACCTGATGGACTCTGCCCAGCAGTGAGTAATTTCCGCGTCCTATGCGTGGGTGGATAGCACGTGTAGCTAACTAGGCTCACAGCTTCTTCGAAAACGCGGTGCGCATTGGCGAGCCGGGGTACGTACCCACCGAGAGCGATGTCCTGCGCGCGCGCCAGAAGACCACTGGTATTACTGAGACGAGGTTCGACATGGGGCAACTGTCGTACGCGATCCCCCCTCTCATCCCAACCATGGTCCGACCCTGACATGCGTGCACACAGCATCCACATGTTCGACGTTGGCGGCCAGCGCTCGGAGCGCAAAAAGTGGATTCACTGCTTCGAGAGCGTGACCAGTATCATTTTTTGTACCGTTTTTTGTACCGCCCTCAGCGAGTACGACCAAGTGCTTCTCGAGGAGCAGAAGACCAACCGAATGGCGGAGAGCCTCGTGCTCTTTGAGTACATCGTCAACTCGCGGTGGTTCTCGAGGACCTCCATCATCCTGTTCTTGAACAAGATCGACGTCTTCAAGGCCAAGCTGCCTAAGGTATGTAAACCTATTGTTTTCGTGTTTTTTTTCTCGTCACTGACGCTCGCGCTCCAGGTGCCCCTTGAGAAGTACTTCCCCGAGTACACAGCCGGTCCGGACATAAACAAGGCCGCCAAATACATCCTTTGGCGCTTCATGCAGGCCAACCGCGCACGGCTGAGCGTGTATCCGCACCTGACGCAGGCAACGGACACGACCAACATCCGGCTGGTCTTCGCCGCGGTCAAGGAGACGATCCTCCAGAACGCGCTGAAGGACTCGGGTATCCTATAGGTATGTTCCCTTTTGTCGTGTTCGCTAGCCAATGAATGTGCGCTGATGACGCACATAGGTCTTGTGGCTCTCTTCGCTGTCATTCGTTCTCCTCGTTATATAATCCACATTTTAACGTCTCTTGCACATACCACATCATGTCTCAACACATGCATCATTTATCCTATCTCCTCCAGCTATCCCCTCTCCTTCATCTATCTTCTCTTCTGTCGACTGCTATGTCCTATCTCACTCCGGCTTCCTGCGCTCTACTCTTACTTCTACATTGACTGGTTCTGCTATCTAGATACATGAGATATGTCCCGTCTGTTCTTCGGGCGCCCCTCCTGGTGAACGTCGTCATCACATATTTACCCTCGGTAGTGCCCAGTGTATATGTGCATGGATTTCCGGAATGCCTTCGTGATGTTTGCGCATGAATAGCATCGTGCCTCGGTCAAAACATCTCACTCAGCGCTTCAGATTGACATCGTTGACATTGCATTTCTAATTATGGTTGGCATTACTCTGATGCACGTCGCCACCCGTGCAACCGGCCATTGGCTCCAACAGCGCAGAGATCATCGCGCGTATACACTTTACCTCTATATATGATGCAACATTGAATCTTGATACGCGCTGTCAGCTTCTTCAAGCGTGTACGCGTCTGGATTATTATCGTGAGGCGGCGGCCGGCATCAAGGTGTATGTCTCACAACCGTCTCATCAGCTTGGCTTCCTCGCATCTGAACTGCCGCAAGCTGTATGCAGCTAACATCCCGGTGAAGAGCACAGGCAATATATATAGGTGAGATTGACTCGAGACTCGCCTTGTACTCGTCTCGCCTGAGATACTCGAGATATGTGGCATCCTCGAAGCTGTATGATCTCCTAAAAGATTATTCGTACCAGGATTTGCGCGGCCAAGATTTGATTGTCCTTGTTGCCACGCCCGTTGGTCAAGATCCAAGTTAGAAAAGTCTGTAATATTGCAGATCTGATATTTGAGGACCTATTTGGGAAAATCGGTCATTCCAAGGGTTTCTAAACGTCGGAAATCGGTCCTCTTCGGTCTTACACTCGATTGATTCCCTTTGTAGAACTTGAAGGAGTCATTTCATTAATTGGTCACTGAGGAAACAAGTCGATCGCTCGCCACTGATCTGCCGCTCAGAAAGGGAATTGCGCGCTACCCAGGGCAAGTCAGACTCACACAACACCAATCCCTAGACTCTGCAGCTCTCATCCCCAGCCATGGCGTCCACCACAAATAAGCTGGCCTTCCCTTTCCATGTCAACGCCGTCCTCATATGTAGGTGGTCTGGGACGAGGGTATGTTATATTCAGTAAAAGTGGCCCTTCACGCTAACTTTTATTGCACAGAGCATCAGGATTCACCACTCGATCTGATATCGGTCCTGCTTGAGAAGGCCCCTCTGCTGAAGTGATCGCGCGCATCCCCGCTCGCATCCCCGCTAAATGTATTGCATCCAGACTAACAACTGACCGCGGTAATAGAGATGCGTAGAACACGCGCAGAACAAGCGTGGCGAAGAGGCCGAAGTCGACCCTGAGCAGCACCAAGATCCGGACAACGAGGTCGGCCTGTCCGCAGGGACCACCTGCGAGCAGGATGATGAGGAGGCAGATAAGATATACGGCATGGTTGACAAAAGTATGGACGTGCGGCGCCGGCAACGCAGGCGTGTCTCCTCGCTTCCTGGTTCGTTCTCTTCATCCTTCTTTTCAATGCAGGGAGGCGCGCGAGAAGGTCGAGATGGACAGGCATCGTGCGGAGCGACCGAAGATTCAGCAGCAGTTTGCGGACCTGAAGAGAGGGTTGAGCGCGGTCACGGACGAGGAGTGGGAAAGTATTCCTGTGGTTGGGAATCTGACGCGGAAGAAGCGGGGAAGGGATGAGCGCTCCTTCGTAGTGCCCGACAGCGTGCTCGTGGGAGACAGAGGCAAGGTCGAGTACGAACACGCTCTGGACGCGAGACAGCAGGAAGCAGGCGGATTCGAAACGGAGACGAACTACCTGGAGATTGGGCAGGCGGGGAAGAAGATTTTGGCCCTCAAGCTCGATCAGGTGTGTCTTTCTTGCGTCTCATTCACCACCCCTCATCACAGCCTTCCGTACCCATACATGCTTCACTAACGCCAACGCCTACACCCAGATACCCGGCACCACCTGTCGACCCCAAGGGATAGCTCACCTCCCTAAAAAGCGTCGTCACCAAATCCGACGCTGAGATTGGCGACATCAAGTGCGCGCGTATGCCTTTTGACTCGCTCGTCAAGTCTTGGAGGCTGCGCGGTTATGTGTGAGTCTATGCCCATGCTTTCCGCACTAATGTATGGGTTTAAACTGATGTCTCCTTCTCATAGAATCACGACGATGCAAAAGCCATCTTAGCCAACGCTGTTCAACATACAGGGCAGAGTGCCAAGATAGGGATGGCTGCATCTGACCTTGAGCAAGACGTACGAGCGAAGAAACCAGTCCTTCAAAAAGGTACATCCCACGGGATGACGGGGAAAACGTTGACCAGTCTGAGGATCTACCAAGACCTGCGGATGCGTCGCTAGGGCGGGTGGTGAAAGCGAAGTGCCGCAAATCTTATAGGTATGTCTTCTTCTGCCTTGGTCATCCACGAGCATGTGCTGATGACGCGTATAGGTCTTGCTGTTCTCACCGTCGATGTTCTTACTACCATACAGTCGATATATCCACGCCCCTTGCACACGTACGTCACGTCTCCAACGCGCGCATCATTTATCATATCCTTTCTCTATCTTCATCTCCCCCTCCTCTCGCTATCCCCTCTCTTCTGATGATTGCTATGTTCTGCCTCACCCTAGCTTTCCGTGCCCCATCTCTACTATCTACTTCTACGTTACTGGCCCTGGTTATATGCCCTCGTTGACGCCATGTCGTGCCCTGGTTTGCAATCGGGCGCCCCTCCATGTGAACATCGTTGTTACACCTTTACCCTGGTAGTGCCCTGTTTATATGTAAACTGAATTTCGGAGTGCATTCATAACCTCGGCGGATCAATATAACTGCGCCTTGGGTACGTGGTCGTGATCTTACTGCGTGCTTGGCCTTGTTGACATTTACCATAGCATTCGTTATATTAAACTATGGTAATGCTAGATACATGTCGCCGCCCGTGAAACCCCATAAATCTATGCCTTTGACCGTTTGAAGTTTCCCCTTAAAGCTCGAGGCAGGCCTTCAGGTGATTATTATCTCACACCTTTGCATCTTTTTTGACCACGTCCCAGCCACTGTGCTCATCTGGCCAATGCACTCAATCGGACGCAACAGGCTATTATGACCACTTCAGACTACATACCCTGCGCTGCGGTTCGTAATCACGCGGTCAACTGCGCAACTGTACTTACCGCGGGAGAGTCCAAGGAATAGCAAACTCAAAATGCAATCAAACAGCTCCATTTCGACACACCAACGTTCGGCTGACGCCAACGATGGGTGCTGCCAGCGGCTTCTGAGTGAGCGGGTACGTGCCGCGAGTACGCGCCTTTGAATCGCTTACAGTACAACGTTCACATAAACGCTATCTGTAGATCTTACAAGGCATGTCATGACAGAGTGGCTGGTGAATCACAAATTATGATCACTCAAGTCGCCTTCCCCCATCCCCACCAGCCCCCCCCCATCCCGCTCTACACCCTTCTCAAACAATAACACGGTTGTGGAGCAACCAACGCAACGTGTTAGCAGAGACTGAAGGACTGCGGCGGTATACTTACCAAACACGAAATATCCAAGCGCCTGTCCCCGGTTAACCCCATCTTCTTCGTCCAGGGGGGCCTTGACGTGGCCGACCATAGCGCCTACACAAGCGGCCGGGTACGGGCGTGTCGATCGGCACGATATTTCGAGCATCCTATCCGTGGGCATGCGATGCAGCCCATATTGCGTGAGGCTACGCTCTGCTTCAGTAACGATCGTGCGGATACGGCGCGTCCGTGAAAGTCGATAGGTCGGGCTTCCGGTTTTAATGCACTACGAGGAAGTTTAGGTGGGCGATAAACACGACGAGGGATGAAAATTACCGATAGCAGAACGTTTAAAATGGTGCTAGAAAGGGACGAGGAGCAATATAAGGTATTGCCAACGGCGCATGCGAAAAGAAGGGACTGGGCCCCGTATGCGGGAAAAGATGCGCGTGCGATCTACCGCCGCCGGCAGCGTTCGAGGGGGTGCGTGGTTGGCGCGTGTGAGTGCGCAAGAATGCGTGGGGTCCAAGGCGGCCTGGCGGTGGTGGGGGTGCGATCGGAGGGGCGCGCAGCGGGGGGCCTCAACGCCGCTCGCATTGCGTGAGGGGCGCGAGCCGTGAGGGTGGGATCAAAACCGCGGGAAAGCAGCCCCCACGCTTTGAGAGCACAAAGGGGGCGGGTACTGCGCTAGCTATGGCGGTGGTGCAGGGGGAGGGCCCAGCAGGTGCTCAGATGGCGTCGATGGCGAAGACGCCCCGCGTTCTGGGGTCCTGTGTACGGGAGCTGGCGCAGGCAGAGAGCGCCCCAGGGCCCGAAGCATGCGCCAGGACCAACGAAGTCGCCAAGCTCGAAGGTTTCACGGCAGCGGCGCGTGTCGCGGGGGCCGGGTACGCGTTCTTCGCGTGGCCCAGGCCGTACGCGCGCAGCTTGGTGGGCACGGCAGCGGCAGGCCGAACGTGCTTGCGCACGAGGTGCAGGACCGCCACGTACGCCCCGTACGGCGCCGCGATCTTCTCCTACGCGCGTCACGTCGCGCGCCGGCTGTTGGCCCGTGCGCTGCAAATCTTGCGCCGAGTGCCCGTGCCAAAGCCATGGGCGGCGGTGCGCAGGGGGGCGCTGGAGGGCGCAGGGGGGGCGAGCTGGCTGAGCGGTGTGAGCGAGCTAGGGAGGGCAAGCGGGCAGAGGGGGCCGGGCGTAACGGGGGAAAAGGGCGGTGCAAGCGGGCGCGACGACGACGCACGGGGACGGGAGGGCGAGAACACGTGGGACGGCGAGACCGGGACGTCCAGGTGAATCGGCGAGTCGCTGGGCGCGTAACGGCGCTGCGATCGTATCGTAGAGACTCCCGGGCGTGTCTGCAGCGCCCCATCCGCATTCTCATGTAGGTCGGAGGGGGGTAGGGGGACTGGCCGTGCTAGGGCCTAAACGTGCAAAGCAGCCGTCGTTAGCGGCAGCCCACGCTTGAATGCGAACAACTCACCAGACACGTCGTCCACAGCGCTCCTATCCTTGCGATTACGCCTTCCTGCGGGGGCATGGGCCGTTAGCAAGCGGAACACGGGCAGTGACGAAGGGACCAATGCTCAGCAACCGGGCACGCGCAGTCTTCACTCAGTGGTCCAGGACTGAAGCTAAATCGTGTCCACTGTGCGATTCTAGCCACCGAGCATCGCAAATAGGCAGACTCACGTTTCATGGTGCGACAGGCGTCGCGGGCAGCGCACATGGGGGTAGACGAGGAAGTTTGTCGGCTAGCACAGTGCTCACGGAGCCATTCATAGCTCACTGCATAAGTTACGGTTACGTAAGCCATAGATAGCTCAAAACAAGTTTAAGACTCGCCACTCATCTGCTTATAAGTACGGCCCTATACGCGCATGGCCAGAGGTGGGTCGAAGGATAATGTAACTCATGTAATCAGTTTAGCACGCTTGCGGAGATTTACAAGGCGCTGACCAGGCTACCGGTACACATGCAAGGGGTATAGCAGGGTTGTGGCAAGTATATAATATATGTCAGAGGGTTGCGGCGAGGGTACAAGGTGTGCCGAAGGTCACTGTCATTCATATAATTATTCTAGCAGGCTCGCGCAGGATTACCGATTTGTTACCGATCGGCAATTTGACATGCAGGGGATTTGTATACGAGGAGTAATGTAACTTGTTCTTTCAGGTACGGCAGTGAAATTATTAATTATCAAAGCTACTACATGTCCGCATACTGCTCGTCTTCATGTGGATCGTCCTGCCCCTCCCCGTCCCCATCCTCAGCACCAAGGCCCTGGTCCGCCTCGTTTGAGTCATATCCCTCGTCACCATCGTCGTCGTCGTCATCGTCTTCCTCACTGCCCTCGGGCACATCACCTTCACTGTCTGTATGAGCCTCTGAATCGGATCCGGCACCTGCAAGGTTGGCCTCTGGTAATAGCACGTCGTCTTTGTCTTCGACTATGAGCTCGTCCGTCTCGCCCAACAGATGCTCAGAGGGACGGGCGTATCGATGACCTACGCCACCGCCACGAAATCGCATATACATGTCTCGGTCTACCCATCTAGAAGAACACATAAGTCATATTTAGTTGAAACCAAATTCCGAACTCACCTGCCAACGACTTAATACGCGACGCGTTCACCGGCCTCTTTACAATTCGCGTCTTGTCTTCTACCACCATCATGGCGTCCTCCTCAAATCATGCCTCGTCTGATAGTGAATCCTCTAGTCAACCTCGATCTGGCAAGAAATGTCGCGCCAAGACTCTGCTTGATACACTGACGGATGGAGGTCGCAAGAAACGCAAAAGGTCGGGGATCCACTACTTGCAGCGCCCCGATTGGCACTCATCATATAATAGTACTCTTACTGAAGTTGTATTCAGATAGATGAGAAGGCGAAGGAAGTGCGCACGAGCGATTCTGGAGCTCTCAAGCACTCGATCGTTCCTCTTTTGCCCAAGAACCTCACCACAGATGCCGTCCTCCCCCCCATTCCCCCCAAGTCTTCGTCTAAAGCCAATCGAGGATATAACCATCCACAAATTGCTCGCATGCTGTGCCCTCGCGATCGCCTGGTAGATTTCGACTCTGATGCCAGGTAAGCTTTCGCTACACTCCCGTCTATATACTTGCTAACGACAACAAAGTGTGATCGATCAACTTCAAGCAGGCAGCATTCCTGTTACCCCAGGCGACTGGGCGACCTTCCTTTACAACGAGGAGGAGGAGTATGACGCCGAAAACCCAGCTCAAGGCCTCTTCAGAGGCTACTTGCTGATCCGTGTATGTGACTTACTGATAGGTGTTCGTTGTACTCACTCGTTTGTTTTCTTTTAGGTTGCGAAGCATATATTTACCGGTCCCAGCTCAGCTTCAAAGTCGAAGGCAGGTGCTGGTAAGAGCACGCGTGCCAGCAACGCCAAGATTCACGGAATGAAGAGGTTTACAGCCCGCACGATCGCTTATGTTGTAGTACAGGTATGTCCGACACTCTAAAGTTCCTTGATATGACTACGCTGACTTGCACGAAGACCTGGTTTGCTCTTAGCTCTATGGAGGCATGGGACGCTGAGGCTGAGGGCTTCAGCCTACTCGAGCTGTTCAACCTGACGGTTGAGCAGTTTGAAGATGGCCCCCAAAGCGAGTGGGCGGTTTCCACACTTGCTTTTTTTGACGAGTACGTTAATTTTTCCGCATCCGCTTCACCCATCATTCATTGGTTATCAGGCACGTCTTTGGCCGTAGATCCCCAGCAGTACCAGAGGTTACGGAGGAGCCAGCAGCCCGTCGAGAAACCGCAGCGGAGCGCATGAAGCGAATCCGAGCGAAAGCGAAAGCGACGCCCGTATCGTCCGGATCAAACTCGAGCGGGTGATCAGTATCGGTAAGCGCATCGTTATATTCTCGATTCGTGCTTCTAACGGCGGTTGTTTCTGTAGATGCTCTTGTGTTTCCACTGATTTTAACGTGAGTTGTCTTACCGTTACATCGTGCACTCGTTAATTGTACCTTGCACAGCTATCGGTCAAGTCCTTCCTTCCCAGTGAGTCTCGTCTTGAATGCATCTACCTGTCGTCCTGAATTCCGTCTTAGATGCCTTTCATCCTGTCCTTGTCGCAGTGTACCATCTTCGGTAAGTTTTTGGTATGACTTTCATATATTTAATGCTAAGACATGCTCTCGGTTGGCAGATGAACCGTTGTCTTATCCGTCGCATGCTCTTGTCGCCATCGCTCGCACGCTCCTGCCGCTATCGCTTCCTAGTTCTCGCTTTGTCTATGTTCGCCTCGCCATTATCCTCAAGATCCCATCGGCTTCCCGCTTGCTAACTGTTCCTCAAATTGTGTTACGCTATTGGTCTCACCTGTCGCTTACTCTCGGATGGACTCGCATCACCAAGTTACTGTTTACCTCGTCGCCATCTCATCTCTTTTACTGTCGCGCGGACTCTAGTATCCTACCGGATTACCCCGTTACCTTACTCTTGGCCACTTATAGTTCTTCATGGTTTTATCGTTTACTTTCTGAATCAAATTGTTTGGATACATTCATTGGCGTGTAACCGGTAGCTGGAACAGGGACGGGGATCCTAGTATATTTTACGGGCGCCCTTGGGCGCCCTGGTAAGGTCTGATATACCTTATATTAAGCAAAAGTCTAACGCACGTTAATTATTCATGCCCATTCCCAGCGATTGAAATTTATGTATTGTATGTGCCGTTAGGTCTAATACATATCATAACACTTTAGAAAGCCAGACCAGGCTCACATACCATATAAGACGCATAACCCTGGTACACATTATGAGCCCGGCTCATTTCCAGTGATTGAAGTTTAGGTATCATAAGTCGGTCAATAGGCTGTTTTATCTGTTACATATTTTACTACCTTACATGTCATGTCAGGTCCTCGTTATCTTGGGGACATTTTGCTGCAGGCTGCAGCATCGGAAATAGCCGCAAACTCAGCCTGTGACAGCCTGACAGGTCATTCAAACGATAGCGTTTGAACACATGTCAATTACGAGGGTCAGGATGAGGCCTCTCCAATCCCAGGGCGCCTCCCAGGTTGCAAAGTACATCGGACATCGGGGCAAGCACCTACGGCTACGTCCAACCACCTACACTCAATCTGCCACTATGTCGCCTGCGACCAAGTACGTTAGTCGTCACGTCTATACATATTTCGCCTTGCATTGCCATGCATTCGCTTTCCAATCACTTTATGAGAAAATCCAGGTATATGCGTCTGGTGTGGTAGGAGGCAACCGCTGGTTCAACATTTGCTGTGCTTTGAATTCATCTCGCGATCCCGCCACCGCCACTGAGTCGTTCTTCCTTCATGCCTCCACGAAGTACTCAAAAACGCCAGCCACCAGTCGCAAAAGGTGTGTTACTATCCTTCTATATGAATTACATGGTATAACTAAAGCTGTAACTGCAGCATTTGGCAGTTTACCTCTTGCCACGAGTCCACCGAAGGATGAGAACATACCACGTTCCGTGGCCACGGGCAGGCGTTCACGGAGGCATGGTCCCCTAAAAGACAGTGACGCCAATTCAACCTTGGACTTGAATGAAGACCAGAATCTCTTTACTTTTCGCCAATCTCTCCCCACCCGCCCTTTGGCATATTCCAGTCGTGCTGGCAGCTACATTGGCATTGGTGACTCCAACGACTTAAATGTTGGTGTGGGCGACCCCAATGATTTCAACATCATGGACAATGGAGATTCCGATTCCGAAGGTGAATGGGGGTTTGAAATGGATGGTTTGGAGTTCATGGACGGCTTGGAAGGGTCGGAAGTCGCTGGGAACATTGCCGCCTACCGGGAGGACTTAATCGACCACCAGCTATACCAGGCTGAGCAGGAGGAGCTGCAAGCGGACACGTATACGACCAAAGCTCACTGCACATCACCAGAGAGCCGGCAGGGGAATCTCCCCTGCCCAGAGAAGCAGAGATGTGACCCCGTGGTCCAGGAGAGCGGTGAGGAGGATGAAGAGAGCGGTGAAGAGGGCAGTGCTGAGGGGGATGCATATGTGGCAGAGTCCAGCGACGGCGAAAGTGATGGTTATACCCGTGATGCACCCAAGGCTGCGCCCAAGCGACGGGGCCGCTCCCAGCCCAACCCACGCAGAAAAAGACGCTGTCTGCGCTCCCATTCCCCTGCTCAATCACCTTCCCCTGCTTCTCAGCCTACGCCCACCACTCCTCAGTCACCGACTTATGCATACGGGGGCGTCTCTTGCTCCTGCGCCGACACATCCCACGCAGTGGATTCCGCACTACCCCCCCACTCCCCTGAACATGTGGATGACGACTGCATGTTCATGGGCCTTTTGAAGCTCAAATTCCATAAGTTTCACCGATTCTTGATATGCCCCTGCAACGGCGGGTCCTTCATCAACCTTGGCGCCCTGCTCTCTCATTTTCGAGACTACCACTGGAATTGCCTTGTTGGAGAGGCTCAGAGGCCTTCCGCTTCTAGATGGGATCTCACGCATAAACGGCGATTTGAGGACCAGGTTGTAGCCCACCTGGCTGACTGCTTGCGTATCTCCGCCACGCAGGAGCGCAAGGACTTTGAAGCTGCAACGCTACAAGGCCCCATCCCTGGCCTAGCTGACGCCGTAAAACGGCCGCAGTGCCCTGACTGCCTCAAGTGCTACGCCAACGGCGAGGTTCTCCGGGTACACCATAGTAACACCCATTCCAAGCGAGCGACCGCAGGGATCCCCTTTGCCGATGTCCCGGTAGCTCAGCCATGGTGTCAAGAGCCGCACTACGACAGGATCAGCCGGGGCCCTAAAAAACCACGCCTGAATCGATATATAATCGTTCCCGGCCGGCTACCTCCCGCATCGTCCACGGGCACTGCTGCTGGGACGGCATCACGGGATGAGGAGGGGGTGTTTGCTCTGCCGTTCGTGTCTTCAGAGAGGGGTGCTAAAGCCATCCCCCGCTGGCTAGAGAGGCTACAGTGGGTGTCCTGGGTGGAGAGGCTTCTGGGGTTCGGGTGGACCATACCTGGTTTATTGTCGCTCATCGCTTCGCCTTACGCAAGGAAGAAGGCGAAATTTCCGAAGGAGCCGGCGACTCGGCGTAAACGTCTCGATTGGGTGTTACGTCGCATTGGAATGCGACTTATGGACATGGCAAAAGACGCCAACGCATGGTTGAATACATGTAGCCCCGAAACTAGAGGAGCACTCTCCGAGGGGTACGTGATGCTCATTTCCCCTTCTTATCGAGTCGCTGACATTACCCACAGCTCACGGTCCCAGTTTCGATCCCTGAAAGGATTCGACAAATATGCCAATGTCATGCGTCGACCCATCTTCCTATCGCTGCGCTTAATTGAGGCAGGCAGCAGCTTGCCCTCACTGGGTATATCACGGACGCAGGCGGAGGACGATGCGCTTAAAGCACTACACCACTTTGCTTTCAATTTCAATCTTTATCTAGGCATCACGGAAGAAGACGACGAGGATCAGTATGCCGCATGGCTGACGCTTTACGAAGCTCGACTTGATGAGCTGCTTCATCCCGTTCTATACGCCCTCCTTTTTCGTCGTCTTCATCCTGCACAGTTTCTTACCAACACAGTAGCCGTATCGCTGGTGCTCTTGTCCCTTCAAAGTGACTCCACTTTAACGTTCAAGCGGGGATCTATGTGCACGCAGAATTGTGCTGCCTTCCAATACTATGTCCGAACTACTGCAATGCATGAACTGCGCCTCAAAACGGACAACCACAGCACGTACGTGCCTCCATCTGGGCCAACCATTGTACTCCAGGACAAGATTGAATCAGACGACTATTCCACAATTTATGAGTACGTTCGGTCACCAAGACCCCCGTTTACCACTGATACTGACGGCGTTTTAGGCAGTTTGCGACGCTCAAAGAATTCCTGATGCCTAATAAGAAGGGCTCCTTGAAATACACCATCTTCACCTTCATCAAGCACGTCTGGGTGGTGGCCATGTCCGATGTGGATGTTGAGCGTTCCAAAGTCAAACTGACTTGGAACGACAGCAAAGACTCCTTTGATTATTTCCGCCCCGACACTATCAGGGTCACGATCACTCTTGATCAACTTCGCCACTTGGTCCATTCCAACGAAGATGCGCTGGAGGATGCACTCGAGGAACTTTTCCCGGCTTCCTTTCCTCTGTCCCGTGCCATGGCACTACCATGGCACAAGCTGCAAGCCCCTACTTCGGAGAACGAGTCGTTCCTTGACTCTTTAGAAGCGTGGGAGTGGCTTAAGCCCGCCCTAGAAAACATAATGCACGCGTACATGGGGTCTATCGGTGACTCAATCGGTTCCTTCAACAAACTTCTGGACCGAGACAAGATCTTTCAGCAGATCTTGGTGGCCATCATCATCGCCAACACAGGCGTGCCCCCTCGAGGCTCAACCCTGCGGGAATATCTATATCGAAGCGCGTTGAACTACGTGCTTCACCTTAACACCATGATGGGTGCCGTAACTCTAGTGGGTGGGTCGTCGAAGATGGACACCCGCTGGGATGGTTTACCCAACGTTGCCCTACGAGCATTCTCGCCGAGAGCGGGGAAGCTTCTCATAATCTACCTGGCGCTATTCCGCCGCGCCCTCACAGAGATCATGCGGCTCAAATTGTGGCACGAGCGCTGTCAGGAGGCTTACCGGACCCGATTGTTTGCCACCTACGAGCTACGCGGGGAAGCAAACCATGACAGCCAGCCTGACGGGGCTTGGAGCATGGTCGATGTTATCGCAGCCTGGCATGCCCGTTCCGAACCATCCCTTCAAGGCAAGCTGTCGATTGTGGATATGCGTCAGGTCGTTACGGGAATCTTCCGGGAGTTCTTCCCCACCCTGTTATACGGGGTGAAAGCACAGAACACCGCGGTGACCAGCCAAGGCGACCACAACGCAATCACCACAGCCGCTCACTACGGTCGCGACCAGGAGCACAGGGGCGATGTTTCAGCAATCGACGCACAAAGCTACTTACAGGCCAGCCGAACGTACCAGGCTTTGATGTATACGGCTCCAGTCAACTCGGAGTGGCCACAAGACATATTGAAATCACATTGCTTTGATCCTGAAGAAAAGAAGGGCGGAGCTTCGCGGCTTGCCAAGCAGTTGATCGCAGTGGAGCTTTTACGAGACGGCTCATCTCAATCACAAATCACGACGGCGTTAAGAAGGATGTTTGAAGACTTGCCCTTCATCTATACCCCGGAGGCACGTTTTTCTGCACTTGTTTGTTTTGACTTGTGCCTAATCAGCTTCCTTACAGCGAACTATCCATCTGCTCAGTCCAATACTGCACCAGGTGGTTACGATGCTTGCGTTTGGGCACCAAAGAGTCCATAAGATGTCGGTGCTTCCTCGTGGCATCGAGGACGTGGTCGATGCGCTTGTCCTCGTACGTGAAATGAAGTCAACGATGTCATAAAGCATAATCTAAGCAACCATATTCAGATCATAATTGCCCTAGACGCTTGGACAGACGGACGGGGTCTTTGTGCTGTGGATGAAGGTGCTACGCGGGAGCGGTACAGCACCTTTGAGCAGTCGATGCGGAAGAAGCTCAATGCCCGGATCACGAGTGATGAGGCCGTTTGGAATAGTTTTCTTACAGCTATCAAGGAGGTAACGTTACCCCGCATGGCAGCATATGAATCAGCAGGTCTCATGCGCATCAAGCTTTGAAAGGCGTTGTAATTGACAGTATTCGTACGTCGTAGAAGCACGGGAATATAATCTGAGCTAGTTAGGGCCCGTTCTGCTTCTCTGAGTGATAGCGATACAAGAAGTGGTACGTTGCTCCACACCGCGTGATGATATCCCCCAGGGACGGATGCCCTGCCAACCGCAGGCGATCTTGACCAGTCCTTGTCTCCTCGTCATGCACCACGGAGAACTGCAAGCTTCGAACGTGACGGGCCCAGCATCATGTAGAATGGGCGGACTTCCACGGGATACTTGTCTGCGAGACAAATAAGCCAGCGTCTGCGGCAAAGGGAGAACGAAGAAAGGAAGGGACGAGCCGATAGTGTGGTGATCCTTGCGGCACTTCGCTTTCACCACCCGCCCTAGCGACGCATCCGCAGGTCTTGGTAGATCCTCAGACTGGTCAACGTTTTCCCCGTCATCCCGTGGGATGTACCTTTTTGAAGGACTGGTTTCTTCGCTCGTACGTCTTGCTCAAGGTCAGATGCAGCCATCCCTATCTTGGCACTCTGCCCTGTATGTTGAACAGCGTTGGCTAAGATGGCTTTTGCATCGTCGTGATTCTATGAGAAGGAGACATCAGTTTAAACCCATACATTAGTGCGGAAAGCATGGGCATAGACTCACACATAACCGCGCAGCCTCCAAGACTTGACGAGCGAGTCAAAAGGCATACGCGCGCACTTGATGTCGCCAATCTCAGCGTCGGATTTGGTGACGACGCTTTTTAGGGAGGTGAGCTATCCCTTGGGGTCGACAGGTGGTGCCGGGTATCTGGGTGTAGGCGTTGGCGTTAGTGAAGCATGTATGGGTACGGAAGGCTGTGATGAGGGGTGGTGAATGAGACGCAAGAAAGACACACCTGATCGAGCTTGAGGGCCAAAATCTTCTTCCCCGCCTGCCCAATCTCCAGGTAGTTCGTCTCCGTTTCGAATCCGCCTGCTTCCTGCTGTCTCGCGTCCAGAGCGTGTTCGTACTCGACCTTGCCTCTGTCTCCCACGAGCACGCTGTCGGGCACTACGAAGGAGCGCTCATCCCTTCCCCGCTTCTTCCGCGTCAGATTCCCAACCACAGGAATACTTTCCCACTCCTCGTCCGTGACCGCGCTCAACCCTCTCTTCAGGTCCGCAAACTGCTGCTGAATCTTCGGTCGCTCCGCACGATGCCTGTCCATCTCGACCTTCTCGCGCGCCTCCCTGCATTGAAAAGAAGGATGAAGAGAACGAACCAGGAAGCGAGGAGACACGCCTGCGTTGCCGGCGCCGCACGTCCATACTTTTGTCAACCATGCCGTATATCTTATCTGCCTCCTCATCATCCTGCTCGCAGGTGGTCCCTGCGGACAGGCCGACCTCGTTGTCCGGATCTTGGTGCTGCTCAGGGTCGACTTCGGCCTCTTCGCCACGCTTGTTCTGCGCGTGTTCTACGCATCTCTATTACCGCGGTCAGTTGTTAGTCTGGATGCAATACATTTAGCGGGGATGCGAGCGGGGATGCGCGCGATCACTTCAGCAGAGGGGCCTTCTCAAGCAGGACCGATATCAGATCGAGTGGTGAATCCTGATGCTCTGTGCAATAAAAGTTAGCGTGAAGGGCCACTTTTACTGAATATAACATACCCTCGTCCCAGACCACCTACATATGAGGACGGCGTTGACATGGAAAGGGAAGGCCAGCTTATTTGTGGTGGACGCCATGGCTGGGGATGAGAGCTGCAGAGTCTAGGGATTGGTGTTGTGTGAGTCTGACTTGCCCTGGGTAGCGCGCAATTCCCTTTCTGAGCGGCAGATCAGTGGCGAGCGATCGACTTGTTTCCTCAGTGACCAATTAATGAAATGACTCCTTCAAGTTCTACAAAGGGAATCAATCGAGTGTAAGACCGAAGAGGACCGATTTCCGACGTTTAGAAACCCTTGGAATGACCGATTTTCCCAAATAGGTCCTCAAATATCAGATCTGCAATATTACAGACTTTTCTAACTTGGATCTTGACCAACGGGCGTGGCAACAAGGACAATCAAATCTTGGCCGCGCAAATCCTGGTACGAATAATCTTTTAGGAGATCATACAGCTTCGAGGATGCCACATATCTCGAGTATCTCAGGCGAGACGAGTACAAGGCGAGTCTCGAGTCAATCTCACCTATATATATTGCCTGTGCTCTTCACCGGGATGTTAGCTGCATACAGCTTGCGGCAGTTCAGATGCGAGGAAGCCAAGCTGATGAGACGGTTGTGAGACATACACCTTGATGCCGGCCGCCGCCTCACGATAATAATCCAGACGCGTACACGCTTGAAGAAGCTGACAGCGCGTATCAAGATTCAATGTTGCATCATATATAGAGGTAAAGTGTATACGCGCGATGATCTCTGCGCTGTTGGAGCCAATGGCCGGTTGCACGGGTGGCGACGTGCATCAGAGTAATGCCAACCATAATTAGAAATGCAATGTCAACGATGTCAATCTGAAGCGCTGAGTGAGATGTTTTGACCGAGGCACGATGCTATTCATGCGCAAACATCACGAAGGCATTCCGGAAATCCATGCACATATACACTGGGCACTACCGAGGGTAAATATGTGATGACGACGTTCACCAGGAGGGGCGCCCGAAGAACAGACGGGACATATCTCATGTATCTAGATAGCAGAACCAGTCAATGTAGAAGTAAGAGTAGAGCGCAGGAAGCCGGAGTGAGATAGGACATAGCAGTCGACAGAAGAGAAGATAGATGAAGGAGAGGGGATAGCTGGAGGAGATAGGATAAATGATGCGTGTGTTGAGACATGATGTGGTATGTGCAAGAGACGTTAAAATGTGGATTATATAACGAGGAGAACGAATGACAGCGAAGAGAGCCACAAGACCTATGTGCGTCATCAGCGCACATTCATTGGCTAGCGAACACGACAAAAGGGAACATACCTATAGGATACCCGAGTCCTTCAGCGCGTTCTGGAGGATCGTCTCCTTGACCGCGGCGAAGACCAGCCGGATGTTGGTCGTGTCCGTTGCCTGCGTCAGGTGCGGATACACGCTCAGCCGTGCGCGGTTGGCCTGCATGAAGCGCCAAAGGATGTATTTGGCGGCCTTGTTTATGTCCGGACCGGCTGTGTACTCGGGGAAGTACTTCTCAAGGGGCACCTGGAGCGCGAGCGTCAGTGACGAGAAAAAAAACACGAAAACAATAGGTTTACATACCTTAGGCAGCTTGGCCTTGAAGACGTCGATCTTGTTCAAGAACAGGATGATGGAGGTCCTCGAGAACCACCGCGAGTTGACGATGCACTCGAAGAGCACGAGGCTCTCCGCCATCCGGTTGGTCTTCTGCTCCTCGAGGAGCACCTGGTCGTACTCGCTGAGAGCCGTGCAGAAGATGATGCTTGTGACGGACTCGAAGCAATGGATCCACTTTTTCCGCTCCGAGCGCTGGCCGCCGACGTCAAACATGTGAATTCTGTGTACAGGTATGTTAGTGCCGGATCTTGATTGAAATGGAAGAGGGAGAGGAGAAAGGACGCACGATAATTGGCCCATGTTGAACCGGGTCTCTACGATACCTGTGCTCTTCTGGCGTGCCCTCAAAACGTCACTCTCGCTGGGGACATACTCCGGCTTGCCAATGCGCAGCGCGTTCTCAAAGAAACTGCGCGCCAAGTTAGCTAGGTGCTCTATCCGCTCACGTATAGGCCACGGGAAATACTCACTACTGGGCAGAGTCCATCAGGTAAAACTCGCTCGAGTGGTCCATCACCCGCTCCATTATCGGGTCCTCCCACAGCTGGAAGATCATGGCCGCAATCTCGGAGTCGAAGACGAAGCCCTCGCCAACACCCGCGGGGCCGATGCTTCCCGGCAGGCCGCCGAGGTGTACAGCGGGTGCGTTGGGGCCGACGCCGAGGGAGTAGGTGCTTGGACCGGCGGCAGAGGGCGGGGTGGAAGAAAGGGCGGCGACGAGGGATGCGTGTTCGGCGGGTTGAGGGGCTAGCGGGTAGGTGTTAAGTGCGGTGGGCTTCTTGAGGGGCGCGTTGGGCATCGTGATTCTGTAGTCGATTATTCTGTCGCAATTAGTCTATGTGGACGTGTCAGTACACGAGTAGCAGCGTGTCCAGGAGTGGACATACCCGGTTTGAGGGAGTCTCGCAGTCCACTCCGATCTTGCGCATGGCTAAGATGATGGCCTGTGCCGAGTCGACCATGTTGCGGTATACCGTCATGCGATAGGTCATGAGCTCGTTGTGGTTGAAGCCATCCTGGTGGATGATTTTCATTTGCTTCACGATGGTTGACTTGCCGCTTTCCCCAGAGCCTGCCCGCGCAATTCAGACATTAGGGTAAACTCTGCAGAATAGTAGCGAGGTTGCGCACCCAAGAGGAGAATCTTGCACTCCTTTCTAAACATGCGCCCATCCGCCTCAATTTGCAGGTCGATGGCGTCGGAGCGGGCCTGCGCCGAACGGTCGTTCTGCGATATGCAATTGCCCATAGCGCAGTGTCACAAAGGTAAGGGAGTTTGTTGTGTCGGCTTCCTAGAGGCAATACAAGCGAGCTGAATTGCGGAATGAGAGGAAGTGGGAGAGGGATTGGAGGGATGTGGAGGGCGAGTGGGAGAGGGGGGTCGAATGTCGACACATTGTTTATGAGGAGGCGCTACTTGGTAACGTAGGGACTATATACTTACTTACAAACGAGGACACTTAGTGTCCCGATCCCTGGGAGACGGGGCCTGTGGTGACGGCTTTTATATAATTAATATATGTTGCAATCCATTCAGGTACCTTACGACGACGGCCTCGAACCTTCACGAGTCTGTAGTGCCCTGTTACAACTTGATTCAGCTTAGTGCGGCTCGGCGCTTCTGGGCGGCTTCTCCATCAGATCTCAACGTTCTCAACCCCGATTAGGACATTCCCGCCTCCCGCGCCCGCTTGACCACCTCCCGCTGGCGACTACACACTGCACCCCCTAGGAGGCCCTGGAGCATTATAAAATACTACAAACTCGTTGCAACTACACGATATCATGTCAGGTGCAAATTAGCATAGCCACCCGCCATCCGGCTATATGGATTCAGTGGCAACAACTGTGGCAACCTGCAAAACTCTCAGACAGTCTTGTTCGGCAGGGTATGTGTAGCAAATCAATGTTGGATGGTCATTTGTATAAATAGTTAGTGTCATACAGCTCACAGTGTTCTTATAATGGTTTCAACAGAATCATAGAACCCTTTGCAAAGTTTTGCCACTTGAGTGGGTTACTGGTCAGCCGCATAGCTTGGAGTACCTCCCAGAATTACTAAGGAGAATTATGGTATATAAAACCACAGTTTTTGATGCTTGAGGGCGCCTTAGAGGGGTGCAGTGCGTAGTCGCCAGCGGGAGGCAATCCAGCGGCGGGAGGAGGCGGGGGGCGGGGCGGTCTTAATCGGGGTTGAGATTGATGGAGAAGCGCCGAGCCGCACTAAGCTGAATCGAGTTGTAACAGGGCACTCAACACCGAACCTTCACATCCCGCAATATCGTCTATCTTTATGGTTTCGAGCATTACTATACCCAACTGCTTGCTAGAAACCTACACCAGTTCTCGGAGCAGTTACACAGATCTATTCTACTAGTATTGTCAACGATGATTGTTCAGAATCATGTACCCCACCCCAGTCAAACGTGGCAGAATCGGACACCACGTCTCGCATACACTTGACAAGTTTGCACCTAAGCGGGAGATACGGTGAGTACCTTTCATTGGCCAGGATCCATATGAATGAGGGCCAGAGTGCGAGATGAGCGGCTCTCGGGTGGTCATGGAACACGTAATGACCAGGGTACGCCCGCCTCGCGAGGTTCTTGTAAATAATAGCTCATCCTCTATCCATCCGCCATTTACACTATCTCTGAATTACTGCAATTGAACCAAGTAACTGACATCGCAATGTAGGACTCTGCCGCCGCCGAACCTAGCGGACTATACCCCCGCCTTCGACATCCCCTCATTGCCCACCGAGCTCTGACTGGCCATTCTTCGCGAAGCGACGGCGCATGGTATCCTCTGAAGGTGTTCCGAGGTAGTGTAGGGTTTGATTCAGCTGATCCACGTAGCTAAGTGTGTGTCAGCTAGCTTCCAGAGAAGCTGATAGATACACTCACTCCTTGCCCTTCAGAATTGGCTCCCCGCCCAGCAGCTCCGCCAGAATGCACCCAACAGACCACATGTCAATATCAGCCGTCTACCACTCATGGTAAGATCAAGCACCCCGCAGAAAGCCACACGCAGCTCAGCATGATCTCCGGTGCCCTATAACACCGCGACACGACGTACTCTGTCGTAAACGTCTGGTTCCCCATGCTCGCCGACGCACCCCCACCTGGCGTGTACCCACGCGCGAGCCCAAAGTCGCAGATCTTGCAGTGGACCTGGCTACCTAAATCAAATAAAACACACGTACAGCTAGTTATGGTATTTGGAAAAGATTCAGCTGTAGCTGAGGGTGAAAATTGATTTTTCCGCACTTGGCTGCTGCATATAATATCTATTATCATGTAGCTACCACTGTACCCATTATCAATTATTGCCATCTGGCCTGGTAGGCCCAGGAATGGCCCCGGGTAGGCCTGGCAGGTGCCCGGGGCTGGGTGGCTGGCCCGGGGGGCTGGCTCAAAATGGTCATGGGTGGCTGAACCAGGGGCCGACCGAAAATGGATGCGGGTGGCTGGTAAAATGGGATTGCTGCTGGCTCCCAATTGATCCCGGGGATGGCAGTGCATATGGATAGCACCTGCATTGGGTCGTCCTTATTTGGCATTCCCGTGCCTGGGGGTGGCCCGTTTCCCACGGTACAGCCCAATTAGTCCGTTCACGGGCTTTCGTACGAATATTTTTCACCTCCGAATAGGATGTATCTTATATCACCAGAAGCGGAATTTTCCGTAGAATCCGAATCGGGAATCCAGTTTGGGATTGGGTGCCCGTAGCAACGGGTACGGGCAATTCTGGTGGCTGATTCAAAATCAATATGCACATACCCCATCATGTTATACCTCACCAGAAGCGGAATTTTGAGGAGAATCCATATCTGAAACCCATTTCTTGATTGGACCGTCAGGTGAGCAGATATGGGCATTCCGGTGGTGGCACCATATACCTAATTTGGAAATGGGTGGTATGGGTACATATCCTACCTCACCGGAACCGGAATTTTAAGGAGAGTCCGAATCTGAAACCCATATCTTGATTGGATGGCTGGGTGAGCAGATATGGGCATTCTGGTGGTGCCACCGGATATCACATTTGAAATGGGGTGCTATGGGTACTATCAGGGGGTCTTCTGGGAGCGTTTTTCAAGGCGAGTCCGAATCTGGTCACCGATTGCAATTTGAACGGTCGGATCACAAGATATCAAGAATTGATCAAATTACGGATAAAACACTGATAAGGATAGATATCAGTCAATTCCTGATGGATAAGGGTGATGCAGGGCTTAAATTCAAGCTATTACCATCCTGTTTTCAGATCAGCATAGCCCTTGCAGCTCTCACCTCCATGTGACAATACCACACCACTTAGCAGTTGTGAGAGCAGTGTTGATTATTCCACCCTGATAGAGGTGATATTCAATGCATGCATACCTTCCGTGAGTAGGTATATATCCCACGTGCCGAGAAAAAAAAGAATTATTTGAAACCGTCCAGAACTCAGTGCTTACCGTCAAATACCGGAAATTTACAGAAATACCCCTCCTGAGGTAGTATCTGAGACCAGATCATGTTCGGGGCCATGAAATAGTACTCTCTTATACCTCAGGACCCCATACCTGAAAAGAATTTCATGGTTGATAGAGTGGTCAGTCTTTATTACCCAACATACTCCAGAAAGTATCCAAGTTTCAGCAGTGCACACATTCCTGGACTTGGTTCATTCTTCAATGGCTGTTTCAGCTGTATTGAGCTGAGTACCTGACTGATCATCTTCAATCTTTTTTCCACATATATTTATGGTTCTCCTTGAATGGAATTTGAACCTTTGAGCACATTGGTGCATGTGAACAGCCTCCAATATCAAATCCGGTAGTATTTTTATGTACTACCATTTTCTCCGTGGATATCAAGGCTATTCATAAGGGGTTTGTTGCACAATGGTATATAATGATACAGGAGCCCTCTGAAAGCTCCTGAGCATATCCTGAAAGGTTGGAAGGCTCCCGATAATGACTGATCACATCTGGCAGTGAATGGATGCTACCTATGTATCATGGAGGTGGGAGCTGCAGAGGCTGTGCTGATCTACATAATGGCTAATAATAGCTTGAATTTGAGCCCTGGGACACCCTTATCCATCCAGAATTGGTGGATATCAAGCCTTATCAGTGTTTTACCGGGAATTTGATCAATTATTGATATCTTGTGATCCAACCGTTCAAATTGCAATCGGTGACCAGATTCGGACTCGCCTTGAAAAACGCTCTCAGAAGACCTCCTGATAGTACCCATAGCAGCCTGTTTCAAATTTGATATCCGGTGGCACCACCAGAATGCCCATATCTGCTCACCCAGCCATCCAATCAAGATATGGGTTTCAGATTCGGACTCTCCTTAAAATTCCGGTTCCGGTGAGGTAGGATATGTACCCATACCACCCATTTCCAAATTAGGTATATGGTGCCACCACCGGAATGCCCATATCTGCTCACCTGACGGTCCAATCAAGAAATGGGTTTCAGATATGGATTCTCCTCAAAATTCCGCTTCTGGTGAGGTATAACATGATGGGGTATGTGCATATTGATTTTGAATCAGCCACCAGAATTGCCCGTACCCGTTGCTACGGGCACCCAATCCCAAACTGGATTCCCGATTCGGATTCTACGGAAAATTCCGCTTCTGGTGATATAAGATACATCCTATTCGGAGGTGAAAAATATTCGTACGAAAGCCCGTGAACGGACTAATTGGGCTGTACCGTGGGAAACGGGCCACCCCCAGGCACGGGAATGCCAAATAAGGACGACCCAATGCAGGTGCTATCCATATGCACTGCCATCCCCGGGATCAATTGGGAGCCAGCAGCAATCCCATTTTACCAGCCACCCGCATCCATTTTCGGTCGGCCCCTGGTTCAGCCACCCATGACCATTTTGAGCCAGCCCCCCGGGCCAGCCACCCAGCCCCGGGCACCTGCCAGGCCTACCCGGGGCCATTCCTGGGCCTACCAGGCCAGCTGGCAATAATTGATAATGGGTACAGTGGTAGCTACATGATAATAGATATTATATGCAGCAGCCAAGTGCGGAAAAATCAATTTTCACCCTCAGCTACAGCTGAATCTTTTCCAAATACCATAACTAGCTGTACGTGTGTTTTATTTGATTTAGGTAGCCAGGTCCACTGGATCTTGAGCTCTCGGTCGGCGTTGACGAGCAGGTTGCTGGGCTTGAGGTCGCGGTGGAGGACGTTGGCGGAGTGGATGTACTTGAGCCTGCAGATAGTCTGGTAGATGAACGACTGGTAGTGCGCGTCGGTGAGAGGCTGGCCCGAGAGGATCTGCACAGACATGAGTGATGGCCAAGTGCATGGGAGTGTGCGGTGTACGATTGCGTGGAGGTCCGCTTCCATGACCTCCTGGTAGAGGTAGACCTCGCCAAACTCGCCTTTGGGGCCAAAAACGATGTCCATATTGTATAAGCAGATTATCTGCACTGCAAATTAACACTTGTACAGGAGCGAGCACGGGCATACATACATTCTTGTGCCCGCGGAAGTAGTGCAGGAGCCTAGCTGACATCAGCCACGAAGGGTGTAACAGCGAGAAACTCACTTGATCTCCTGCAAGCACCTCTTAGTCAATATACCCTGTAAGAGTGGTTAGTGATCGTTCAAGTGGCATGTAGATGACATACCTTTGTGTTGATGTTGGTGATCTTCTTGATCGCGAATCCCTTGCCCGAGCTGCGGTGCTTAGTAGCGACGACACACCCGTATATGCCCTTCCTCAAGTCCTTGACGTATTCGTACTCGGCGTCGACGATAAACGTCGAGTTGAGCGCGATAAAAGTATGTCTCTGCAAGGCCATTGGTCTGGGTGTGGGGGGTCGATGACTAGGACAACACTGTCAAGGCTGTGGGGCGAAACCTGCTGACCATGGGGCATTCATTAAAGTTATACACAGATCGGCGGAGATGGAGACGGTAGTGGGTGACGGTTAGAGAAGTGCATAACCCAAAAGGGATGGGGTGACTGCTGGCAAGTGCACGTCCTTCCGAAGTAATTGGGTTACATTCACGGAGGGCCGATGAAGCTGGACAGGGCGGAGAGTGCAGTGAGGCTATTCTCGACCTGTTTGTGTGAGGCTGAGTGGAGGGATACGAGGAGCAGGTTAGAGAGATCGACATTGTTATCGAACGCGGTGTCAGTCGTGGCACATCAAAATATATACAGCGATCGACTTTGGCCGACGACTCTGGAGTCTGGGGACAACGGACATGTGAATGAGCAGATGGAGGAAGGATACAAAATAATGGGTGAGTTTGAACTGTTTATTTTACTTTTGCATCTACTAATTCCACTTTACAGCGCTGGGTATGATCACGCGTCCCTGCGCCCTCTCACACAACCTCTGGCGCCCCCTCGCACTTGCTCGCCCTCATACAGCCTACCAACAATCTCCATCGCGTGGAGACATGGTCGGACGCCTCATCGAGCTATTCGTTGATGACGGTGGAATGGCGGGGAGTGTCTTCGCGGTGGAGCTGGCTAACCTTAGGACATTCCTTCAGCGTTGCGAGAGACTGGTTTATCTCTCTCGCACAAAAGACGAGGCTGTTCGTGTCGGAGGCGATATTCGCGGGCGAAAGGGTTGGTTGTGACGGGGTGCGCGGCGACCTGGCGAAGCTGACCGCTGTGGCCCACTGGGAACGGCCCCAGAATATCCAGAACCTGGAGGGGTTCATAGGCCTAACTGGATACTTCCGTTCACTAATTAAAGATTACGCGAAGATCGAGAGGCCCCTACGGGACCTCAAGAGATATTTTACGGCCTCAACACATGGGGGTAAACAGGCTTATAAGCAAGCGGCGGAGGCCTGTAGTCTTAAGGACAAATGGACCCCGCTCCACCAGAAGGCCTTCATTAAATTGAAGGCGGCACTAATTTCCGACCCAGTACTACGTGCACCCATGTTCGACGAGCGCCCTTTCATCGTTACCACAGACGGCTGTAAAGACGGGTTCGGGGCAGTATTGTCGCAGGTGTTCGAAACATCGGTAGATGGGCGGGTGGTTAGGTGGCTCCATCCAATCGCATTCGCGTCGAAAAGAACATCAGCAGCTGAGGAAAAGTATCAGCCTTACCTCCTCAAATTTGCTGGGCTGAAATTTTCTTTAGATAAGTTCGACGATACCATATATGGCTTCCCCATCGAGCTTGAGACTGACTGCATCGCGCTCCGTGACACTCTCCTCAGCACCAAACTCAACTCGACGCACGCACGCTGGCGCGATGGGATATTGGCTCACCATATTGTCGACGTCAGACATCGGCCAGGCATCACAAACACCGCAGCCGATTCCCTCAGCCGGCAGTACACGGGCGTGCCAAAGCGCGATGACGACGGGCACCTAGCCACTGTCAGCCCCGATTGGGAGATACAGCGCGGCCTGGTAAATGATGTGTGGGAAGTTTTTGAAGAGATGGCGGCTGAAGGCCACCAGCCGGGTTGGATGTGTCGCTTCGCCGGTGTGGCAAGGTGCGCCGGAGATGGGCATGAGTGGAGCGTCAGGGACGGCGGTATGATGGAGCGCGCTGTCCCGGTTTTCTCAGTAGAGATCCGGTCGGGGATGACCAATTGGAGCATTAGTGCAGCCACTAGAGCGCGCGGTTCCGGTGGCCTGTGCAGGGATCGATCAGTGCCGGAAGCAACGAGCTGGATAATGCCACCACGATCCTCAGAGAGCATTTTGCTAACGAGCCCATTTTTCTCCAGGTGGTGGACGCCTTCCTGGACCTCGACGAGGACAAACCAGCAAGGGACAAAAGGCGGGCCCGCCATCGAGCCATCGGGTACCAGTTAGATGGTGGGAGACTCTGGCGGATTGGGGACGGAAAGACGACCCGGTCTTGACCTTGTGTAGAGTGTGTATCCCAGGACGAGGCAGTCGAGCTAGCCAGGATAGAGCACGCACGGAATGGTCACTGGAGGCGAGACCTGATCAAGCTCAGGCTCGTCGACACCATCTGCAGCCCCAGGCTCGAGAAATCCATCACGAGAGCCATCTCCGAATGCGGACGATGCAAGGCGTTCGGCGGAGCATTCCTATACTCATTACTTCAGCCCATCACCAGACACCAGCCCATGGAGCTCCTGGTCGGCGATTATCTGGCGATGCCGAAAGGTCGAGGAGGCTTCACGGAACTGGGTGTGTTCGTAGACGTGTACTCGCAACAAGTGTGGGCGTTCAAGATACGCAGCCACGGCACGGCCAAGACAACGTTAGCATGTCTAGACCACATCGAGCGTGAGCACAGCGCACCTGCTACCCTAATGACAGACGGCGGAACCCATTTCAACAACGGTGATGTTCGCGCTTGGTGCGAAAAGCATAACACGAAGGTGGTCGTCGTAGCAGCTTACTCCGCCTGGCAAAATGGGTTATGCGAAGGGTCCAACAGCCGAATGTTGGGGCGCTTGAAGCGTGACTGTGCTCCCGACTTAGGCGAAGATGGATGGGCGAAAATCACATCATTCGAGGATTTGCCCTACAATTGGCCTGACCATTTGGACAATGCGCTACGTTCAATTAACAATTGAATCATACCCGCGTATAACTACTCACCCAAAGAATTGCTTACAGGTGTTGTCATTAACTCATCACTGGTCCCGCTGGAGGAGATGAGCATGGCGCCAACACCCGACAAAGTCCATGAGCAGCTGGCTCTCATGCAACAGCAAAGGCTCGATGCCTATTCACACATGGTTGAGAAATCAAACGACCGCGAGGCGTCGTTCAACGAGGCGCTAGACAATTCGAGACGGAAACAGGCGGTTAAATTCACGGTCAACACCTTGGTTCAGGTGTACCTCAGCGACCTTGACTACACATTCAAGACGGAGCGGAAGCTGCTTCCAAAGTGGGGCCCAGTTCGCCGTGTCATGGGTCGCAACAGGAATTCATACAAGATTGCGACGCTGGAGGGCCTAACCCTCAAAGGCTGGTTCAGTGCAAGGCGCTTGCGCTCGTTCACGGCAAGACCTGGAACGGAACTGGACACGGACCACAAAGCACTCCGGGAGGCGGTCGCGCTGATACAAAGCAGAGCTGGCGTCACAGATGGAGAGATCAACGACATTGAGCAGGCGGGTGACGAGAACGAGCCAGACAGGCCGCAGCACGAGCACCAGAAGGAGGCCGCCCAGGCGGCGTTGGCGTGGGAACGAGAGGGGACCGGAGCCACTGGTTCAGTGACCGAGCCTCGGAGCGAAGGGGACGGAAGCGGGAAAGGACCAAACGAGGAAGACGATGCAGGAGAGGACAAGCAGGAGGACCGTATAGATGACGGCATGGTGTTGGGAGGATGGGCGGAGCCAGGGCGATTGCGCCAGCGTCATTGCAAGCAGAGTTGAAGCGGATTCAAGGAAGCTCCCTTGCAGGGAGGCTCTCCGGTGGCGGCGAGGACGCCACCACAGAGAAGTTGTGCCCCAGTTCCCCCCCACAGCGATGGGGCTCCGTCTTGCTGAAATAGAACCCAACCTTTCTCCTCTGTCTTCTCCACATAGTAATCATACAGAACCTTCTCCAAGACCTGCACCCGATACCTTTCCGCATTCATGCCGCCTCCTTTTCCTCCTGGGTACTCCAGCACCACCATCGGGCCCTTGCTATCCTTCATGATGCAAGCCCACACCATAATCCTGATAGATGACTGCTTGAAGGTTGGTACAACGCAGTTTTCATCATATTCCTCCCCCACGGCCGGAGTCACATACACATCACCCTTGTTATCCCTGATACAGACATAAGCCTCATCTGACCATATGATGCGCGCCCACTCATTCTCAGTGAATCCCCTGCAATCCTCTGCCCATTGTCTCCGTTTCCTCTTCTGAACATCCTTGAGGAATACCACACTTTGTGCCTTCCTGCGGTGAAGGCCAGCCTCGTCGAGAGCCCGACGAACAGTGGATTGTGACACCACTGGTGTGAGCGAGAGCCCGATCACTTTAAAAGGTTTGCGGCGATCATTTTTGGCATCTCGGATGATGTGACACTCCATACGATCTGTGAGCTTCCTGGGGCGACCAGATTTTGGCAGGTGGTGCGTAGAGCCTGTGGACTGGTACTTTTTCCACAGATCATAGGCCGTGCTCTTGGGGATCTGGTGAGTTTGAGCGGCTTCACTAACAGTCATCCCAGCCTGTACAGCTCCGATAAAGGGATTTTTCTTAGGAGAGTCGTGATGCAAATGAGGAGCCATGACAGGTTAAGAAATGGTAGTGTATATGTTGTGTAAAGTAGGAGGCAAGGCGACGAAACAGCAGAATTGATGCGGCATATTCGGAGGCTATTCCAGAAACTTTTGGTACGCGCGAGTAGATAAATGAGGTAGAGAATGTAAGCAAAGACAATGTAGTGGTGTACCAAACCACATACCTTAAGGGAGGCTTCCAAAAGTCGTTAGTCGTAACAGGAGCGTGTAGATATGGACGAAGTAGACTGATAGCAAAGAATATACAACCGCAACTTTACCAGCACCCCGCCCGATGAGGTTCGTCATGGCCGCCACCTGGACATCCGTCGCTGGACTAGCCGTCCCGTGGGAGTGGGCATCAGATAGTCAGATGGGACTGCCCGAGTCCCCATTGAAATCGCCTCCAGGCATCCACTGCTGTGGCGGTGGAGGGAGCACGGGAACATTCTCCACCTGGTCGTCGCTCCCGCTCCCGCTCCCACTGCTCATTTCTCTGCAGATGGGGTCTATCTTGAGGGGGCTTGTCGGTGGCGGAGGCATCATGAAAGGCTGGGTGAGCTCAGCGACGGCTTTCGCCTCGGTGTCTTTCTTCCTATCAGCGTCTGCGAGGTCTTTGGTCTCCTTCTCCTGGAGTTGAAGCTTGATGCGCGCAAGCTTAAGCTCCTTTTTCTCGAGCTCAGCCTTTTCACGCTCCTTCTCGAAGACCTCCTTGCGCCGCTTTTCGCGCTGTAGATATAACACAGTTAGCTTAGAGATTGAATTGACACGGAGTGAGGCTAACCTCAAGTTCCTCCTTTGAATCACACATCTCCTTCTCCCTCACGAGCCCACATGGTTCAGTGAAATACACAATATGACATGCTGACCCGAAGTGAAAATATCCCATCTGACATGTCTCACCCGAGCTCAGCCGAAACACACAAGAGATGTCTCGGCCAGCACTGTTTACCTGCATAAGGGATGCTTCGGCCAGTCGTGTGCCTCAGTCTGGTTGTGTATTGAGCATGTTTCGGCCAGCTTCGCATCGGCTGGTTAGTATGCATCGGCCGAAAATATTCATAGTGTCTGTTAGATGATTCATGTCTTGGCCAGAGCGTCAATTCGTGCTCAGGTTACATAGGATATGCTTCGGCCGAAAGAGGATGAGATCGTGTGTGATGATTCGGCAGAGGCATCGGTGCCCAGCGCGCCTGCAATAATCAGTCGGCTAGAGCAACAGCATCCGAGCCGGATCCATATGTGATGACTCGGCTGAAACGTAGGCATCCGGACTGCGCTAATGGGTGATGATTCGGCAGAGGCATCCAAATCAAGGCAATGATTCGGCCAGCGACCCAGCATCAGGGGCAAAGCCATATGTGATGATTCGGCTGGAGCATTGGTATCCTGGGCGAGCTAATATACAATGACTCGGCCGAAGCATCAGAATCCAGGGCGAGCGAATATTCAATGGTTCGGCCAAAGCCTCAAAATCCCTGGTGAGCTAATATTTAATGATTTGGCCGGAGGACAGGGTATGCGGGGTGCACCAATATATAATGACTCGGCCGAAGCATCAGCATCCGGGGCGAGGTAATACTTAATGGTTCAGCTGAAGCATCAGTACCCCAGCGGGCTAATAGAAGCATCTGCATCCGGGAGGCGAATAAGCAATGATTCGGCCAGAGCATCAGCATCCGGGGCGAGGTAATACTTAATGGTTCAGCTGAAGCATCAGTACCCCAGCGGGCTAATAGAAGCATCTGCATCCGGGAGGCGAATAAGCAATGATTCGGCCAGAGCATCAGCATCCGGGGCGAGGTAATACTTAATGGTTCAGCGGAAGCATCAGTATCCCCAGTGGGCTCATATTTAATGTTTCGGCTGGAGCAGGTAGCTGAGGTGAGCTGATATAAAATGTTTCGGCCCAGAGTCTGCTGTGCTCTGGTGCCGGAATCATATAAATGACACAAGGCTCAAATAATCGACCGTAAATTTGTACAGATACCAAGCCGCCCGAGCTCGGCCGGTAGGTTTTAGCCACCAACGTGAAAGGCTCTCAAATAAGCGGCCGCAAATTGGTATAGATACCGAGCCGCCCCGGGGCCGGTCAGTTTTAGCCTCCGCACTTCGATGTGAAAGCTACAGAGCGGCTCAAATGAGCGGCCACAAATTGTCATAGGTACCGAGCAGCCCGAGCGGCCGGCCTTGCTAGTGCTGCCCAGCTCGGCTACAGATTGTAGCCACTGGTTATATGGCCAAAGTGCGGCTCAAAATCTGTGACCCGGTTGTGCCATGGCACAGCTTCATCAAGGGCAAATGCAGCAAATACCACTTCCCGAGCTCGACCCATAGCTGGCGGCCATTGCAGCTGCAAGCCATAGCCAAGCCAAGCCAAGCCGTTGCAGCACTAGCGGCCGCAATGCAATGGGTCTGACATTTCCCGATTGGGTCACTCTGCAAACCTTCGGGTTTGGCATCCCCCTCCCTTCCCCTAGCACCATTCCCGTAGCTACAAATAGTATTTCACTGATGTTATTCTTCACATTAAGAAAAATATATTATAGAACTATCTATCACATTGATAGCAGATGGAGAAAAGGAATGAACAGTGGTGGAAAATGCAACCCCACCGAAAAAACAGAAAAAACCTCCTCACTCGCACACATTCTCAGGTGTGTATGTCAAGTAGCGGTGTTACCCGCACCCACCCAGCTGCAATCCCACGGTGACATGGCAGCGTGCGCCTGACTCGTACGCCCTCAGGCTACACCATCCCGTGTGCCGATACACAGAATCCCGTGCCTGTCAGCGGGAACCCCTACACTCATGTGCCCACTCAGCTCGCGCCACCCATTACCTCAGATCTACGCAGCGGGCACACATAGGGCTGGTGCACATGGGACTGGCAGGCGTGTGTAGGAGCGGCGGGTGGGCAAGGGACCGGCCGGCCGGTGCACATGGGACTGGGTTAGGCACGCGTTGGAGCAGTGAGTGGGCAAGGGAGCGGCGGGTCCACATAGGAGCGGTGGGCGCTATGGGAACGGCGGGCGTGATGGGACTGGTAGGCACACGTGGGAGCGGCGGGTCCACATGGGACCAGCAGGCACGTGTGGGAGCAGTGAGTGGGCAAGGGAGCGGTGGGTATGCAAGGGAGCGGCGGGTATGCAAGGGAGCGGCGGGCGTGCATGGGACTGATAGGCATGCATGGGAGCGGCGGGTACAGATGGGACTGGCAGGAGCGTGTGGGAACGGTGAGTGGGCAAGGGAGCGGCGGGTATGCAAGGGAGTGGCGGTGCACATGGGAGTGGCGGGTGTGCATGGGACTGGCAGGCACCACGAGGCTGCGTGAGCGTGTGGGGGTTGACACACGGACTTGATGGCTGGCGGGCGGACATGGGTACACATGGGACCTGTCGTGGGCGCTTGGTGAGTGTGGCCGATGTTGATGTGCGGCTGAGGATGCGAGCATCCGGGCGCGTGGGGACAGAATAAGTGTGTGCAAGCAAACACGGCTGCACATATGGGGCGGGTGCTGTGTGAGTCCTAGCTAGGGTCCATGCATGGGGGGCTGCATGCACACATACTGTGAAACACCTGTTAAAAGTAGTTAGAGAGTGCAACAGCATGGTAAACATATAAACACTTACGGCTAGACGTCCCTACAGCCATCACATTGAAGCACAGGTATTTTGAAGTGGAGGAGACAGCGTGGGGGGTGGGGATCTGGTGGTGAGAGGGTGATCATTGTTGATCGATGAAGACGACTAGGACAAGACAACAAGACCTTTCTGGATCGAAACTGTCCACATTTGGAAAGCTGTGTGTGGCTGAAGTTCAGCCACCCAGCTTTCCACACTCTCTACCATCCTCACAGCTAGTATCAGGCTTTCTGGCAGTCTGAAAAATGTGTATATACCATGTTTGCATATGCATGCTGTATATTCTTCCTGATGTTATTGTGATGTATGTGCTGTCCGAAAGTCATTAATAGGCCTTGATACAGCTACCCCAGACAGGGTAGTGCATACAGAGAGTGTACAAGCTGATATGGTGACAATTTTCATGTCAGGTGATATCATGTACTCTACAGCTAATATACAAGGCCTCGGAGTTGTTCAAAAGCCTTCCGTAGCTCCTGAAACATAGTCAGCATGTAGATAATTAGAAATATGTGGTGAGAATTATATATCCAAAAGCCCTGGAGCATGATACAGACATGTTATGGCAATAACATGAAAAATGGCCACAAAATGCCGTCTCACACAAGTATAATCCAATATAAATAACATCTGGGCCGTACAATAGCATGCATGAATGTATATATATGTATTCCAGAAGATAGAATTGCAAAGGAGTAAATGTAGAGATATTGGTGGCCAGGAGACACACAGAAAGACCAAGATCCCAACACAGTTTCGTGTTTGATACTTCAGTACTTTACTGCCGTGCTTGAAACTCAAGTACTTAACTGTTAAAGTTCGCGCCACATTATGGTAAATGGCGATAGCACAGTGGGATAAGGGGCAAACGCGATAGTGTTTCTATCTAGGTACATCCAGTATATAAGTAAATAGCGAAGAATGCAAGGTGTCAGTCATAGGTAGGCTGTGCGCGATTGCCATAGCAGAGTAGCAACGGCGAACATAGCTTTCGCACAAATCAACATCTTAACATTAACTGCATACTTCCATTGAGAGACATAAATTGCTGATACAAATTGTGTCTGGGGCTTATAATAGCTTGTATGAATGTATATAAATGTACTCCAGAAGGCAGAATTGAAAAGGAGTAAGGGATACACAGAAATACCAAGATCCCAGCAGAGTTTCGTGCTGAATACTTCAGCATTTAACTGCATACTTACATTGAGAGACATAGATTGCCAATATCCATAGACGAACACTTGGAGCATAGCTTATACATACCATATAACTATATTCAACAGCCCGATCTCCTTCCATATGCTCTGATCCACTTAGATAGACGAAATACAGTTCTGCGAGATGACAACCCGATCAGGCTTATCACACATGTATAGTGCTGATCTTCTTCGACATAGCTTTGGTTTCAATTGTGAGACTTGGAGGTTGAATTAGTGTAGCTAACACATGCAACGAATAAAGGATCTCTGTTTATATATATGTGCGAGCGCGTTCTGGAGGGAAATGACGGCAAACGGGCGACGCGCCACAAACGACTGAATCCGGCTGTTTCGTGATTAGGCGCCGATCGTCTCAGCCGGCCGACAACAACACCAGCAACTTCAACAATGTGTAGAAGAGAGGGAACAGATATGAGAGGCTTAAAACAGGCAAGTATATGTATCATATTCATATTTACTCACTATTATGAAAAAATGCCCAGAACTTTGGAACAGGTGTTGCAGGCGTCAAACCAGTGCATGTGCTTGTGATCACGCCTCGCCGCGCCCACATCCTTTGCATCACGCTCGCGGCTGCCAAGCTCTCCTCCCGCTCTATCCACGGCATACCCCGCTTCACTGGAGACCTCCCCGTATCTCCCCGTTGCGCATTGAACATACAGTGCACCCCTGACGTCGAACGAGCGCGTACAATCACGATCCCGCCGCGCCGCGCCTCCACCCTTTGCATCGCCCTTGCGGCTGCGGAACCACTCCTGCCGCTCTATCGACAGCATACCCCCGCTCAGATGGAAACCTCCTCACGTCTACCCGTTGCACATTGAATGTCAGTATTCAGCGCGCGGCCGCGGCACCCGCCCTTTCCCCATGCCGCCCACACAGGCCGTCTCGCCTCCCCGCCGCACTCCAAACCGCGCCACGCCTGCACTCTTTGCACCGGCCTCACAGCGGCTGTGAAATCACTCCTCCAACTCTATCGGCGACATATCCCGCACCCTTTGGGACCTTCTGTGTCTTTCCATCACACATTGAATGTCAGCCTTCAGCGCGCGGCCGTGACACCGCCCTTTCCCCACGCCACCCTTGTGCACCGGCCGTCTCGCATTCCCACCACGCCCGTACTCCAAATCAACCCGCAAACCCTTCTAGCCATCTCATACAATGTACACACACCGCTAATTGACATACACGACATGCCTAAAAATGCGTGCGCAGGAGGAGATTTTTGGGGGGTTTCTTTTTTTTGTGAGGGCAGGAAGCTCGCGGCGGTCGTTGCGGAGACCAAGTGGCCGGATGAGGCGCAGGCGGACGGGGTGCTCGTCCAGTCGCGGGTTGTGCATCTTGCGCCGCACTTTAATGCGGATACCGGGTACCAGGCGCCATCGGGGATATCGTTCAGCTGGGCGGGCCCGTCCATCGCTTCGGGCGGCCAGGGGAACATCACTGCATCGGTCAGCATCGGTTTGGGAGACATGTCGGCGCCAAAGGGGGGGTTGCATTTTCCTCCACCACCATGCTAACAATTACGACATATAGTTCTATACTACCTGTTTCTTGAGGTACATACAGCAATTGCAGATTGTGACCCAATTGGGAAATATCAGACCTCTTGCGGCCGCTAGTGCTGTGACGACTGGGCTCGGCCCCGCTCTGCGACAGCTTGTACTAACCAGCTTTCTGCGTGCCAGAACGGCTTGCAGCCGTAGCGTAGCCATACTGAGCCTGCCAAGCTGGTGGCTTCAAGCTGTAGCCGAGCCGGGCCGCACTAGCAAGGCCGGCTGCTTGGGCGGCTAGGTATCTATGACAATTTACGGCCGCTGAGCCGCTCTGTAGCTTTCACATTGAAGTGCAGAGGCTAAAACCGACTGGCCCCGGGGCGGCTCGGTATCTATACCAATTTGCGGCCGCTTATTTGAGAGCCTTTCACATCAAAGTGCCGAAGCTAAGACCGACCGGCCGTGCGGGCAGCTCGTTATCTATACCAATTGACGGCCGATTATTGGAGCTGCTCTGAGGACCAGATTGGTAGCATTGCTCAATAAGGAAATATATTCAGCTGGTACATATTAAACTGAACAGCTGTTCGGGTGGCTCATTATTTATGCCAATTCCCGGCTGATGATTTGTATAAAAGTATGCAATTCACGGCCGATTATTTGAGCTGCTTTGAAGACCTGATTGGCAGCCTTTCTCAATGAGGACATATATTTGGCTGATACATATTTGACACTGTGTCATTTATATGATTCTGGCACCAGAGTACAGCAGACTCTGGGCCGAAACATTTTATATCAGCTCACCTCAGCTACCTGCTCCAGCCGAAACATTAAATATGAGCCCACTGGGGATACTGATGCTTCCGCTGAACCATTAAGTATTACCTCGCCCCGGATGCTGATGCTCTGGCCGAATCATTGCTTATTCGCCTCCCCCGCATACCCTGTCCTCCGGCCAAATCATTAAATATTAGCTCACCAGGGATTTTGAGGCTTTGGCCGAACCATTGAATATTCGCTCGCCCTGGATTCTGATGCTTCGGCCGAGTCATTGTATATTAGCTCGCCCAGGATACCAATGCTCCAGCCGAATCATCACATATGGCTTTGCCCCTGAACTTCGGGTCAGTATGTCATATTGTGTTTCTCGCTGAACAGGCTGGCGAGCCGCTCACACGATTCCTGCTCGCTAAGGACCCAAGCGACGACTTCGCTTGCTGCAGCTTCTGGATGAGGAATGCTGGCCGCGATCCCGGAGGTGGATATTTGCCTTCCGAGTTGGACAGGAGTGTGTTGTGAGAGTTTGAGTTTGAGCACATCCCCGGCTGTAAAGGCGACGGTGTCGTAGACTGCAGCTGCCTCTCCTCAAAGCTGAAATCACTGCATCAGAAACATGTAGCACAAGTCCTTACGGATAACAGCTTAGCTGATCAAGCTGGACTGGCATCAGGGAGATATCACACTGACAGGGCAGCATGTAGTGCTCGTATCGTTGGGTTGGGTGCGGTCTGACTTGCCCTCCCTGTGAACCGTGGTTGCGGAGATGGGATTTGGCGCAGCATAAGCACAGGGTGTAGCAAAGGCAGCGGGACCAGCCACGGCTGTCTTGCACACATATGCCCACTCAATGGTGATTTTGGTGCATTCAGAACAGGCTGGTGTGATTTGAACCAGTTCCAGCGAACTATTAGGCTCATAACCGCCTGTATGAACTGAGCGAGCTTTTACCGTGTGTATACACAGTACTTGTCCGTCACTTTTTATACAGACAGTAACGAGTCTAGCGAACTATACAGTGAGGAAGTCAGACATTAATATTGGCGGGGAACATAGTGATGGCCGTGTTGAAGAGGAGCTTGTAGGTTGGATATAGCAAGGAAGTCTAAGCTGATTGACCTCTGCGTAGGGAGAGCTGCCAGTGTTTATTCTGATAAGGATTGTAGGTAGGTTACATCTTGTATATATACGAAGAGAGTGATGGTGTGATCTAGAGTGATCGTAGTGGCAATGAAGGTGTGATAATGGTAAATGTACTGCGGATAAGTAATACAGTAGTTGAGCAGTACAGTCCATATGTAGAGTATGTTGAAGTACGTGCTATCACCTCATTTGTTCGTCTATATCACGGTACAATGAGCCGTCCCTACCTGGACTAAATACTCTACATATGGACTGTACTGCTCAACTACTGTATTACTTATCCGCAGTATCTTTACCATTATCACACCTTCATTAGCACTACGATCACTCATGATCACACCATCGTTCTCTTCGTACATATACAAGATGTAACCTACCTACAATCCTTATCAGAATAAACACTGGCAGCTCTCCCTACGCAGAGGTCAATCAGCTTAGACTTCCTCGCTATATCCAACCTACAAGCTCCTCTTCAACAGGTTATGAGCCCCGAGCTCCTCTAACTTGCTTGACTAGTCTGCGATCGTTATCTGAACCTCTCTACCACTTGATCTGCTATTACCACCTTCCAACCTCGTACCTTGCTTGGTGGATCCCACCATTGATCTTACAAGTCCCTCCTCGATTGACTCTCGAGCAAACCCTCCGATCTCGCAGATCATACTCAACATCACAATCAGTTGAGGTCAGAACGAACACCCACTATCCTTTTAACCAACCAGCAGCGCCCACGTCGTCCTCGTCACAGGAACCGCAGGAATAGAAGGAGACAGGAAGAACAAGACGTCGAGGAATTAGTAACTCCTCCCCCTGCGCCACCTTATCAGGCCCAGGAAAATCCAATCGTCCATCCAAATCCTCCTCCAGCACTACCTCGTTTCAGAGAACCCAGCATCGTCATCCTAGACAGTGATCCATCTATTCAAACAGTTGAAGATCACCCTTCAGTCTTCGATCGATCGCCTACTCCACGTCCGATCATCAGGATTCCTCGTCCCACTCTTCGCTCTCTCTCCCCAGACCACGTCGACACTCGCCTTGCTATCCGCACAGCAGGACCTCCTTATCCAGCTAGAGGCCCTTATCAACAGAACACGTCAACTTTAACTGGTTGGGTTATCAACAGAGAGTCCCAGAGAGTCGAGAGATATTTCTGGTCCGACAGGCATCTCGACGGAGCTAGCCCTCTTGAGGTCATCAGTTTATCAGAAGCTGAAGAATCAGAGGATTGGACTGTTAAGAGAGCTCTGCAAAACTACAGACGTCACGCTCTCCTGATCCGATCCGAGATCGTCCTTACCAACTCTCTCCACAACATCATCACTGCTCGCATTTTCAACCACGATATCCAAAGGCAATACTTCAGGTTGTACACCGACGCCCTCGAGCTTCGCCTCGAAATCCAACAGGTCGCCGATTCTATTCGCTTCCTCCCAGGCAACAACCGCTTCATCTTCATCCCGACTTATCAGTCTCTCCTCTTGCAAGACGCCCAAAGGCGCCAGGACAGTGCAGAAGATTGAATCTGGCTTCCGCATTCACAGAGACAGACGCAATCAACGTTTGGATCTCCTCTGTTGAAAAAGCGGAATACATTCTAGAACCGATTCTTTCAGTCCCTTCTTCCGTAGTTGACGACATCCATTCAGTTATACATCACGAAGTTCCGAATTTCCCTCTTTATCATTACTATCAATCGATTCCTTCAGATCCACTTCGTTTCTACCCTTCATCTGATTGTCTTGCTGAATCCACTTTCGAACCTCTTACGATATCGATTGCTGGTTTAAAATTCCCTCCTTACGAAGTCACGTTTCAACTACTCAATCTTCTATCTTCGCACTCTGATATCTCGCTTCATTTCTAAATCACGAAGTATGTCTCCAACAGACCCGAAGCACTCTATGCCCACTTTCAATGGCAAAAATTACTCCACCTGGTCCACCTCCATGATCGGCATATTCTCTTTCTACCAAGTCACCGACATCGTAGTAGGTGTCAAACCCTACATTGAAGACTTCGAAGTGGACACCTCCACTGGCAAAGTAGTTCTGGATGCGGATGGGAAAGCCAAGTACCTCCCCACCGACGAAATGCTCAATCCAGACCTTCCTATCCGAACTCCTCGTCCTAAACTGGAGCTCGGAACTGGAAGCGCAGATGCCAAACTGGTCACCAAGACAGCTTCACTGGCCCTCCAGGCCAAATACGATGAGAAGAACATGAAGGCCCTTGGATACATTCACATGTCCCTGGACGCTTCCTATCACCATCTTCTCGAAGGAGAAACCCGTGCTCATATTATCTGGGACAAACTCAAGGAGAAATACGGAAAAGTCGGACTTGTGTCCGGTTTCTCGTCTTTCCAGAGTCTATTTAATTATAGATGCGATGGCTCCAAGCCCATTCGCCCCCAGATCGCACTCATGGAAAACCTTAGACACAAGGTGTCGACCTCAGGAATCGCTGTCTCCGACATGTGGTTCTCACTTATCATCCTCAACTCCCTTCCACAATCATACCAAATTCTTGGTACCACCATTCTCTCGATGCGCAGCAAAATGGACGACCTCAATCCATCTGACATCATCGCAAAAATCGAGGAAGAAGAAACCCATCGCAGATCCAACAGAGCAGGCGCTGATACAAGTATCAACCGCATTTCCAACACCAAACCCCTTACACTTAGGTGTACTCGTGAAGGCTGCAGTCGCCCTGAAGGCAGCCACACCACAGAGAACCATTGGGAAGGTGGAAAGCGCCCACAAGTGAGCACCTTATTTATCTTCACCACTATCATAACCGTAGGTAGCTCGATTGCTCGAGAACCAGTAGCTTCGCATATCTTAAATAAACACCAACGGACCTAGGTGACGGAAATAAGGCTAATAAAGGGGATCAGAAAGGAGCAGGAGCTAAAGGGGGTGGGGACAAAGGTCTAGGACTCGGTCTTCG
>KV417559.1:21696-43852 GCA_001630335.1 Athelia psychrophila | reverse complement strand
GAGGGTGAGTTACTCATTTAAGAGAGTAACGCTCTAGACCACCGTTCAATAAACAGAACAGGTCTCTACTCAGGGTAGCGGAACGCTACAAATAGCACCCGTCCTTTTCCATTACGAAAACACTCCAACAGGCGATAGTATAGAAACCACAACTGTATCTTATACTTCCGGACAAACAAGAGCTGCTTAAGGGACTACATTACCATAAACTGCAGCTACACGAACCAAGCTGCTAGTACACGCCCTAACTGACGTTCTTTATATCTCGGAACCAACAGCGGTGTATCGCCACAACCTAACAACTATCGTTTAGGATTAAGGACAACTTTTCTTGCATTGGTCCGCCAGACAGCTGTACTCAGCCTGTCAGGGTACATAAGACGAAGCCATCTCGAGTACCTTTGACAAAAAACAAAGGCTCTATGGGTCGACTGACGAGGTACCCGGTAATCCTTCTGCATTGGCCTACAGCTCACAGCTAGTAGAGCCAGGAGACGGGTCAGACTCAGGCTCATAGGTTATTCAGGTCGAGATCTACGCGGTAGCATAAACTAGAACTTCAGGAATCATGGGAACTCCATAAAATCCTACAATGCTCGCCGTAACTCCACCTCAACTCAACCCAAGACTAACTTGCTTCTATCAGCCCACTGCCGTATACTCTACAGACCGGAACATGGCTCGTACTGTATATCTTCTCACGGTTATTACGAGACCATCAGCACCGCCTCAACACCTCACCGGAGCTGGAACCTTCCAAGCATCACGTGTGAACTGCCTTCTCCTTACCATCAACCCACTCGTAACCAGTAGGGTTTGAAGAGATAACGCAGCAATGTTGAAGTACGTGCTATCACCTCATTTGTTCGTCTATATCACGGTACAATGAGCCGTCCCTACCTGGACTAAATACTCTACATATGGACTGTACTGCTCAACTACTGTATTACTTATCCGCAGTATCTTTACCATTATCACACCTTCATTAGCATTACGATCACTCATGATCACACCATCGTTCTCTTCGTATATATACAAGATGTAACCTACCTACAATCCTTATCAGAATAAACACTGGCAGCTCTCCCTACGCAGAGGTCAATCAGCTTAGACTTCCTCGCTATATCCAACCTACAAGCTCCTCTTCAACAGAGTATTTAGTCCAGGTAAGGACGGCTCATTGTATCGTGATATAGAAGAACAAATGAGGTGATACTGTACCATTACGACCTTAGGTTCGTCTTTTGTCCTGAGAGTCTTGAACTGAACCTATTTTATGTGACTGTCACGGAAAATTTCGTCCTCTGAACTTACTTTGTGACATATTTTTGCTCGAGCCACCAAAGAGCCGTTTGGATTGCTATTTTTGGCCTAGTTTTGAACCTGTTTGAAGTTCGTCCCAGGTCGCAACCCAAATTGAACATGTGAACTTACGTGTGACCTAGGTCACAGGAAATCGGCGTGAACCTAAGGTCGTAATGGTACAGTAGCACGTACTTCAACAGGCCGCTGAGGCGGGTTTATGTAATTAGATGCAGAAGACATATCCGCAGTGTAAACAGCGATGCCAGAGGACATTAATTTCTGTACACTAACCATTTGCTCCATGACTGATTTCCACGTGATCAGTGATCGACCGGATTGTTTGCCTTATCAATATACTGATTGTTTGTAACAAACACATACATTGCCTCAGTTTCTTTTCTAGTAACTTGACTCGCGATCTTCTTTACCTGGGCAAATCACTCTCAGCCATATGATTACGTTTTACGGCCAAAGATCAGTTGGAAGTGGCCCTCGCGTGTTCCAGTTCCACCCGAGCGACACCCCCAGTCGGTCCTCTGACTCCTCTCAGCAACCGCCAAACACAGACACTAGATACCGGCAGTCAGAAGCTGCCAGTGTCAGGTCCCCTATTAAGGATGTTTCTCCAACCGAAAATCGTCAGTCTTTCTCAATTGGGTATTTGAGATATTTACGAAGTTCAGCAGATTCCGAAACAATTGCAACTGCCTTGAGTAAAATCAAGTCTGTTCTTGAAGGAAAAGAGAAGGAATTCTGCTTGAGAGGTGTCACAAATGAGTTCTATGATCATCTTGATGCTGTGTCTCGAGATGACCTGGCCGGCTGGGAAGGGGCCAGGTGAGTTTGTGCACCTAGCTCCTCTGAGAACTCCACTCAACGATAAAATAGGGTTGATTTATACGATGGGGTTTTGAAAGTTGGTTATCCTACGTCTCCCGGTCACGAGATTTTGGGCAGTCTCTTCAAACGTCTCAGCAAGAATACAGATAGCTACCCCCCCGGGCCTTATAATGGCTCAGAGATCATTTCCTGCGGCACCGCGAGCGTGAAATTGGCTGACGGGGTGAAACAACCTGACTACAGCCTGTACGAGCGCCGACAGGGCACTGGTCCTATGGCTGCCGAGGCCCACGCTCTCAATGCCGTTCCAACTATCACTTGGGAGGTTGGATACTCGGAATCACCTGAAAAACTCGCACTGGATGCTGCCCGGATGATTTGCCTCTCGAAAGGCCTTATCCAACTAGTGGTGACCATCAACATCACCAGCGAAATCCAGAATACTGACAGGGTGGGCGGAAAACGTAAAGTCGAGGAGGAAGAACTACCTCGGGTCAGGGCACTGGAAGGAGTGACATGTGCTTTCTGGGAGATGGATTTCAATGCTTTTAACGAAGTGCCGTCATATTCTGGGAGGCTGAACAAGCTGGTCCCTTCCCATCAACATCACACACAGCCTCCAACTTCTTTTCCGACCACCGTCTCGATGGATTCCAAGAAATATACGGTCAAGGCGATGCAGACGCTGTCTCATCAGATACACCGTCTGCTGGTCTCGTTGTGTGCCTGCATGGCTGATATTCTCAACTAGCTTTTCCCTGTCCCAACGATTACCAGTCTAGAAATACTTAATCGGCACCTCTATCGAGAACCAATTGCAGGAACGGAGGATGAAATTGCGTTCAGCGTATCTGTCGCAGAGGTAATCAGCGTCATACAATCTCACGAAGAGGTGATGAAGAGTCAGGATTTCATGAAAGGCTTTTCGCCTGCATCAGACATATCTCTTGGTTATTTACAGCGCAAAAGGCACGACTAACCCAGGGATAAAGATTTTTACACCGAGCGTAGTAGACTATTGCCCATCATGTTTCCCTTCTGTCCCTATTGACTGTCTTCTATCTACTTCGCCGCATTCGCCTCAGGTTTTCCATGTGACATGGTTACAATCCCACCCTTTTCTCGCCACACATTTGAAAGCGTGGAATAGCCTGTATATAGAGTTCAGAAGTGCATGTTAAGTGGGCATTTGAAAAAGTGCGGCCACGTAGGTAAAGCAGGGAATAAGTCCGACGTGTATGTAGGTAGTGGCACTGGTAGAGGGATTACTCGGCACAGCTCTGGGTCCCGGGCGGCCCCTCCTTCGGCGACCTCACGCCCTCCCAATCACCCGCACTCCTCCCGGTTCATAAGCCCATCACCACATGCACAAGCTGCTCCGGTATCCCGTCGGCCAGCTGGGTGCGATTTTGCGTAGGCGCGTCTGAGCAGAAGCGCACCGAAAATGCACGTAACTCAGGCTGCGGAACGGTATTCAATTGCAATCAATCGAAATGGAAAACAAGTAATATAGAAAAAGATATGTGATCTACTTTAAGCTGCATATGTTGCAATTCCGAGCATTTCGTGCCAATACGCACTGGTCATATCAAACTGTATGTACAAGTTGAATGGCGTGAAATGCTGCGGAAATATAGCTATGGAGAGCGATGCAAAATATGAGCGGTCCCAAGATGTGTAGGTGAATGTGGATAAATGAGGTGGCCAATGTAAGCAGGAACGATGAAGCGGTGTAGTAAACAGCATCTTAGTGGGGATGAGAAGGGTAAGAAGGGCTTCCAAACGTTGTAAGTCGTAAGAGGAGCGTATATAGGTGGACGAAGTAGACTTGTAGCGAGGAGTAGATGGTGGTAACGGTACCTGCATCCCGCCCGATGAGGCTTGTCATGGTCGCCACCTGGGCATCCGTCGCTGGACCAGCAACCCCGTGTGAGGGGGCGTCAGGGAGTCAGATAGGACTGCCCGCCGTGTCCCCGTCGAAGTCTCCGGGAAGCCACTGCGGCGCCGGTGGAGGGAGTTTCACGGGGATGTTCTCTGCCTCGTCGTCGCTCCCGCTCCCGCTGCTCGGCTCTCTGCAGATGGAGTCTATCTTTAGCGGGCCTGTCGGCGGCGGCGGCATCGTTAAAGGTTGAGTGAGGCCAGCAACGGCTTTTGCCTCGGCGTCTTTCTTCCTATCAGCGTCGGCGAGGCCTTTCGTCTCTTTCTCCTGGAGTTGAAGCTTGATGCGCGCGAGTTCCAGCTCCGTTTTCTCGAGCTCGGCCTTTTCGCGCTTCTTCTCTACGACCTCCTTGCGCCGCTTTTCGCGCGGTAGATGTAACACAGTTAGCTTAGAGGTTGAATTGACACGGAGCGAGGCTAACCTCAAGTTTCTCCTTTGCGTCACACATCTCCTTCTCCCTCGCGAGCCGCTCACGCGATTCCCGCTCGCTAAGGACCCAAGCGACTACCTCGCTCGCCGCGGCTTCAGGATTTGACTTGTTCTTGAGTAGGTCTGTCGAAATGGGCATTAGGATCCAGATGCGGTCAAGGTCATAATTAGACGTGGATACCAACATCCTTGCAGCGCAGCGACGCTGAACTCCTCGCCTGGACATCCATCGGCGAACTTCTTCGCCAGAAACGCGAGCTTCGCGGCGTCTAGCGGCTTGGCTGAATGCGACAGGGAGGCGATGCTCTCTTCCACCGGCGGGGGCACGTACGCCCTGTTCTTCGCGCCGAACATCTCCGGGCCGGGCATGGGCATAGCTGAATTGCTGGATGCCGGCGAATGCGGGGGCGAAAACGGAGGTGAGACCGAGGAAAGGTCCACCGACGGCGCTAATGACGATGGCGACATGCTCCACAGCGTCGACGTCGTCGGCGACTGCGGCACAGGCGTGGTGGGCAGGTCGATCCCGCGCAGCTCCTGCTCCATCTCCGCGTCCTTCACCGCAGACTCCTCCTCCGTCGACGGGAAGAAGTTCCGGAAAAGGGCCTCCGCCTGCCACTTGCTTGCGTTCCGGAATTCGACCCACACGTCCATGCGCCCGGGGCGGCTCAGCGCGGGGTCGAGGCGCTCGAGGTGGTTCGTGGTCGCGAAGAGGATGCGCCCCTCGGAAGCGGCGACACCGTCCAGCGCGTTGAGTAGGCCGGAGAGCGATAGCGTGTTCACGTCGCTCAGACCCGCATCGCGGTTCCGGCGACTCCGAGACGAGCTCGGCGGGGCCATGGGGCCCATGGCGTCCTCGTCTCTATCCTTGTTCTTGTCGCCGCCGGGTGTGCCCGTAGAGTCCGAGTCGCGGGTGACGCTCCGCGTGAAGGCGGCGTCGAGGTCCTCCAGTAGGACGATGCAGCGCGCGGGGACGTGGGACATGAGGGTGGTGAGAGTGCCGTCGGAAATCCATGATGAGGACAGGGGAAGCGTGCAGATGCCGAGCTTGAGCTTGCTGGCGATGGCGTGGATCAGGGAGGACTTGCCAGACCCGGGCTCACCGTGGAGCAGGTAGCCGCGCCGGAAGGGAATCCCGCGATCGACATACCACTGGACAAAAGTCAGCGACGTCGTAGACTAGAGGCTAAGGGCATGCACCTTCTCAGACTTCAAAAAGTCTTTGGTGTCGTTCAATAGCATCTCCTTCACCCCGGGGTTGAGCACGATGCTCGATATCGGGCGCTTATGCCGAGAATTGGTCCATTTCCATCCTCCATGCGAGTCTGCGAAAAAGATCTGGAGGCGGTGCACGGCCTCCGCTTCATACTCCTTCTTGGCCTGGAGAACGAGCTGCTTGAGTACGGTGTTGTTGCGGGCGACAACGCTAAAGACAAGGCGTTGGTCAGCGGGATTCAGTCCGATCACAGACGAAATAACAAGGTAGTGCAGGTAGGTGCGATATGAAAACGATAGCGTTATCGCGAAATGTATGTGAAATGAAAAGCGACAATGGAACATCTGCCCACCTGATCGACAGCATCTTGCAATTGCTCCCGTCCAGCTTGCGCACCCTCCTGACTCTCAGCCAGTGCCCGCGATAGTATATCGTATGTGTCGTATCGAACGTCGGCTGAAACGCGACGCGCGTCTTCACTTTGCCTGGGACGTAGTCGTCCTCGTTCGCATTCGCGTCGTCCAGGTCGTCCTCGTCGCCAAAGGAGTTGTCGGCGGTGCGCGTAGAGCTGAAGCCGTGCGTCGTTCTGCGGGTGGTCGTTTCGAACTCGCGGGAGCGCTGCCATTCCGGCTGACGGGAGAGCCAGAGCATTAGCCAATCATAGGGGAAGTCCCCTGTAGCAGATCGTTATCAGCACTCCCCAGTGGACCCTACAATAGCGCCAAGCACATACCTTCAGAGAAGTGGGCAGTAGTGAAGAACGCTGCGTTCAGGGTTAGCACCGGATGTCATCGCCCAATGAAAATGCACATACAGTTCACAAAATGAGACCTGTGGACGAACGAAAGCCTATCAGCAACAAGTCCAGAAACCACTACCAACCTTAACAGTGTGACTCACCAGGCAGATGAAGAGACCCTGCGGGCAGTCTCGACCGTCCCTCCAAGCATGACAAGCTTCATACCATCCAGCATGGACGATCCGCCAACGAGGGGCTGCATTAGTGTTCCCCCAATAACCCAGCGAGTTATGGTTATAATGCCTCCGCCCTCGAGACAGCGCACTCTATACCCTAGCGCGCCTACATACGTACTCGCTTATAACCTCCAACATCCTCGCCGGCGCACGAGATACTTTTCGCAGTGCTCGGCCCGCTGCTCTCAGTGGGCCACAGTTAATCGCCTGTCTATGTTGTATGCCTGCTGATTAAGGGAAGCTGTTATTCTACACTGGAATGTCAAATCTCTGATATGTTATTTATAGCGCACAGCGCATTCTGTTAGAATTGTATAAATGGGTACATACATGGCATCTGGCTAATCATTTGCGTGCACGATACCTCTGAAATTATGCGCTCTTATTCCCTGTTTCTTCTCTGCGTCCTCGGATTGCTTTCTTTGTTGTGTCATGCATTCGAGAACCCTTTCAAGACGGTGGATGGTTCCGATCCATTCACGGTCTACCAAGACGGCTATTACTACCTTACCAGTACGTTTCCATTTCCCCACTCCACAGAATTTTGTTAGATATTTTGTTCTGCCCAGCGACTACCTGGACCAACATCCAGGTTAGTCGAGGCGAGGCAAGTCATTTTATGTCTCCCATGATCCACGCCAGCTGAACGCCCCACCTGCAGACCATACAAGATCTAATAACAGCGACGCCTAAAATCGTTTACACTAATACCTCGGCATCGCGGTGCTGCAATGTCTGTAAGTGGCATGTTTCCTGTTTCGTACTTACTCCCTCATACATCAATCAATCTCGTGTATTACTAAACGTCAAACTTCGAACCATGTCAATAGCCCTAGCGGAGATGAGATATGGCTCGTGTACCGTTACTCCACGACCTCTGCAGTAGTTTGTGATGGCACGCGCAGGACTGCCGTCCAGGTGCGCTATGGGTCTCATCATCATTGCAGTATGGGAGTACTGACGATCGTGCTTCTCTAACTCTTTCAACCAGCCCATAGCATGTTCGAGTTCGGAGCCGGTATTTGGGACTCCTGATGCGCTGACGACTGCGTTGGCTGAGCCGGTGTAAGTCCGGTATTAGGGACCGCTAATATAAGAAACTAGAACGAGTTCAATGTTATCACGTATTCTTCCCTTTGCCTTGACCCATAAATTTAACATCTATGATGCTTCTTGAAGAACCAGCCCGGTTTCAGTGATATCAAGTATCTAATTATACATTGACAATTCTCTCGCATAAGCTAAGCATCAAGCATATAGAGCAAGAGGATCCGGAGCTACAATCTGGATAAAGGGAGACGTGAAAAGGAACATGAAGACAAGGCAGTGCTTTGGTTGGATCTCCTCCAGGGTCCCGATGAGGTAGTAAGGCGCGAGGCCCTCCACTTGGATAGCCATGGTGTACATGAGAAGGTACGAGGACAAGTACACGAGCTTGTCCGTCTTGCTCGTCTGCAAGCACGTGATGAGGTTGATGAGGGCGGTCCGAAAGTATGCCTTCAAATCGGCACTGCAAGCCTACAGTGTCAGCAAAGTCAACGAACGAGCAGACAGCGTAAAGACGCACGGAGAGATGTTCTGCACCACAGATTGCAGCAGCTCCATTCCCCACCCTTCGTTGATCTTCGACGGGATGGGCCTGCACTATCCCCCAGCACTGTCGCCACCTGCCCCGACGCTACCATCTGCTTCTCGTCGAGCGCCGGGAACGCTTTGAGCAGCTTGACGAGCCCGGTGACGCTGCCTTTTTGCTGCCATACCGCGGGCTGGAGGAGCGGAGAGGGAGAAGGCTTCGGTAGTTGGCCAGTGCATTGTGCTTGTGCAGCTCCAGCACCTGCGCGGAGATCTGGAACACGTAAGGGATGTACTCTGTGAGGCGCATCAACATCAGCGAACTAAGGAAGGGAAGAAAGGAATGTGAACGCTTACGCTCGATCTCCTGTTGGATGATGACTGTGAAAGGCCCGAATAGCGCTTGCTCGGACGTGGGCAGCGTATTCTCCGACCCCGATGCCCCTTGAAACCTGCAGATGCGGAATCAGCACTGGTATCTTGATTGAGAGGAAAGAGAATGAAACATACTTCATGAGCGCGGTGGTGCTCTCGAAGATGTACCGGTCGAAATGAGGGTTACTTGGGTTCTTGGAGATGACGTCGAGGATCGCAACGAGGCATCCAAGCGCGCAGTGACGATGACATGCATCGCGCCTGTGCATTGCATTGCATCCGCATATGAACCTAGCGAGTGCGATGGGACGATGGTGAAGGGGACGTGCACTTCATCAGGTGATCGTTCACCGAGATCATTTCGGCGCTGCCCGCGCCCGTAGACTCGATCTTCGAGAGGAATCTATCCAGGAGCGCGAGTGCGACGTCGTGGATGGTAGCCTACGTGAATCTGCGCTCGCCCACTTAGCATTCGTCTGCGGAGGCATCGGTGCCGGGGAGCGCGAGGTCGAGACGAATGAACTCGAGCGGGTCGTCTTCGAATTGCTCGACGAGCTGTGGGGGAGGGTGGTCAGCGTATGTCATGGGTAATGATAAGGAGGATGCGGAGAATACGAGGGCGGAAGGTGGTAGGCGTGCCCTAATGATAATGAGGACGGAGCTAATAAGGTGGGCAATGCAGGTGATGCAGCATCGTCCGATAAGAATAGCACATGAAGATGACGCGTATGGGAATGCAAAGAAATGACGCACAAGACAGGACAAAGGCGCACCTCCATGATCTCGAGCTTGCACGCGCTCACTACCCACGCCTTCCGAGGTGCAGCATCGTGGGCACAAGTGCCTGCCACCTCAGCTCCACCTGTCCGAGTCAGGGATCGGGTTGATGTCCTGCAAACACGCGCTATCACATCAGCTGTTGCATCTCATGCGATAGCTAGCAGAACACGCACCTCCTCCCATCGTAATTTCGTGACATTCTTGAGATACACGCGTGTTTAATTCAGGGGCTATTTCAATTGCTTAACCATTGATTGATTCCGAACACGCGAGGCTTCCGATGGAAAGCAAAGAGAACAGCGTGGTTTATCTGCCCAGGGTTATATTAGCTACACGTGGTGGTGGTGAGGTTCGGTTTATTTTCCCGACACTCCTGTAGGGGAGCGCCGGTATCCATACTAAGTACATCCGTGAATAAGTACTATCTATGGAACCCCCAACCAACTTAAACGCGGGCATTGATCCCAACCCTGCATAGTGTACCTCGCATACTAGTTACCCCCAAATAACTAGATATGCAAGATAGTACACAGGATACGCCGGGAGGGGATAAATCCCGACCCCGGACCCCTGGGCAAAATTTTTAAAAACCCAGGAGCGGAAGGATTCCTGTCCAGTGTGATGGGAGCATAGTTTATGTGCTCGGGCCGGTCACGGATAAACCAGCATTCTGGGGATGAATCTCATAGCATAAAATATGGGTGTTTGGACCCCGTGTTCTGGTCAAAACCAGTACGACTCCCGAGGCGACGAACGCGGCCAGTTTCTCAAACACCTTGAGCACGTTGAGCGAGTATGTAATTAGCCGGTAGTAAGTAGCGCAGGAGTGTGCGGCAGCAGTGACAGGCTTGATATGTTCCCACGATTTTTCGGCAAACCTTAATTTGCAGTGTACACAGAAATGAGGGCGAATGAGGACGAGCAGAGGGAGCAGAAATCAATTTATTGTGTTATATAAGACACAGTTGGCCCTAGATGCCGTGGATACAGTCCGATAATGGGCTTGTAGATTGACGAGGTTTAAGGAAGGAGGGGCGCGGTTGCGTGAGCAGACGAATTGCGCGGCGCCGACGCTGCCCGCCCAATTCACGAGTTTGAGAATGTGGGGTGCTTTGAGGGCTTGAGTCCATGCAGGTATCAGCGAGTGTCACTTGTTCAGTGACAATCGCGATTGCCACTTGTTCAGTGGGCAATGGCACAGCGCGTCCGGTCTTGATGAGCTCCGAGCAAATGCCACTTGTTCAGTAGGCACGGCAAAGATGTTGACTCGTAAAGGCCACTTATTCAGTAGGCCGATATGTGTCTGCGAATCTCTTTCCGAAGGCAATAGCCCGAGTTTTTTTTCCGAGGGCGAATCGATAGCCCGATCGACAAGTGTTGAGCTTTTACGAAGGCAGTAGCCGAGTCTTTTCCCGAAGGCGATAGATAGATAACCCAAGTCTCTTTTTTCTTCTCGAAGGCAGTACCCCGATCTCGACGAGTTAAGTCTCTTTTTCCGAAGGCGGTTTTGCCCGATCCCGACGTCGACAAGTTAAGTATATTTTGGTGGGGCAAAGGTGGAGCAAACGGAATGGTACAGACAAGATAGCAGTATGTGGAGAGTCAAGGGATTGGGGTCCAGGGGGGGAGGATGCGCGTTGCGACTTTTGTTTTCCAAGGCCGTAGCCGATGAGCTATGCGTCTTTCTTTCTTTCTTCTTTTTTCGAAGGCAGTAGCCCGATCCTGTCTTCAAGTCGATATGTGCACAGACAGGGGGCACCGGGTCGGGTGTCGTGGTGTGACGAGGGACTGGGGGAGAGGATGCGCGTTGCGACTTTTGTTTTCCAAGGCAGTATGTAGCCGATGCGCTGTGCGTTTTTCCGAAGGCAATAGCCCGATCCTGTTTTCAAGTCGATATTCGCACTGATGCTAGCTTGATATTTCGAGGTTTTGAGCTTTGGCGTTGTGCGTTGACGAAATTTGGGACAGCGCAGGCGAGTTGCGATTTTGACTCGCTTTGATTGAAATAGGCCGGTAGTAGCCACTGAGACACGCCACGGGCTTGTTTTTTTACATAATCGCCCAACTGCCAATTCACAGCCTTTCGAGAACGTGTGCGGATTTGAAGCACGACGGAGCGAGTGGTATGAAAACGAGCTCTAGAATAGGGAAGCTCAATTCTTAGCGTTCACGTTCACGTTCAAGACGAGTGCCGTAACCATCAATTCTGCGACGCATTTGAAATCATACGCGTTTGCAAGAAGTACTGTTGAAATTTCCATGAGCGCGCACAGTTGTGAAGCTGAGTAACGCGACTTGCCGTATTGGTATTCTCTGGTGATTTGAATCGGGTCCTCGTTCTCACCCAATTTCAGGCTTCGTGGACCAACTAGGCGCCCTCCTGACGTTCCGGCCTGCCAAAAAGAACGGTGTCACAACTGTTCTTGCACGCGTCGGAGTCTCTTTCATCTCATCCGCTCAGGCCTGGGCCAACGCTGAATCGGAGATTCCTGATTTCGATTTTGAAGGAACCAAGAAAGCCGCGAGCGATGAGTGGAGCGAGCTGCTTGGCAGGGTGAAAGTCGATCGGGAAGGGGCAAAGGACGAGATAGTGGAGCTGTTCTACTCATTGGTAAGCACTCGGAACCCTCCGCTGTCGAAATGTTAACCATTAAGTTATGTTATTTCAGCTCCATCTGACGCACATATCCCCGGCGGACTGTAAGTCAAAATTCTTGAGCAACTTTAACGTTACTGATCTGAATACTGTACTCATACGACCTTAAGTTCAGGCTGATTTCTTGTGACCGAGGTTATTGACAAGTTCGGATGTTCGGATGCCCTTGTGACGTGGGACGAACTTACTTTAAGTTCAAAATGAGGTCTAAAATGGCAATCCGCCTGACTTTGGGGTGGCTCGGGCGAGGCTCGGGCGAAAAATTGTCCCAGGAGATGTTCAAGGCCTAGATTTCCTCGTGACAGTCACGCAAAATAGGCTCAAGTTCAGAGGGCCTTGGGACAGGTGACGAACTTAAGGTCGTATGAGTACAGTAGACGCTGGCGAAAATCTGCTGTGGAACTCGACAAAGCCGTACTACGATTCTCTCTATCGTAATGTGTGTTTCCTTGCTTGCCCTATCTCATTCTGATTCAAGCCCATATGTTTTAAATCAAGTAGGACACATACCGAGCCCTCTATCCCTTGATGTCCTTGCATGACCCGATGCGGTTTGCAGGCATTGTCAGGGGCATGATTGATATTCAAAAACACGAGGGCGAGTGATACCGCATGGCCGTTGCATAACGGATTTCGCCATTTCGCAGGTTGTAAGGCTCGTGAGTATGGGCAGCGACAGCAGCAAGGTTCGTTCATGAATGTCCCTTGCTCGCAGCTGCTTAAACTCGTTTATAGTACATCGCCAGAGTAGGGAATTATACCAATGTGTGGAATCTAAACACTGCTGTGCTTGGCATGTCTGGACTATGGGGCATGATGCAGGTTCGTCACACATCTATTCACTGCTCGTACATACTTACAATGCCAACCACAGCCTCGACTTATCAACGGCACTTTCAACTTCACAGACCCCCGTCACTGCAGTATTCATGACCCAGCACATGCGACATGTTATCTTAACGCTGCTAACCGTGACGGATTCTACGTATCCTCTCCACTTGTAGTGAGTTCATCTAAATCAATTCGTCAAACGTGACGGCTAAAAGTGCAAAATTGTATGTAGTACTCTCAGTTTAGCACCGCCGCGCCTTGAATGTCTCATTTGCTCACGCATCATGTTACTCTTTCCACGATAGTATGTCCCTCACGATACGGCCGCGCTCATCAAACTTCAATGCGGAAATGGCTCATTCATTTCTCGACTCAATTATCTCTTCGACCAGGTTCGTTTGTACCAGCGTGAGAATTCCCCAGAATTGATTTTGATATGCTCCAGAATTACTTTGACGTCACAGACGAGGCATCGCAGCAAATCCCATCCATGTACCATTACGCGAACTGTCCTGGACTCAGTACACAAAGATCGCCGCAGATTATTGCTCAGTCTTTTAACACGACTGTAAAGGGCCTACGGTACTGTACTATTCCGACCAAGTGTTCAGGGGTTGTTACATGTTACCAGTTCACTCACTATGGGATGCAGTTCAGGGCTGATGGTTACCTGTTACACTGTCAAAAAGTGTTCAGTTCAGAAAACATTTGCATTCACAGCATTCACATTCGACGTGGCCCGCAGTCGAAAAGGTACGTCGGACCTGTATTAGTGAACGGGAGAAGCGCTAAGGAGTCATTCTGTGATGTGGCACGCTTATCTTACCCCAATTACCCAATATTTGAGCCTGAAGAATTTTTTCCCCGGGACGTCAAATATGTTACCATTATTCAATCTAGTTCAGCTCATCATGTTACCTGTTACAAGCCGGTACAAGTGTTCAGTTCAAGGTACCCTGTTACGCGTTACTGAACACTTGGTCGGAATAGTACAGTATACCAGGAAATAAGGGTACATCTAGGTCAGTTTAAAATGCTCATTTGGTCTTCTCACCGTCCCTTCAGACTCAGGTATATACCAGCCTTGTGCGAGATGGACTGCTAATACCCTTCAGGTGCGATGGCAAGCTACGCTGCGTTCTATCTGGCCGGCATGTATCCCCTTCCTGCGACTCAGCAGTTCCTGCTATGGTCTCCATACTTCCCTCAAGTCAGCTTTTTCAATCCGACATTCAATAGCACTACGATCATTCGGTGGAAGAATTCCCAGGGAAATCCAACCGCGGGTACTGGCAGATCTGTTTTTGTGAAGGCGCGTTCATGTGTATGCCCAACGTATGCCTCAAAAGGTGTCAGAGGCTGATATTTAGCGTCTCAGAATATATCGAGTGGGAGGCGTTTAAGAACTTTGGCTCCCTGATCAAACTGGAACTCCCAGACGACATTACAGTCGGATGCGGAGAAAATGCAGATGCACTTCGTTGTCCACCGGCGGCTACGACTGACGCAATTGCATAGCAGCATGTTTTCATTGAGGATTCTCTCAGCGCTCTATGTATTGATGGACGTGGCAGCTGCGTTTGAGTTTGATCGTGAAGCATAGCGTGCCGTTGTACGGTATATTGTTGATCAATACGCATGGCTGGTAAACACCTCGCATTGTCTGAGTCATCTGAATCCTGCCGCCTCTAACGTCCAGCATAGAAATTGTAAAGTACTTGATCAGATGTTACATACCCAGGCTGGGGTTCAACGTTATGTTACATTCGATGGATGGAATTTCGCATTTGGATTGAGTTGTCCTCTTGTGACTTGTGCTATGATGCCTAAGGGCTGTTGCATTCGCATACTGGTAATAGAACCTTGCATTCGAAAAGATGATGGATAATAGGCAAGGAATGAAGGAGCAAGCTGGTCGGAAGGACTTGAGTTCGTTTATTGGATATACTATATGCGAAGTCCTTGACAGAAAGCATATGGTTTGGTACTGGAGTCACCGGACAGCCTCCAAAGCAAAATGTGCAGGTTTATTTACCGATGCTACGTCGTGGAAAAAATGGGTTCATCGTGGTAGGAAAGGAGCTCACGGTCGCTGAGCCATATGTATTCAGTAACATTTACTAGTAGATGGAAAAGTCGACGTACTAAGAAGGCTTTGAAAGCCTCGAAGCATTCCAACACTGTTCGCCTTTGATCGAGCTGTTTCATGCACAATTGCACGTATTGCGCCTGGTTCACTACGGGCGGAAAGAGACGCTCGACTACGGTGGGCGTTTGAGGGAACTCGCCCGCTTCGATCGCAGAGAGAAGTTCCCGTGTGATCGGAATCTAATAGAGTATAGGCGAGCGGAAGGGGACTGTACTCGGGCGAGCGCGCAGGGACACGGGACTGGGCTATGGGACGGGAAAGCTCTATAAGTATATGTGGATGATTAAGCAGGCATGTCTCACTCACCTGTAACACAAATTCGCAATGCTCATTGCCGTCCGCGCTGCATGATCACCCACTGGCTTCGCTCTGAATCGCGCACGATCGACTCTGAATCGCCGCGCGGCTGGTGCTCGCATCGATCCAAGGACCATCGGTAAAGGCATCTTGACTGGGTGTCGGAGTGCAGCAGCAGGACGTCGGGGGGTATGTGCATGATGGGATATCTGCAAGCGTGTAGATGGTGAGTGTGGATAATCGCGAGGTAAGAGATGATACGTACTTGATCGCGCTGGATGATCACGCGTATGCGTATCACGAACGAAAGGGCAGCCGTGAATGGCAGCAGGTCATCGACGACGGAGGCATTCCCCGCAAGTTCAGGGAGGGCGCGGGGACTCGGGAATGTTTGGTGGTGGTTGTGCGCTGGTGAGATGGCGTATGCGGGGCCAAAGTTGAAGGTGTGCGTTTTGGACGAACGGCGCTCGTGCTTGAGGCCGTTGGTAGCCGTAGGGGGTCCTGGCAGCTGAAACCCATCCAAACAGCATACCCACACGTTTTGTGAACGTGTGGGGGACGTGCGTTATGTGATGCGAAGTGCTGGGGCGGTGGGATGCTGCTGCGGGCTGGAAATGGAGGTGCGCCGCGATTCGATATCACCCGCACGTCTTGGGAGCGCGCGTGGGCTGGGCCGTGGCTGGTTGACGAGCGGCAGCAGTTGGAGACGATGTGCGCACGACACGGGCGTGATGGCGAAGACAGCGCATGTTCTTCAGCGTGCGCGGCCGTATCGCGTTCGGGGAGGCTCGAGAACGTCGAGCGCGGTCCCTCGCACGTTTTGAGAGCGCGAGGGTGCTCGTGGACGTTTGGTTGAGGGGCGGCGGTGGCGGGAGATGATGCAGGCGGCGCTGGGACGCACGCCGCGTTCGAGGGACTGGGCGTGCTTGTCGGTGTGAAGCGGCGGGAGCGCGCTGACCGCTGACCGTGAAAGGCGGGAGCGGCACCCGCGCGTTTCGTGCCCGGGATACCAAACGACATCGAAAAGCTATCGTAGTGGACCCCAGGGTGGTGTGCGTGTGGCGGCGTAGATACCGGACAGGATTGAAGCCCGTTGGCTGATGTCTGCGGGCGGGCGGCGGCAGGGACGACGCGACGCGCTTCCAGTACGCGGCGCCGAGCTCAGAACACGGGATTTACCCGTGGTATGCCATCCTGCGAGGGCGCGTGTGGGACGGTGAGCGAAACGCGCGAACGGAAAGGCCGTTTGGGACAGTCGAGGGTGTGGGCGAGCGGGCGCGGGTTGGCGCGATCTGAGCAGCGCCTGCGCAACCGTGCTGCTCTGCGCAGCGAATGAGGGGATGGAGGGCTGGGAGTGCGATATGGGGCCCTTGAAGGGCTGCTTGGGTGTGTGCGATGTGGGCATGGTCGTGGGTGAACGGGAAGGCGAGTGCGGAGATCATGCGAGCGCACGCGGCACAGCGCGATCATACTAAGGGCTGGAAAGTCGATTTAGTAAGTGTAGAGTCTATAAAAGCATTTCAAACTCACCTGTGCCCTCTCGCGTTTCCGTGTCTAAAGTTGTGCAGAGGTAAGTGTTGATGCACGATGTCGCGCGCGGTTTGTGCACGGTCCGATCGAGTGTGGGACTTTCGACTTGTGCGCGTTCTGGCCGAATCCGATGCTAATGATCAGTCTTGTCATTGCATCTCTCACTATGTACGAAGAAGGCAGGGCAGCGCTGCTCACCTTGCCGACAGAAATTCACGGGCAGTTCATGGGTCTGGTGGAAACTTCCGATCTACAGCACATTGCCTGGGCGTCACACAAACTACGCCAGGTAGCTGTACCCATCCTTTGGTGCCAAATTGGATCGAACGTGACATGGGTGAAGAGGATGTTTGAGGACATGATACGTGAGATTCCAGATCGTGCAGAAGCTGCAAGGGTGCGTCTGCAGTAATTTTGTTGGTCGGGGTCACAATCTGACTTCACAGCGCAGAGGGATGAAATGCGGGCCAGTTTCTTCCCCTTCATACGCCGTCTGTACCTCGATTGCCGCTCCGAGTTACAATGCCGCCAATTTATGCAGCATGTGGGCTTCATGCCCCATTTGACAAACCTTCAGTTCATCGTCAGCACCCAACAGTGTTTTGACTGGCCGGAGTCCCTTCAACACATCACGCTGAAGGCCCTCACCAACCTGTCCATAGAGAGCCATTTCGAGGTTGCCGAAGGCTTGCTCACGACTGTCACGACCCCGGCACTGGTCACCCTACGCATCTCGTGCGGACTTGAGGAGTCTCAGCAGATGTTCCAGGCCGTAGGGGCCATGCGCACCCTCCGGCACCTCCATCTCTCGCTCCCTATCTACGACAGCTGTTGGAATCTCACCAGTATGCTTTCTTGGTTTGACGATCTCCCGGAGCTCATCACATTTCGCTTTCATGCATATATGCCAGACACAGAAGTCTATGAATACCTCACCGAGTCTGATGCACACACCATCATGGAATTCTTCCCCAATCTCCGTGTTCTCAGCGTGGAGTTTGCCACATTCCAGTTCTTCATCAGCATTCTCAAGCATCCCCAGCTTGAAAGCCTCACACTGGATGCTTCCTATTGGCTCCCCGGTGACCGAGATACCCAGACCACACCCTGTCCCGGCTTGCGCACTCTCCGTTTCAGTGGTTGCCCGGATGATTGGGTACCAGGTCCTATCGGTTTGAATGTCTGCGGGGAGGCGGTGAAGAAGGAGAGGTTTCCCAAAATTACTTCATTGGACGTGGCCAACATGGATGCTTCTCCTTGGTGGTAATGGCTCTGCCTGTCAGTGTTTTTCCATGTTCTTTACTACATACAGAATCGTAACTTGGTTCTCTTGCTACGTTGTTGAATCCGGCTGTGAAATTTTGTGTTCACGTTCACGTTCCCATCCAGGTGCCCCGTGTCCCATATTCATTCATAGTGAGTTCACGTCCCAGTATCTCGTATCCATGTTCAATCAAGTATCCCGTGCTCGTGTTCAACTTAAGTATCCCGCGCTCATATTTGTTATCTCGTATTCACATTCAAATATCCTGCGTTCGCGTTCAAATATCCCGCGTTTGCGCTCAACTATACAGCATTCACGTTTACGCATTGCCCCTATCCTAACCCCAACTGTATTAGAAATACAGTATATCATTAGCAGGTAGATTCCGAGGACAGCTTAAGAGTGGCAGAGGTAACTCAGGAAGCTCGTGCTCGCGGGGCGGAAGACGAATGCCTATTTATTTGCGGTATGCAGTGGTACAATCCAAGTACTAGGTGATTATGATTATATTGATCTGCAGAGATCACGAAAGTGCGCCGAAATAATATGTACACATACGCAGGGGAAGCCAGGATGAGGTAGGTTATCGCAGTTGAGAAATGGAGAAAGGAGGGGATATGGAGATCTAATGGGTGATGTGTGCGTAGGAGATATGATGTACATGTGCGGGGGGGGGGGGGGGGGGGGGGGGGGAGACATATTGATTACATATAAAGGGGGTTCGAAAATGACAGCGGAGAGCCGCAAGACCTATCCACGTCATCAGCGCATGATCATGGGCGACAAACACAGAAGTAAACATACCTATAAGATACCCGAGCCCTTGAGTGCGTTCCGGAGGATGGTTTCCTTGACCGCGGCAAACACCAGCTGGACGTTCGTTGTGTCCGTCGCCTGCATCAAGTGCGGGTATATGGCAAGCCGCTTGTGGTTCTTCTGTATGAAGCACCAGCAGATGTACTGTGCAGCCTTGTTGATGTCCGGGCCGGCGGTGTACTCGGGGAAGTACTTCTCAAGTGGCACCTGCAGTGTGCGGCGTGAACGTCAGTGACCAGAAAGAGTAGACGAGGTCAAGTGGCGAAGGCAAACATACCCTTGGGAGCTTGGCCTTGAAAACATCGATCTTGTTCAAGAACAAGATGATGGAGGCGTTGTGAAACCATCATGAGTTGACGATGCTCTCGAAGAGCTCAAAGCTCTCCACCATCCGGTTGGTCTTCTTGTGCTCGAAGAGCACTTGGTCGTACTCGCTGAGCGCGGTGCAGAAGATAACACTTGTAACGCCGTGGAAGCAGTGGATCCACTTTTGCCGTTGCAAGCGTTGGCCGCCGAAGTCGAACATGTGGATGCTGTGCATACATACGTTAGCATCGGATCGTGATTGTAATAAAAGGGGCACGCACGACAGTCGGCCCATGTTGAACCGCGTCTCAGTGATTTCAGTGCTTTCCTGACGCGCCCTCAACACATCGCTCTCGGTGGGGACATACCCCGGCTCGCCAATGCGCATCGCATTCTCAAAAAAGCTGGGTGCCGAGTTAGCTATCTGTCCTATCCGTCCATGTACAGGCCATGTGAAGTACTCACTACTGGGCAGAGTCCATCAGGTAGAACTCACTCGAGTGGTCCATTACCTTGGCCATTGTCAAGTCTGCCCACAGCTGCACGATCATGCTCACGATCTCGGGGTCGAAGACGAAGCCCTCGCCGACGCCCGCAGGGCCGATGCTGCCCGGCAGGCCGCCCAGGTGCACGACGGGACCGAGGAAGTAGCTACTTGTCGCAGGGTGGCCGGCGGCGGAGGACGAGGTAGGAGGTGTTCTCGAAGGGCTGGTGCGGGGCTGGCAGGTATGTGTTGAGTGCGGCAAAAGAGGGCATCTTGAGTGGCGCGTTGGGCATCGTGGTTCTGTATTTGATGATCCGGTGGCAGTTGGTCTGCGTGGGTGTGTCAGTATGCGAGTACGAGAAAGCGGAGTGAGGGGGGGGCGTACCCGGTTTTGAGGCGTCTCGCAGTCCATGCCAATCTTGTGCATGGCTAAGATGATGGCCTAGGCCGAGTCGACGAGGTTGTAGTAGATGGTCATCCGGTAAGTCATTAGCTCATCGCGGTTGAAGCTGCATAATCTTCATCTGTTTCACGATCGTCGACTTGCCGCTTTCTCCAGAGCCTGCGCGCGCAACACAAACGTTAGTCTAAACTCTGCAATACAGGAGGAAGGTTGCGCACCTAATGTTACGACGTGTATTCGTAGTCGTTCCCAGATGGGCCTTATAGTGGGGTTGCTTGAATAGCGGTGTAGTGAGTTATCAACCCTTGTGGTTGAGAGCGAATACAAGTCACTTGAGACAAAGGTTAGATGATATTAAAGGTATTGTAAGTGAGACTGTACCTTGAGACAAAGAGGATAAGCTAAGGTCTCAAGGTCTAAGTCGCTGTCTACTTGTACTAACTGTAATCTAATCGTGCTGATGATCCGGGGCCCTAAGGGTAAGCGTATATGACAATAAGGGGCCCGGGGAGTCATAGATGCGTATGTAAAGATCCGTTGATAGTGGACGACGCGTGGATAGACATGCGACGCGTGAAGGTTGTGCTGATGAACGCGGAGTAACGTCGGCACGTGTCGTGGGTGAAGTAAGTCCGTGATAGAATAGAATGTGATGGAATGATGTGGAAGGATGTGGAACGATATGGAATCGGATGGAACGTGTTGGCCGTATGACAGGTAGATAGGGGAAACTCGTGACAGTCCCCCACCCAAGAGGAGAACTTTGCACTCCTTTCTGAACATGCGGCCGTCCGCCTCAATTTGCTGGTTGATGGTGTCGGAGCGGGCCTGCACCAAACGGTCGTTCCGCAATGTGCAATTGCCCATAACGAAGTGTCACAAAGGTAAGAAAAATGAGTGTTGAAGAGGGGCTTGTAGGTTGGATATAGCGAGGAAGTCTAAGCTGATTGACCTCTGCGTAGGGAGAGCTGCCAGTGTTTATTCTGATAAGGATTGTAGGTAGGTTACATCTTGTATATATACGAAGAGAACGATGGTGTGATCTAGAGTGATTGTAGTGGCAATGAAGGTGTGATAATGGTAAATGTACTGCGGATAAGTAATACAGTAGTTGAGCAGTACAGTCCATATGTAGAGTATTTAGTCCAGGTAGGGACGGCTCATTGTATCGTGATATAGACGAACAAATGAGGTGATAGCACGTACTTCAACACTCCCACTCAATGAGTAAATTCTCTCATTGCGAGATCTGGTGGCAAGTTATTTGTCTTGTCCAGAGATGAGTCCCATCGCCTTGCGATGTTTATCGTGGGCAGGAAAAGGTAATGCTTTGGTGAGGTTGTCCGCTATCATATCTTTGGTGTTGACATAGAATATGAAGGCCTGTTTGTTCTCGACGAATTCCCTGATGTAATGGTATTTGACGTCGATGTGCTTGGTTCGACGATCATGTGCGGGATTGACTGCAAGAAATATAGAGCCTTGGTTGTCGCCACATAGCGGTGTTGGATTGTTGATAGCAAATCCTAATTCCTGTTGAAAAGAACGTAACCAGGCGGTCTGTCGACATGAGTGTGACAGTCCCATGTATTCTGCTTCGGTAGAGCTCATAGAAACTGTCTTTTGTTTCCGAGATACCCAGCTGACTGCTCCATGGGCCATTAGGAAGACATAACCAGATGTCGAGTGTCGATCATCTCGGTCCTCTGCCCAGTTTGAGTCCGAGTATCCAATGAGTCCAGCTCTAGATGCGCCATCGTATTTGATCTTGAAGTCCTTAGTACCCTTGAGGTATTTTAGGATGTTACGAGCGGCATTGAGGTGGAGTTGAGTTGGGTTCTGATTGAAAGAAGATAGTCGGGTGACGGCATATGAGATGTCTGGCCTTGTACCGAGCATGACATATAGAAGAGTGCCAATAATGCTCCGGCAGTCGTGGTGGAGCTGTGGAGTGGCCTCGACCTTGGAAGGTTCGTAATGCACACTTGA
>KV417559.1:0-16575 GCA_001630335.1 Athelia psychrophila | reverse complement strand
CAGCTTCTGGGAAACTGAGGATTTCGAGAGGGCTGGCTCCGTTGAGATGCCTGTCAGAATGGAAGTATCTCTCGACTCTCTGGAATTCTCTGTTTACTACCCAAGTAGTCAAGGTCGACGTAGGATGAAGAGGAGGTCGTTGAAGAGGAGGTCCTCCTGTGCGTATAGCAAGACGTGTGTCAACGTGGTCTGGGGAGAGAGAGTGAAGAGTGGGACGAGGGACTCGGACGATAGGGCGAGGAGTGGCCGATTGATCGAAGATAGAAGGGTGATCCTCGATTGTTTGGATGGAGGGATCACGATCTAGGATGACAATGCTAGGTTCTCTGAAACAAGGTAGTGCTGGAGGAGGATTTGGATGGACGATTGGATTTTCCTGGGCCTGATAAGGTGGTGCAGGGGGAGGAGTTACTAATTCCTCAATGTCCTGTTCTTCCTGTCTCCTATTATTCCTGCGGTTCCTGTGACGAGGACGACGTGGGCGCTGCTGATGAGCAGGCCTAACTGGGTGCACGTTACGAAGAGGGGTAGGAGGAATGTGCTGAGGAATGCGGCTGGTGTGGCGGAACTCGAACCCAGGATATCGGGGATGCGGCTCATGGGCGAGAAGATGAGAACGCGGGAGCCTTTCTCCTCCATCGTTTTCAGGAGTTTGCCGAGGATGACCGTCTTTCCCGAGTTTTGGGCGATATGCTTGTCAGTGGTATATGGCGGGCCCGGCTCCTGAGGGAGGAATGAAACATCAGCGCCGACGTTTTGGGATGATGGCTTCAACTCCGTCAAAGGTAAAGGTGCTAGGTCACTTTGCGAAGCCATGCAAGGTAAATATGTCAGCGAAGCAGTGGCACTTGAAGCATGAAACGACTTACCTGAATGACCATGTTCGATCAGGTTTTCCTTTCCTTCTTCCCTGTAAAGCCTATAGCGTAGCATTCAGCGTTGGGCCATCTACGGCGGACGAGCTAACATACCGTTCACAGCGTCGATGTCCTTCTCCAGGACCGAGCGATACCACTTGTGTTGCATTTCCGTGAGACCTACGTAGATGTTGATCTCCTTTTCTGTAGGTACAAGAATTATTAGCAAGGGTATTGGCAAAGGCGAGAAGCGGAACTTACTCCGAGGCAGACACTTCCCGACTTCAGCTTTCACGCGACGCAAGAGGAAGGGCCGCAGGATCTTATGCAGGGCCTTGACGACCTTTCTACTCTGCTCCTCCTCGTCCTCTCCCTCGTCATCATCCTTGTGCAGAAGCTGTCCAAGTCCGCATATTCTATGAAGATTTCCGGGCAGATGAAGTTCAGCAGCGCGAACAGCTCTTTCAAGCCGTTTTGCAGCGGCGTGCCCGTAATCAGCAGCCTCCCTCTTGACATGAAGGCGTGCACAATCTGTGACAGAATGGAGTCGACATTCTTGATGTGATGCACTTCGTTGATGATGATGTACTTGAAACTGAACTTCTTGAAGGCGGACTTCTCGATGAGGCAGGTCTCGTAACCAGCGATGCAGACGTTGAAGTCCTGTGGAATGAGCCAGTTCGCGATGATCTCCGCGCGCTCCTCCTTGGAGCCGGTAAGCAGGCATATGCTGACATCTGGGGTCCATTGTGCAAACTCGCGTGCCCAGTTGTAGAGCGTGGACTTGGGGACGAGGACCAGATGCGGGCCGTCGACCTGCTGGCGGCACTTAAGGTAAGATAGAAAGGAGATGGTTTGCAATGTCTTACCGAGGCCCTAATCGAGAGGATAGTATCAGCTTATGGCACGGTATACGGTTAAGATGGGAAGTGATGAGGTGGGACTGACCATCTTGTCCGAGAGGATTCCATTGAGCCCGTTGTGGTGGAGCGCGACCATCCAATTGAAACCTTGAATTTGGTATGTACGCATCGCGCCTTTGATGACTGGGTAGAATTCTTTAATAAAGACAAACTGGGGGAAACGGGGTTGACTTACAGGTTAGCGAATCCTCAAACGCATACAGCGCTTCGCTCTCATCTGCACCCTTCTTCATCTGCTCGTCATCCTCTTTCTCAGACTTGCGGTGGTGCGTTGTGTTATCCCTAAAGTTGTTTGAATGAGCTCGTCCAGCATCGCGCTGAAGAGAGAATGGAAAAGGAGAGTGGCTTACCCCGCCTTATTGCGACCTCGACCCTTTGGTTTCGGGTGTGCATCCATCATGGCTGCATATTCGAGGTCGAGCGCGCTGACTAGAAGAGCATTAGGGAGGGGTCATAAAAAAGGCATGAACTCAGGCGACGCACTTTGATATCAATGAAATGCTTGAACAGCTCGGTTCGACCAAGTAGGTAGGAGTACCGTTTGACAGTATCCGTTATCTATAAAAGTTGGAGGCAGTGTTAGCGTGTTGAGCTCCAAAGAAGTAGTAACAGTGGTAGAATATCAAGGGGAAATGAGCAGATGGGTGTTGCGCCGAAGGATGACGGTCTTGAACAAGTACGCATGCTTCCATTAGAAGCTACCCACGCGTTACATGCGTCTCTACCGCATGTCCGCCACAGGTACGAAACTCGTCACAAAAACCAAGTAGCGCGCTACCGCTCTGAGGGTGATCCTGCAGTAGCCGAATGACAGGTATTCCCAGCCAAAAGGTAAGAGCATGTGGGTGGGGTTTGCGTCGCTGCTCGTGCCGCAGCCATGATTGACCAGTTCAGTATCCAGCCATCATCAAAGAGGAAATCAAGTACCGAGTCTAGAACAAGGTCTTTTTGTGCTAGGTATCTACATTCCCTTTGGAGTAGTCGCCGATGACCCTGTTGGAGATGGTGATAGGGCGACCCTTGTCGGAGGTTCAGATACGGTACAGGGTGAAGCATCCTGGAAGACAAGTCACAGAGCCGAACAAACTTTCGAAAGATTTGGGCAAACCATGCGAGAACGTAGTATTCGTAGACCTAGCATGTCTCGTTAGACTAATCACAAGATTGTTATCCAATGTTCTTACCTGAATGATGGTCCGCCAAGACCCCTGTTCGTTTTCCAATTTAGCTTCACCGCACGCTCCGATTATGCTTTGGTCATCAACAGAAATCATGCGAGAACGTAGTACTCGTAGACCTAGCATGTCTTAAGGTTAAGGGGGGTTTAGGTAGCCCTTAGGTCAACAGAGGAGGAGAGGCCAGAGTTCAGGGCGGTGGTGGTGCCGGATATCTGGGTGTTGGCGTTGGCGTTAGTGAAATGTATGAGTATAGGGAGTTGAGACAAGGGGCTGCGAATGAGATGTAAGTAAGACAGAAAGTTCATCTCCGTTTATAATCCGCCTACCTCCGCCTGTCCCGCGTCCTCAAAGTGGAAGTTGATGTAGTGAAAACTGAGGAACCGCACGAGAGGGTCGATGTATATGACATCCACGATCTCCTTTGTCCCATGCTTAGCCCATGTCGAGAGGGATGGTGCAGAAAACCTGCAGACACACGGAGCGACACAACATCAGGGGCCTGAAAGTCGTATTAGTAGATGGCAGTGATGAATAGCTGTTTTCCACTCACCATTTAACCAATATCCGATATCTCCATCGCGTGGTCTGTAGGGAGCAGTTGTAGTTGTATGTAAGTGAGTGAAAGACGATGTCGATCAAGTTGGGACATGAACGTTTTGACGCCGAAGCTAACATAGCTTGCACTGTACAGTGTACCATAGCTGCTTACGTAGCTAAGCAGCCTACATATTGGGTGAGGATCTTGAGGATTAGGTGGTCGAGCGAGGTTGCGGAGGTGTAGGATCCGATTCGGGGTATGCTTTGTAATGCAAGAGCGCATACTGCAGCCAGCCGGAAGGAATCCCTGCGTGACTCCGACATCACATGCATCACACCCAAGATTAGATTATTGATCTCGGAGGTATTTTGTAGGTATCGCATACTATGTCACAGCCTGAGAGAGCTTCGCACAGGTATTGTCGACTGTGTCATGTTGGCAGTGAGTGGTGGCGAGCTAAGAGCTTGGGGAACTTGAAGCAGGTCGGGATGGATAAACAAGGGAGTCACCCATAGGGGGTGCAACTTACCAAGTGTTGTCAATGGAAGATGGAGGAGCGGATCAGTGATGATATTCGGGAGAGATCATGGAGAGAATAAGAGAAAGTGAAGCAGTCAGCCCGACAACCCACGCTGATAAGTAGTAGTCGCTGCGGGCTCTGTGGTGTCAGCCCAGGGCATATAACGACTGTGCGGTGAATACCGGAGCATTATCCATTTTCTTGTGGTAGATTCATAAAGGTAACAGCCTGAATTGGTGCAAGAACAGATTTCGCAGCGGAGCATCATACTGAGAGAATCATTAGATCCACAGTAGTAGTAGTAGCGGTTGAGTAGCGGACTACCGAGTGTGACATTGCAAATAAATTAGGGACCCTATTTCTTCAATCGCACCAGATAGGAAGAACTTGACATATGACCTCTTCGGACGCATGTAAAAAGCAAAGGTGATGGTTGGAATAATGGAGGTGACGCGGATGTTTGAACGTTTATCACTGCCTGGCGCCGGGACTCGGGTGGGCTCTTCTTTTTCTCAAATCAAATGTGCATAATATTACCTAGTGAGAAAATTGCTTCAACGTCTAATGTATCAATATATCACGACTAGTGACTTCCAGGCGAAGATGCAGTTGTGGTTTGAGTTTGGGTCATACTAGTACTTCAACGGGTCTTCCAACTTCCAACCACGTCGCGATCAATCCCATGCTATCTCCCCATGCACATTGACGGTTCAAGCCAACTCTGCTCCACCCAAATCACACAATTTGCCACTATCGTCTCACCCGACTCTCATGTATGATGTGGACAAGGTATTTCACACGCCCTGCCCAGCACTTGCAAGCGGAAAATATAGAATACGGAGGCCTCTGACGACAAGCTATCCCTTGCACGATTGAGACTCAACGGTTACGGAGTATACGATGTATCAATTTGCTGTTGTGTTTGCGCTGGACACGGTGCCAAACGTTATGTAGATAGTTACAGATGCTCATTGTCCCTGTTATTTCCAACGATGAAAAGAGAGATACGCAAGTAAGTATAGCTACCCATGTCCATTTCTTTTCGTGGAACCAGCCGATGCTGTAATGCAGCCAGTTTGAGAGACCTGTAGCGGGAATTAGCACACCGAAAATAATACCATATACAGAAGAACAGATAGGTCACAAACCCATTCGCGAGTGAACCACAGATGTCTCGTCCGTCCTAGAGTCAATTGGAGCACTAAGCTGCAACCGCCTGGCATGCGCATCCTTGACGGAAAAGCTGATGAGGTGGTCGAACCGTCGCCTTAAGCTGTCCTCGCTCACATTGATCTCGCTCGCCACCCTAAAAACTGCAGAGTTTTGCGTCAGAGCGGCGTTCATATCCAAAGACCGCCCATCCTCCGTTGAAAGCAAGCGGATGAGACAGATCTGCCGAAAATAACGCAATGTAAGAGCAAGGAGATGCGAAACATTTAAATAACCAACGCACGCATGCAAATGAATATTTAAGCGAGATATAGAAGGGCCATCGGGCAACTTCATCCCGCGGAATCGTGCACGCCGCCTCCGCAATACGCATAAAACTTACATAATAATCCGTCGCCGCCAACGCCCTCGTCGTGGCGCTCGACGCTGCGCGTTTGCTTTGCAGCTCAAATGTACGCATTCGCTTTCTGCAAATATGCAATTGCAACGTGGTCGCGGCGTCTCGAGATGTGACATTGCGCTTCAGGTCATTTAGTTCCGATAAGAATACGCTGAAGAGAGACGTTGTGTTGGTTGCTGGCAGTTGACCGGAAGGACTGAGTTTCAAGTTTCCGAGCGCTTGGGCAACACATTGGTCAAGCCTTGAAATGCGAAGAGTATCGAGGACCTTTCTAGGAATTCGAGCCAACCAGGACGGCGTGTGACCGAAAGCAGCGGAGGACGCAAGTGACACAGTCGTCCCTCACCAGGGATGGTAGACCATGAACCAATGCGACGCTAGGTAGGCTTTGGCATCATTCCGTGCCTCCGAGTATGATCGGAATGTTTACCTGTACCCGCTAATGTGACAATCCAGGTCAGTATGCGTTCGTGTCCATCGGTACTCTCGGGAATTGGCTGCTCTGTGAGACGATCACTATATTCATGCGCATAATGAGGACGATGATATCCCATTTTAAGGCCGTATTGTATGACCTGTAAATGACACCATATGGGGGGCTGATGTTGACATTACGCTGTAGCAAGTACCACTGGCCAGGCTGGAGTAGTGCCATACCCGATCATCGCATATCCTGCTAGCAGGAAGCGGCCACTCGCACAAAAGGAGGAATCCTTGAATGGTCGACAATTTTTTTGGTGGATTAATCCCAAAATCTGCGACAGCTTTTTTCACCTCATTTGCGAGGGCAGCATAAGAAACACATTCAAGGGTCACTCGGGCCACTGGGTCCAGTGCAGGTTTCCGTGAAGTCACACAGATGATTGACCAGAAAAGAAAAGAATCCTGGCTGTGTAACGAATTTGGCTCCCTGCGATAGAGGAACGAAGGAAATTAAGGGCGTGAAAAATCTGTGGTATGGTCTTATTAATGAAATACTGCATCTAGAGCGGTGAACCTCACTCGTCAAACAGAGCTGTAACATATTGGTAAATATATTTGCACGCTGGCCAGCGCAAATGATGTGGGCCAGATCGCTTCTTCTAACTGGGAACTACTGGGGACCGGGATTTGGACTGGTGACATGGCAGTGTCAGGAATCAGTGGCCAGGTCAACGCTGGTGATGCTGTAGGGCAATTATCGAGGATCAGAGCACTAAGCTATGTAGGTTCATAAGATGAAGATACTCAACGAGAGTTGTCACCGGTGTGAAGACTGTCATCACCGGATGAAAGCATTGACGAGCCTCCCGTTGGTCGAGCATGCGTTCATCTAGATGTTGATGTAAACGCCACAGAAACCCGATTTTTAACGTGCAAATCGCACTTGCGAGTTCTCCTGAAAGAAGGATCCACGCGACAGGTTGGCTGAGGATTTATTTCGCTGCACCGTGAGCATGGTGCCGGCAATGTATCCCGTGCATCGCATTGCGTCTGGAGGATAATTTACATTAATTCAGATGATGATTAGATGAGTTATCTTACCTTCTTCTGGCGACATTCCCTGCAAACTTAGCGAGAACCTGACAGACCCTTTGAGCAGCCCACAATGTGAATCATGACCGAGATTAACGCACGCTTTCGTGTTCCTTCAATGCGCTGTCGAGCTAGGATGCCACGAGCACTGTTGCTTTCCGGCTTTGAGTTGCCGCACATTTATTGGCAGTCTCGAGGTAAGCAGCGACAATTGAAGTTGCCTACAAAGTTCCGCCATATAAGCACTGCAACGACATGAGCTGATGGAACGCCAAGGCCAATAGATGACTGCGCATTTACTTTGTGTCGATCTCTTGGGAGGTGAATGCTGTGCGAGAGGGAGATGTTGGGGAGATGCACAGGAGGTGCATCGTTGTCAACATTTATGTTTCGGCGCTCGTTCGGGGTCTATTTGGATCGGCTGGTCCTTCCTGAATCCTGTGTCCATCGACGCCCACGGCCCACTGTCCTTCTGCTCATGCTCTCTAGTGTGTTTCTTGCCTTGGCTGCGATCATTCCAATGCTCTGGAAACACCCTGGGACTTCTTGGCGAATCTGCACGACTTTTGAATGTGATACAGGACCGGCAAGCCTTGTGGCTATGTTTGCTGCAAGCGAAGCGAATCGTTAAGCAGTTGGCATCTATAGGACATACAGCAGTGTTGACTATTTATCGGGGCCTCATGTCGAGGACCGCGGTCGCCGGTCAAGACAGTGAATTTCCAAAGAGACAAGGTAAGTTGCTATCATCTCAGTCCAACAATGCAACTAACAGCAAAACACGGTTTTCCCAACCTTATAACTCCTTGTTCCAGGAGCAAGACGGGTATCAGATCGGCATGTGTATTTCTGGGAAACATCCATCGCATGTCAAAGTACGGTCTTGCCATGTTCGCCGTCCCATTTTGCCATCACCAGCACCCCTTCTGACACCCAAACAAGCCTCATCGCGAACACTAGACCCGAGAACAGCGTCGATAGTGCTTCTCGTCGATGATGGCCGCCTTTTCATTGAGATCCATCCAGGATTTGTGGGGATATGCAGAGAACCGCGCAACTGAGGCTGGTCAGTCGCTTAAACTTTCATTTCAAGCGAAATCCTAACTACTATCAGATGCATCCCATGTAAAAGGCTACCCAATGTCATTCTCGTAAACACGCGACTAAGCAAATGTACCGCTGTTACGGGTGAATGACCGAGCGCCCGTCCTTTCACTTTCGTTGATCCGCACGACGGGCACCACGGAGTAGCCAGACTGGATCCCTTGGCATATCAACTCTCCTCCATCGACATTCAAGCTCTGTCCCAAACATTTTCCATCGCCTCCTACTCATTGTCGCGGGGAACAGAGCCATCTTATGTGATGACCTGACTATGTAAATCCGCTTCAACTTGCCGTTTTCGGCTTTAGTCATCGTATCTCTTTAATTCGAGGTTCGCCATAAGAGGAGGGCGCAAGGGGCCTGGGCTAGGTAGCTCGAAAGCACGGTTGAGACCCGAAGAAGGGATGGCGGTTAATAGCTGGAGGCGAGACCTCGTTCGTCCCCGCATCTGGCCAGCGAAATGAGAGTCCCCACTCAAATTCACCACGACGTCAATGCCGAATTCTTGGCCCCAATTTTCGCAGATTCGAAATCCCACAGCCCAAGCTTCCAATAGGTCTTTCCTTATGACTACCAGCACACATCGACAAACAGCGAATACATGCAGGCTGACATACACGACATCGCGCCTGCGCTGCTGGACGCCATCCTCTCGAAGATAGAATCTGCGGGTGGTGCTGAAAAGGTTGCGGAGAACGAACACCTCGTGCAGCACATGTCCCTTTCGCCATCGCACCATCGCACCAGCATTCAGGTTTAGATGCTCATGTGATGCGTGACATCGCCACTGCATGCCAAACACTTACGCCCGGGTACGTGCGCACCCTCGGGCGCCTTGTCACCCTCGGCGTCATCTCCAAGAACCCGATCAACCCGCATCTCTACCAGTACATCTTCGAGAGCACCACTGCGCTCATGAAGTACGCTCCAATTCACCTTCCTCGTTGATTGACAAACCAGTGCTGATTCCGCGTCTGCAGGTTCGTAGTAGCAGAATCGGAAACTACGCTGCCCACATTCGAGCAAGCGTTATTCGGGCCATTCACGAGCATGATCCAGCAGGACGTCGCATCGCACATCCCCGGCGAGGCAGAGGCAACAGAGATATTAGGTAAATGGGTGGTAAGAGGGCTCGCGGCGCCTCGGGGGAAGGCCAGGCTGGATGAAGCTGGAGGATGGTGCCATGTATCTGCTCACGGCGGTTGCCGTTCATGCAATGTTATATGAAATTTGAGAGATAACAGTTCGTGGACCATCGGACTGAAAGTGAAATTGAACATCAGTCGAGAGCACTGCATTGGTGACAATTTGAAAGAGTCCCGCTGATGGGGCTGGCCATGTAGACCGCAAAAGTGTCGTTCGCAGCACGTTGCGATGAGAGTAGTTGACCGGTGAAAGCAAGGGCAACAAGGGGAAGCAGGGTACCCATAGTTTTCTGCACCATCACCTCTCATATCCCAACGCTATACATTCAACTCTTCCCCGATACTATTCCCTTGTCTCTATAGCCCATGCATGCACAATGCACGCGCCACTTAGTAATCTCTCAATCTGAATCTTCGAGACGCATAAGTCGCAGAGCGAAATAAATGACATTTGCCTGCACATATGAGTGCGCAATGAGTGCGCATGAGCACAATAAAGATCCGAAATAAGACGGAGACACTCAGAGCCTAAAGAAAATAAAACTAGGATGTATAAATAGAGCTTTCATTTAGGCTCTGAGACAAGCCATCTCATTAAGCATCAACCTGATCCATCCACAACGCATTCGCCCTGCGACAAATGCGAACGGCGTGGGCGTCAATGTGATACGGTTGCTTCTGAAAAGCGGGTAGCAAAGGGCGATGAGTGTGCGTCCATCTTATCTCCTACATATTCACTTCTCTCTGACATTCCATGCAAGCTGGTCACACGGTTTCCGACTGTACCTTTATTCCTCCCATTTGATCAACTTTGGATATCCTTTCTTCCTCCTCCACTTCAATATGCATGTAGTTATTCGTGTTTCAATGTTATGAGCCGCCGAGAACATATTCTATTCCAATCTTTCAATATAACACTCTTGCGCAACTCTTTCCAGATTTAAGACACGGATGCGTATATAGAAACATTATTAGACTTTGCCATACACCATCCAGTCAGTTTGACGGTCTCGTAGCACTAGCAGTGTGGCAAATATACTTACCGGGTCCATTGAGATTCAATCTTCGTCGCATGTGCCGTATGAGGGGGAACACGTCTGACGCACAGCGTATCATTTCCGAGCTTAGTAGTTCATTTACAGAGCATAAATGGGTTCGGGGCCTGCAGTGTAACGTATTTTCATTGGACACATATGTATTAGATTGAACTGAGCGCATCCCTTCATAGCAGGCATTGCTATGATTTTGCATCACGTTCAGCATTCACGAATGTGAATGGCATCCACGTCCTTCATGGTCGCTCGCTGGCCCGCACAATGCACCGCATCGTTAAGCGGCAGTCCGAATTACTGTTATCTTGGGACTTAAACCTCAATTAACTTGTGAAAACATTACCCACATCCCGCACCAGTGAGAAGTCACGCCGACCTTGTAGCCTGCAACCCAATACTTATAAAGCATCCATACACTTCGGGTATGGATCGTACCATGCCTTGAATTGGTGGCATTGGGTATTGGAGGCCGATTGGCCCCATCGCCAAGAGCAGAAGAGCATCCAGCCGCCAGCGGCGACAGGCGAATGAGCTCGACCTGAAGGAGGTGAGGACATTGGCGTGGTATCTGCAGGATAGTACTAGTCGTCACTGACTCGCATCCACCGTTTTGCACGCAAACGACACGGGATGCACCTTGTTATTGAAAGACAAAGATGACGGGCCATCTCGATCCATGTGAGTAGCGGGAAGAGCACATGAACCACCGCATCACAACAAAATTTGCCAGCCAAACCAGTCTTGAGATCCTGAGAACGTATTAGTAATAAATGATAGACACTAAAATAAATATATCAGTGCAATACTTATTTGTGAATGTATTCGGACGATCAAGTATGATAGAGCAAGGTGGAAGATAATCTCATATCCCGAGCTCCCCATGATCGCAGAATGTAGACTGGAAAGATACAGATCGTTCAAGTTTCAGTCCACGCCAAGGCCGATGGAGGCCTCTATTCGGGGCAGGGCACATTGCGGACGGGAACATGCGCAGTCAGGTTGGTAAAAAAGCGAAGATCATGGTTGGGATTGGTCCGAGACAATCGTATGCCGGGTGGTATGGTCCATGTATATCACGATTAGACAGACCCAACGATGACATATACAGGATGTTAGATAAAGAGCAAGAGTAAGAAAGTGAAGATACAGTAGAATCAAACAGCGCTCGAAACACTGGACTTGTCGGTGGTCGAGAACGTGACTCGGATTCGAGAAGCGGAATGCAGAGACGATTCAGGCGCACTTTCCCAGCTATGAATACACGATTGAAGCTTGAGGATAGATGAGAGCAAGCACGTACTTGTAAACAGGTTACGCATGCAATTCTTGACTCAAAATGCGGTGAGATTCCTAAACCACAAGCGAGCATCATAGATCCAGTGGATTATGCCGATAGGAATGTCCCAGTACAAGTTATGTACATAGAGCCCATCCTATATTATGCAGACGCGAGTAGAGAGCAGCCAGGAATAACAATTGAAGCATTGCACCGAATGATGAATCCGAGTTGCGCCAAGAGCCTATGGCATCAATTTCTAGCAACAGTACATGTCGTGTACGCCCTGATCGGAATAGCAGCACTCGCTCTCTGAGACAGATGCCGAGGCCTCCAATTTGCGACAAATATAGATGAGACAGAGATAGCAGTACTACTGGTCATGGCAAGTGGCAGGCGCTGACTTGAGTGCAAAGAGGCACAAAAATGGCCGCGACCTCGCACTCCCATTCGGCCCGGAAGGTGCTCGCCCGACTACTGCCGATCCGCTCAGTTCTTGAAGCTTGAAGCTTGAAGCTTGAGCTGCCAGGAAAGCCGAAATTTAAAGAGACCAAAGATCGTTTGTCCTCGCAAAGGCACTGGACGTAACAATCAAAAGTGTTCAGGAGACCGAGACCCACATATGACAAAGACTTGCAGATCCGGTGAATGACTCACGAGTCACAGATCTAGATGATGACGACGACCCAGCTTGTCGGCCCACTTCTCTGCTTCCGTCTTTCCTCGACATGGCGCTATCGGATTCTTGACTCCGAGTGCATATGATACTGCACGGCGTATCGTTCATCACACGCCAAGTCAGCAAGTGCGCGGATATCGTGAAAAGCGATCGTTGTCCCCTGCAAAGCTCGCTGCCTTCAACATCAAGACCACATTTCCTCAAGAGCTCCCCCCCACGCAAATGTAGGCAGGTCGTCGTCGCCTACACATGATTTCTGACTTTGAACCCACCGGGAAAAGGGCATTTGTGCGTTTTCCTCTCATCTCGTGTCAATCACACCCTGACAAGCTATCCAGCGTCCTCCGCCCTTCCTTACCGCCGGGCCCCTCCTGGCTCAAAACCGCCCCCATGACGCCGTCAAACACATCATCAAGCTCGCGCGCAAGGGCCTCCGAGTCATCCTCGATGTGACCAAGCATGCTTTGTCACAGGCAACAAGATCCTGAGCGTGCTCAAGTCCAACGATGCAGCCCCGTCTCCCTTCCTCGCCACTGCTCAAGTCCTCATGCGCTGATTGCCTTTTCTTCTTCCCTTCCCTCTTCAGCTCCTTCGCTCGCACTCTCCATCCTATGTGGATAACTGTTTGTTTCGGGATAGGATTGGTCCTGCTCGAGAAGGTCCCTCTGCCGAAGTGGTTGCGTGCGTACCCACTCTCAATGTCATCCATACTAATACCTGATTGGGGTAACAGAGATGCGCAAAACAAGCCCGGCGAAGAGGCCGAAGTCGACCCCGAGCAATACCAAGATCCGGACAACGAAGTCGGGCTGTTCGCAGGGACCACTTACGAGCAGGATGACGAGGACATCAGTAAAACGTCAAATTTCTTATTGCTCTTAATGTTCTGAAATGTCTTATCGGTCTGATATAAGACAACATAAGACATTTTTTTTCCACGCTAAGTGGGTAAGACAAATAAGACAAATATTAAGGCAGTATAAGTAGCAGATAAATATTAAGGCAGCATAAGTGGCTAAGGAATAAAGTAAGAGATTAAAGTGAAAATGTATCTCGTAGACATGGTGGTGACGCTCGCGGCCCGGTTGTGCTTGCTGCTGCTGCCACTCGGCGCGCAGCCGTGGCCGCCCTTCTTCGACAGGGAGCCGAATGGCGGCGTTCAATGGGGTTCGCGGCGCGCAATCTGCGATGGCGGCACGAAGCAGGTACCGGGGAGGCCTCTGAGCAATGACACACGGCACAAGGGTTAAAACCGCTGCGCGGGTCGGACTCTGGGATGTCACCGATCCCCCCGCGCGCAAGGGCTGCGCACTCGTACACGAGGATATAGGCAAGCAAAGGACAGATGCACGCACCAGAATCTTCCCCTGCGGTCTCCCCCTCTCTCGCGCTCCCTGTCCCTGACAGGACTTCGGGACAGGCGGTTTCTTCAGTGTCTTCTGTCGCGATAGCCTCCAGCCTCCTCCACCACGACCGCCCCTAGACAGACAAGTGACCCCGTCACCGTCGTTGCCTCTATCCCTGTCCGCTTTTTCCCGACTCCGTTCGCGTCGTGGTGGGTGAGGTCGTCGTGAGGTCTGGATGTTTCCGCGGTGTACCAGTGAAGTGGGAGCAGACCAGGGGAGAGCCAGTGATACATACGCGTTATAGCAGACGGACAGCGGCAAAGGACTTGTCGAAAATGTGCGTTGCTGTTTAGCGCCCGGTTGTATTAGCATTGGGCCTGAGCGTCTCGATCCCTGACACGTCCGCACTCTCTCTCCTCCCACCACTACCACCTACCAGCGAACCACACGCGCACTCTGCCTCAGTGCTTCAAGCTACGAGGGATGGGGTATTTTTCTTTTCGGGTATGTGCATCCTATCTATTCCTCCATTCGATCTGCACTCATCCTCTCTTCGAAAAGCTAGAATTGTATCTGGTGTCGTGATCTATGCTTTTGCAAGGTATGTGTGTGTCCCTCTTCCTTGTTCAATCTGCTCATCCTACTTTCTGCTCTAGTACACGCATGGCCTCTGGTTCCCTTATTTTCCTGAAGGGTTGGATAGCGGCAGGTAGTCTTTGGTTGGATATAGCTTGTATTGTCTGTCTCGAGTAGTTCTTGCATTTTTACAGTAGTCACGTCTGAGATATATGTTTTTCAATAATATTATGCTGCCTGTACTACCATCTTTTGATGTCTTAAGTGTCTGAAGTGTCTTAAATCAAAGCTAGAATTTCTGTCATTTCGAAGCCTCTTACAAATAGCTCACGGTCTTGATACCCTTATATGTCTTAATCTGCCTTATATCGTAAAATCTAAGAACATGACATGCCTTACTGCCTTAATGTCTTATCTGCCTTAGAATGCCTTATTCTGTCTGATCTAAGGTAGAATAAGACACATAAGAGATTTGTCATGTTACTGATGGAGGCGGAGATATACGACGTGGTCGACAAGAACACGGACGCGCGGCGCCGGCAACGCAGGTGTGTCCTCCCTGGCAGGTTAGTACTTTATGCTCGATGCTCAATCTGCCTTCATCCTTCTTTACAATCCAGGGAGACGCTCGAGAAGGTCGAGATGGACAGGCATCGTGCAGAGCGACCGAAGATTCAGTAGCAGTTTGCGGACCTGAAGAGAGGGTTGAGTGCAGTCACCGACGAGGAGTGGGAAAGTATCCCCGAGGTTGGGAATCTCGCGTGGAAGAAGCGGAGAAGAAAGGAGCGCTTTTTCGTGGTTCTTGGCTGCGTGCTCGTGTGAGACAGAGGCAAGGTCGAGTACAAAAACGCTCTAGACACGCGACAGCATGAAGTAGGCGGATTCGAAACGGAGACGAACTTTCTAGAGATTGGGCAGGCAGGGAAGAAGATTTTTCGCTCAAGCTTGATCAGGTACGCCTTTCTTGCGTCTCATTCTCAAATCCCTTGCCCCAATGGCCATATGCGTACTTTTCACTAATACCAACGTCTACGCCCAGATATCTGGCACCACCACCGCCCTGAAGTCTGATCTCTCCTCTGTCAATTCGAAGGGCTACCTCACCTCCCTCAATAAGTCGAACCCGAAGCATGGTCTTGGGTGGATTGTAGGGGCATGTCTGGAGGAGCATGCGGACACATGGTCACAGCGCAAAAGATGATTAAGGCAGGATGTGAGCAATGTCCGAAAAGCGAGGACGTGTGGTTGGAGGCCCGGTTACACGTGAGTATATACCTATACTTTCGCATTGATTTGTGAGTGTTGATTCAAGTTTGTTTCCGTTCTATAGAATAATGACCATGCGAAAGTCATCTTGGCAAACACTGTTCAACATCTAGGGCAGAGCGTCAAGATATGGATGGCCGCCTCTGACCTCCAGCAAGACGTGAAAGCGAAGAAACGCGTTCTTCGAAAAGGTATACCCAAACAATTTTTTCTCGTAACTACCTGCTCATGATATCGTCTAGCCCTCGAACACATCCCCAACTCCGTGGGACTCTGGACAGAAACCGTCAACCTCGAATCCTCACAAAACGACGCGCGCATCCCCCTCTCGCGCGCCGTCGAATTCATCCCCCTCTCCGTCGAGCTCTGGCTCGCCCTCGCCCGCCTCGAAACTCCCGACCGCGCAAAGGACGTACTCAGCAAAGCCCGAAAAGCCATCCCCACCTCACACGAGATCTGGATCGCCGCTGCGCGCCTGCGCGAGTCGCAGGGCGACGGCACCAAGATCATCGACACCACCACCGAGTTCGGGGTGAAGGAGTAAGAAGCACGACGTGCTACTGATGCGGGAGCAGTGGCTGAAGGAGGCGGAGCGGTGCGAGAGCGAGGGCAGCCCGCTGGTGTGCGAGGCGGCTGTGAAGGCGACGGTGGTGATGGAGATTCAGGAGGAGGACCGGCTGGATACGTGGGCGGGTGACGCGGAAAGCGCGGGGGGGGGCGCGGGATGGTGGGAACGGCAAGGGCGGTGTTGGCGTATGCGCACAAATGTTATCCGGATAGAAAGAGTCTGGAGACGGGCGGCCGATTTGGAGAAGGCTCACAGGACACGGTGCGTTTCATCCGTTTCATTTCGCATTTGCTTTTGCTGGCAATATTCGCGTAGGGAATCGCTCACTGCCGCCCTCGACCGGGTGGTGCACCACAGTCCACAAGCCAAAGTCCTCTAGCTCCTTCCCTGCTGCACGCGCATCTTAGGTTAGGTTAGGTTAGGTTAGGTTAGGTTAGGTTAGGGTTAGGGTTAGGTTAGGGT
>KV417558.1:294500-312067 GCA_001630335.1 Athelia psychrophila | reverse complement strand
GGACAGCGTTAGAAGACCCTATATCCAGAGTTTCTTCTGACATGCAGCGGTACTTACTTTAGATGCAACGGAAGAGGTACGACGGATGTGGAACCTCGAGGCTCAGGCTCAGGCTCGATCAACCCCTCGAAAGTCCTCGAGCAATCCTCGAGGCTCGTGTGGGCACCCGCAAAGACCCATTCCAGTTCGATTTGGCGCCCGTACGCAGTTTGATTGAGGGAGACCTGGGGGAAACTAGCAAGGTTCGTTGACGGCTGAGAATAGGTTGAGCCAGTTCAATTCAAGAGCTTCAACTTCAAGTGACAAGGATCTCCGTTTATTTTACCAAACATCATGACAAATATTTCCCAAATCATATTAAAATTTGCCGTCCGGCACGAGAAATCACTTTTTTTGGTCCCAATGTGTCCGGGTGGCGACAAATCGCTCACGTCAGTTGCACGTCGGCCAGTAACTTGCAATGTCCGCCATGCCACTTGCACCTCCGCCAGGCCCTCCGCCAACCTCGACATACCATATATACGTCCGGTGTCAGGGTGCCTTACGGCGTACTATCCTCTTGGGACATGATGGGGGGTCTATATATCTCCGGATTAAATATGGCCTTCGAGCCATTTTCAAGGATTTGGTGTCCGGATTGCGTTGGGATTGCGATATGACGTTTGGCATAATAATAATAAACGGGTCCTGGCTCCGAGTCGGAGTCTCAGGCACTGCCGCAGACTTGCCGCGGTCACCAACCATCGCTCAGTATCACTGGGCGCTTACTGTATCTTGCATTCCAATTTCCAATTAGACTCGAACGACGGTTCCCCTCCATAATTCACCTGAATCACTCAACATAGGCCCTACCACGAGGCTGGAACGGAGGCAGGAAGTACCGGCTGCCACTGAGATCGAGTATTGTGATGCTGCCAGATACTACGACTCGATTGAATTTAACCCTCTTTAAAGGTTAAGCTAAAATTCATAAATTAAGCAGGCCCCGATCACGCCGCCGAACTCACGGTAATTTGTTTTTTTCTTTTGCTACAGACTGTTTCTGTACGTTCGGCGCTGTAGAAATATCACTCTGAAGATGCTTTCACCACCTCCGACCACGAATCATTTCTTCCAACTCAAAAGTACATCTTTCATCAATCTTTGATCGTGGTGCGATTCTCAATGTCGCGGGCCCGTTTCGAAACTTTATGCAAGTCAGCTTGTAATATAGTTGGGATTGAAACGCCCAAATATCGAGCCCACGTGTGAAGTATTGTGCTGGGAATTGGAGAATCAGTAATATAATGGCCGGATGTTGCTGTGTAAAATGGTAGGCTCATATAAGTTAACTTACTAAATATTGACGTCTTGCCAAGGGTGAGGGAATCTTGCACATACCATTTTCATAGCTATCCACCAGGAACTGCGAGAGAAATCAGCAACTTACTGCTAAGAATTACTATAGATCTTTGCCAGGATTGCCAATTCCAGAGCCAATAGTTTCCCAATATAAATACCAAATGCACATTATTTTTCAAAGACCTGATTGAAACTTCTTATAGTCTACTATGTGTAGTGTATAAGTCAAACACGAGTGAAAGACTACAAAATGCCGAGTTACGATGCGCGCCACTGACTCCCGTAGGGTCACAGGGGCCTTCCAAATTAGGCAAAAGCAAAACTTTGCGACCCTTGGGTTGATTACTCAAAGTGCTCCCGTGCATATGCAGTCCACTGGGTTGAGCTATGTACGGTAACTTAAACTTAGCTTATTTTTCATCTTTCGTTTGATCGTTTGGATCTAGGGCGCCTCTATGATGGACTGTCCTGACTGTGTGCTTATGGCATATTATTGGTCAGAGGGCTTGAAGTCATTCAAGTTCCCACCACACCACTGCACCAAGCATTTGCAAGCTCACATCGCTTAGCCTGTAGCGCAGGAGCCTCAGCTTGAGCCCATCTGCGCTTTGCACACGAGTCTCATTGTAGTGCGTACACTCCGACTCGGCTTTCAACCGGCCGAAATATCGCCAACATCGCAGTTCAAATCATGGGAAGCGTCACAGACCAGATCTTCACCTACGTGTCTGCTGCAACTCTGACGGTAAGCTCTGTTCTTCAAAGATCATCCACCTGAGTCGGTCTGAAGATATAATGAACACTGATTTTGTAGGCTTTTGTTCTGGATTGGTGTCTCTGTGTCGACGAGGAAGTGGAGATGTGCCAGCGCACGGGAATCAGCCGACCCATTGTCACGTATTACCTGTCGCGGTGAGCCTCCTAAACCGGTTTCCATTGGGTCTACATCTCATAACCACATTATTCAGCATATCAACCATGCTCTACGTTGTTTTCTATGGCATGGAATATATCGACATTCTCCTTCTCTCTGAGGATAGGGAACCCCCTGGCCAGAACATCAAGGACGGACTTGCAGCGCTCATACTGTTCTGGATCTCTACCGCGTCCAGCTCACTCCTTTTTGTTTTGCGCGTGCTTGCCGTGTTCAATCACTCCCGCACGGCGAAGGTGCTGTTTACCCTGCTATGGGTGGTCAACACTGTGGCTCCCGTCCCGTTGTTGTTCAACGGCGACAACGCAGCCTCTTGCAATGTTTATCCCATCACCATGAAATCCTGTCCAAGCCTCAACCTGTATATAATCATCTTGTTCCTCTCCGTCGTGTTCCACAACTCCATCGTGTTTGTATGCGTCTCTCGCGAACTCACCAACAACACAGTAACGGGCAGACGTAATCTACGTACCATGCTCACGGGCGACGGATTGCACACTGTGTCAAAGTCGCTACTCCGAAGTGGTCAGTTGTATTTTGGGTAAGTCACAGCCATTCCGATTCACCTTAGCCACTGGCCTACACTGACTACCTAGATGGTGCTCTTATCCTCCCTAGCGCGACCGTGGGCCGCATTGTGTTGACTGTCATCGTGTATTGGGCCAAGCTCCCATGGTTGATTTACTATAACCTCGTTGGCACCATCTACCTGGCCGTCTCGGGCATGCTGTCGTGCAGGGTATTTCGCATGGTGCTGCTATGCCAGCGTGAGCTGGGTGCGAGGAGCGGGGAGATTCGAACGGAGGAAGTGGAGGAGATGGTCATAATAGCGATGGCCAGAATGGACGCCACGAGCGCATGATCGGCCTGACTGAGTTCAGAGGGATTGACTAGATGTATACTGTATACGATGCCAACTACTTACATGATTTCAATTTTTATACGTTATCAATCATTTGCAATTGCACGACGTAATTTTTTTCCTGCGTGTGGTTGGCATGTGGTATGATGTGCTTACTCGTATTATGAAGCATACTATGTAGGTCATATCCGTACTCATTCCGGGACCCCCCCAATTTGGACCCTTTCCCCCAACGGCCCCGGGTACGAGATGGTCCTAAGACAGTCCGAGACTACGTATAACCTACTACACACCGAATGTCGTCGGGTTTACTATCCCACTTTCTTTCATAAAGGACATCCACTGCTCGTCCATATCACTGTCAATACTCATCATCTGACCAAGATCTGTCATATCATTGGATCCCCATGTATCTATTGCGGTCGCAGGGGTCTCTTGATAAAGGTCTTGGAAGAGGTCGTACAAGTTTGGATCATTCGTGAAACTTCCTGAGATCGCCGGAGCAGGCGCTCCAGGGTGACCGGACGAAACGGGGACAAACCCTTCGACACCGGCAGTGGACTGGTGCAGAGAATGAGGCTCAAAATTGGGTGCAGGGTGGCCGGTGATGTCGGTAGAGAGGGTTGTCGGAGGGAAGAGGGACGCGTATTGTACAAGAGACGGGTGAATGTCCTGAAAACTCCCTTGATCCGGCCAGGCACTAGGCAAAGGCGAAGGCAGACTGGACAATACGGACAAGCCTGCCATCGCGTCCAAGTTGTTCGTTCTGTGCCAGCTGGAAGTTGTTTGGGGCAGAGTCTTGCTGACCAGCACACTCGTCTGGCCTCCAAACAAGGCGAGCTCGTCCGTGCCGTCTTCTTGGCTGGTGAGAATTAACGAATTCGGTGGAGGAGCGCCACCATTCGTACTGCTATGATACTGGTACAGCACAAGGGAAGCCTTTTCTTTTAACTTTTGGAGAATGGCCTGGATATGAACGGGAGGCGTGAGCGCATTGTCATGAATACGATGCCTGAGGAATTTACCAATCCTGTTCGTGCACGCTCTGATACCCCCGCGCCCCGCTCAAACAGATTAACTGCGAGGCTAAGCTCCATTAACGCAGTAGACGCAATGCTGGAAGACGGGGCTCTCGTGGCAATAGAGCCCACAATGATCTGTAAACCATCATCGCATCGATGGAATTTAAACGACGGCCAGGCGCAAGAAGCACTCACAGCCGCGGAGAACAATTCCGTCCAAACATACCACCATCTGAAAGATACGTATTAGCCTTTTGGGGGGAATATTCTGTCATGAATCGATAAACCCACCTCATGAAAAGTTCCGGATATCGCTCAAGATGCTTAACCATTGAATTAATCACAAACGAAGCGGCTCGGTACGTCGCTAAAATACTCGTGGCGTAGGGACTCCGCAGCGGATTTTCAGGATGGTCAAGCAACGCTTGAGCAAAGAAGCTCCGATGGATAAAGAGCATGCTGAATGAGCGGAATGACAAGAGAAGGTAGCTTTTCATGTAGACCCCCGCAGTGACATAAGCCTGCGCATTCTCGGTTCGAAGGAACACATTGAGAGCAGGAGGCAGCACCATCTCGCGGACCTTTCGATCGAGCTCGAGGATGGCTTTGTAGCTGGGAGGGGCGGCTGCGAGTGTCAGCTTCACGACCAACGCGAACACGTCTCTCATGAATTTATATTTCCAGTTCCAATCTACATACATAGCCCATTAAAATGGTAATAAGCCAAATCAGAAGAAAATCGGGCACGCACATTGCGCGTCATAGTCTTCCTTATCATACGTTGGAAATGCACAATCCACATATGACAGCTCTATGGAGGGTGGCCGGCCGAGTGCGAGACTCTGTCAAATAGTTAGCACAGAAGATCAGCGTAAAATGAAACTTACATGAAACAGGTCCGCTGCGTACACCTCCCAGAATATCCTCCTGCGGAGCTCAACGGTCCTTTCGTCCATGTGCCACCGCCCAGGATCGCGGTCTGTAAAGAGCTCGATGAGCAACTCAACAGAGAACAGAGCATCACCTACGCAAACCAATCTAACACGAGCTCAGAGTAAGCGAACCGACAGGGCGAATAGAACACCCCAACTCACACTCTGCGCGAGCTTGCACCCCAGACTGCCCAGCGCCCAGACATTGTCCCGCGTGTAACGCTCCCCTGCGCAACTACGGTAATTCGCCATCAACACAATGGCCTGATTTCGAGGCGCGTTAGAGCCAAAGTGGACGTGCTCGACTTCTGCAACACACCTGCACTGTCTCCACTGTTGGGCTATCGATGAAGGACCGTAATGCCATTGCGGCGCGGGCATAGTGGTGGTATGTCTCGCCATCGGCATGGTATGCTGGCAGCGTCAAATCCGCAAGGATGCCTCGCGCGAAGACCAGGTACAGAAGTGCGAATCTGTGCGGCGAGATCTGCGTGTGTGGCTCGCAAGCTAGGTCTTCACGTTCTTTCTTGGCGTTGTATATGGGCGTCAGTATATCTTCAATTAAATCCCGTCGAGTTACGAGCTGCATATGACAAGCAAAATGCTCTAGGTATGTTTCGCAAAGACTCCACGCCCGAAGTCTGGGGGGCAGACCGGCAAACAGCATGTTCATTGCGTTTTCGAACGTGTCAGAGCCAGCTGCGCATCCGCTCATTAATGTCATCGATGCAAGTCTGTTGAGAAGGTCAGGGGCGGCACCCAAACTGGTGATTGGATCGGGCTCTTCCGTCGTGGGAACAGTGGCTGCCTATCATATATATGCGATATTAGGGAGTGAGAATTCTTCAATGCGTGAGATTAGTCGTACCAAAAGCAGAGCCTTGAATTTACACCCGCCACTTCAATTTATTGTGATCACGATGAGGAGCTGATATTAACTAACCTCTGAACCCGCAGAGGGGCCGAAATATTTATGCTCGCCACTGTTACCAATTGTAAGGGTTCCAAAGGATTTCAAAGTTTCTTTGAGATCCTCTTTATCCTGAGCGCTGGACCCATCGGGATCGGGCCTTGCGGAGAGCAACGGCTCCACCAAAAGAGCGTGCTGTTCTGATGAAACATTGGATTGTAGAGTTGCCAAGGCATCTTCGAGCTGCCGAATACGCTGACCCATCTCAAATATCTTGCGGTGAAGGTGTTGCGTCTCTGGGACATTGGATGATCTAAGCGCAAGACTCTTCAGTTTTTTGATAAAACAATCATCTATGCGGGACATACCTTGCAGTTTGACCGGGCGTGAAGATGCCGTTTGGACATATGTCGGAGCATCCCCGACGAGAGCATGACCCGCAGGGTATTTGCTTTAAATGTTTAGTACTGTTGGCGAGTCGATTGCGGAAGTAAATCCACACCTTGTCGCACCCCAACTTCGATTTCCTACATTCGGCGCAGGAGATCTCACCACGAGAGCGCTTCAGCTCGATATCTTCATCTGATGTGAGTTTTCTAGAGGCTCTCCGAGAAGAAGCAGACGGATTCTTAGGTTCAACAGGCATGGAGATGGGACTCTGGCTGGTTTTGGGTGTTCAAACACTGCGGTTCTTTGGTACCCGGTAGCCGCTGAGAAAATGCGCGGGAAGGGTTGTTTGCTTTCCCCTGCAGCGATAGGTGCACACGGTAGAAAGGGGTCGAGGATGGCTTGAGGATGGCCAGCAGTCTAAGGCTGAGTTACTAAACGACGGTCAAAATGCGTCAACCCCGGCACGGAGCAGCGGGCGTGACGCATTTATAAGGCCCGAGCCCGGGCTTTTCCCTCCAACTGCGATGATCTTCATTCAACCACAAGTTATCATTGCCGGGTTTCTTTCAATTTGAATCCCTATCGCGCTGAATGATAGGTTGTATTTGGCTAGTTTCTGGCTAAATCTCACCAGAAGGAAATGATCTATCTTGTGGTCATGGCATACTGGAATCAATACCTCGCACATCTTGCGGCCGGTCGAACCTGGGTACTTTCTGGTCTCAATACTGCATGCTGATAGATCTATATCCACGCGGTTTTCGTACACATTAGCTCATGCCTGGGCTGTAATCATTTTAGTTGTTTTTACATCTGCTCATCCGATCATCTATGGTATCGCAGGTCGAGCATCCATACGATCTCCTTGTTTTAAAGTGCCCCGACGATGCCGAGGAGGAGGATGATATGGAGGGCGTGCCCGATGCGCTTGACTCCCTGTGGGTGCACGTCTCTACTTGCTTGCCACTTGCCAACAACACTTGGAACGGCTGTATTTACAGTGATCATGAATTACTTGGATGCTCCATGCATTCTGAACTATTCATTCTTGGTGTGTCTGTAGTACTTAGCGCATGTGTCGGAGAGAGATGGAAACAGCGAAAATACCGTTAAATTGTGCTAGTCCTACATCATCGGAGGTGTCCGAGGCATCAATCTTAGACCTCACAGCGGAATGCATATACTACGAATATGCGCCAGTCATCGCAGCCAACAAGAGCTTCCCCGAGCTCTGGCAGTCGGCGATCCCGCTAACCGCCGGCTCCACGGCAGGGAATGCTATGTGGAACTAGATCAAGGCTTCTGTACCCACCAACATCTCCGTCAAGGGCACCATGGCCGGCGACTTCGCCAACTTCACCTCGACGTACAATCCGAGCGATTCCGATTGCAATTTGCTGGTGGACGTACAACAAGTGCGACACGCCCAAATCGGCCTCGATAAAGACTGGTGTGGCGAGCACGCCCGAACCGCTCAGTCTTGGGTATGGATTTGATGATGGACCAGATTGCTCCCACAACGCGTCCTACGATTATCTTTCGCAGCAAAACCAGACAGCTAGTAAATTACCACCGCATTCTACCCTGTTAGCACTGCGATGCTGAGCACACAATCAGCAAATATGTTCTACATCGGATTATTTGAATTGCTTAGACACTCTCATGATCGGTCATTTGCAATTGCACGGCGAAGACTTTGCCTTGTATATAGTATTTTTGAAGTATAACGCCTTTGCTTAAACAATTGCTGGACCATTGTGAATGTGAAATTACGATAGTGGCACCAAATGACTCTAACCCCACGACAGAAGAACAGAGGATTATGACATGTGTTGTGGCCTCATATCTATCACTAAATTGGAACTAATTGCATTATGAAGTAGGTTGGTGCTACTATCGGGGTCATATCCATGCGTTCAGGAGCCCTTCCCAATTTGACTACGCACCAAATGTCCTCGGGTGTACTATCCCACTCTCCTTCATAAAGGACAACCACTGCTCGTCCATATCACTGTCAATACTCATCATCTGACCGAGATCTGTCATATCGTTGGATCCCCATGTGTCTATTGCGGTCGTAGGGGTCTCTTGATAGAGCTCTTGGAAGAGGTTATACGAGTTTGGATCATTGGTGAAACTACCTGAGGTCGCCGGAGAAGGCGTCCCAGCTTGCGGGGGACTGGGCATCTGTGCGCTCCAAGAAACGGGGACAAAACCATTGGTACCGGAAGTGGACTGGTCCAGGGAATGAGACTCAAGATTGGGTGCAGGGTGGCCGGTGAAGTCGGTAGAGAGGGCTGTCGGATGGAAGAGGGACGCGTATTGTACAAGAGACGGGTGAATGTCCTGCAAAAGGCTCCCTTGATCCGTCCAGGGACTAGCCGATGGAGAGGCGCGACTGGACGATACTGGCGAGGCTGCCAACGGGTTCAAGTTACTCGTGATGTGCCGGCTGGCAGTCTTTCGGGCCAGAGTCTTACTGATCAGCACACTCGTCTGGCCTCCAAACAAAGCGAGCTCGTCCGTGCCGTCTTCTTGACTGGTGAGAATTAACAAATTCGGTGGAGGAGCGTCACCATTCGTGCTGCTATGATACTGGGACAGCACAAAGGAAGCCTTTTCTTTCAATTTTTGGAGAATGACCTAGATATGAAAGGGAGGCGTGAGCACCTTGTCGTGAATACGATGTCTGAGGAATTCACCAATCCTGTTCGTGCACGCTCTGATACCCCCGCGCCCCGCTCAAACAGATTAACTGCGAGGCCAAGCTCCATTAGCGCAGTATACTGTACCATTACGACCTTAGGTTCGTCTTTTGTCCTGAGAGTCTTGAACTGAACCTATTTTATGTGACTGTCACGGAAAATTTCGCCCTCTGAACTTACTCTGTGACATATTTTCGCTCGAGCCACCAAAAAGCCGTCTGGATTGCTATTTTTGGCCTAGTTTTGAACCTGTTCGAAGTTCGTCCCAGGTCGCAACCCAAATTGAACATGTGAACTTACGTGTGACCTAGGTCACAGGAAATCGGCGTGAACCTAAGGTCGTAATGGTACAGTACGCCATGCTGGAAGACGGGGCTTTTGTGGCAATAGCCCCCACAATGATCTGTAAAACCATCATCGTATCAATGAAATATACAAGACAGCCAGGTCAAGAAACACTCACAGCCGCAGAGAACAATTGCGTCCAAGTAACCCACCATCTAACAGACACTTGTTAGCCGGTTTGGGGGGGAATACTCCGTCATGGATCGGTAAACCCACCTCATGAAAAGTTCCGGATATCGCTCAAGATGCTTAATAGCTATGCTAATTAGAAATGAGGCGGCTCGGTACGTTGCTAAAAAGCTCGTGGCGTATGGACTCCGCAGCGGATTTTCAGGATGGTCAAGCAATGCTTGAGCAAAGAAGCTCCGATGCATGAAGAGCATGCTGCCTGAGCGGAATGACGAGAGAAGGCAGCCTTTCATGTACACCCCCGCGCTGACATACGTCTGCGCATCCTCGGTTCGCAGGAACACGTTAAGCGCAGGAGGCAGCACCATGTCCCGGACCTTTCGGTCGAGCTCGAGGATAGCCTTGTAGCTGGGAGGGGCGGCTGCGAGTGTCAACTTCAGGACCGACGCGAACACGTCTCTCATGAACTTATATTTCCAGTTCCAATCTGCATAAATAGCCCATTGAGATACTAATAAACCAAATGAGAAGAAAGTGGGGCACGCACATTGCCCGTCGCAGTCTTCCTCGTCATATGTTGGAAATGGACAATCCACATATGACAGCTCTATGGAGGGTGGCCGACCGAGTGCGAGACTCTGTCAAATATTTAGCACAGAATATCAGCATAAAATGAAACTTACATGAAACAAGTCCGCTGCGTACACCTCCCAGAATATTCTCCTGCGGAGCTGAACGGTCTTTTCGTCCATATGCCACCGTCCAGGATCGCGATCTGTATAGAGCTCAATCAACAACTCGACACAGAGAACAGAGCTTCACCTACGCAAACCAATCTAACACGAGCTCACAATAAGCGAACCGACGGGGCAAATAGAACTCCCAAACTCACAATCTGCGCAAGTTTGCACCCCAGACTTCCCAGTGCCCAGACACTGTCACGCGTGTAACGCTCCCCCGCACAACTACGGTAATGCGCCATCAATAGCATGGCCTGATTTCAAAGCGCGTTAGCGCTAAAATTAGACGTGCTCAACTTGTACAACGCACTTGTACTGTCTCCACTGTTGGGCTGTCAATAAAAGACCGTAATGCCATTGCGGCGCGGGCGTAGTGGTGGTATGTCTCGCCATCGGTATGGTAAGCCGGCAGCGTCAAATCCATAAGGATGCCTTGTGCAAAGATCAAGTACAGAAATGCAAGTTTGTGTGGTGAGATCTGTGCGCATGGCTCGCAGGCTGGGTCTTCGCGTTTTTTCTTGGCGTTGTATATGGGTGTCATAATATCTTCAATCAAGTCCTGTCGGGTTGCGAGCTGCATGTGACAAGCAGAATGCTCTAGGTATGTTTCGCAAAGACTCCACGCCCGAAGTCTAGGAGGCAGACCAGCAAACAGCATAGTCATTGCACTTTCGAACGTTTCAGAACCAGCTTCGCATCCACTCATAAATGTCATCGACGCGAGGTTGTTGATAAGGTCAGGCGTAGCACCCAAACTGATGTTCAGATCCGGCTCTTCCGTTGTGGGAGTCGTGCCTGCCTATCATAGATATATGGAATTAGGGAGTGAGAATTCTGCAATGCGTAAGATGAGTCGTACCAAAAGCAGAGTCTGAGATTCATACCCGCCGCGTTAATTAATTTTGATCACGGTGACTAGTTGATATTAACTAACCTCTGAACCTGCCGAGGCGCCAAAATATTTATGCTCTCCGCAGTCATCAATTGTAAGTGTTCCAAAGGATTTCAACGTTTCCTCGACATCATCTTTATCTTTAACGCTGGACCCATCCGGATCGGGCCTTGCGGAGAGCAACGGCTCCACCAAAAGTGCGTGCGGTTCTAATGACATGTTGGATTGTAGAATTGCCAAGGCATCTTCGAGCTGCCGAATACGCTGGCCCATCTCAAATATCTTGCGGTGAAGGTGCTCCGTATCTGGGAAATTGTATGATCTAAGTCCAAGAATCTTCAGCCTTTTGATAAAACAATTAGCTATGCGAGACATACCTTGCAGTTTGACCGGGCGTGAAGATGCCGTTTGGGCATATGTTGGAGCATCCTCGGCGAGTGCATGACCCGCAAGGTATTCGCTTTAAATGTTTATTTTTGGTGGTTCGTGTGCTTCTGTTGTTGATGTACGTGACTTACCTTGTCGCATTTCAATTTGGATCTCCTGCATTCGGCGCAGGAAACCTCACCGCGGGAGCGCTTTAGCTCGGTCTCTCCATCTGATGTGAGCTTTTTAGATGCTCTCCGAGAAGAAGTAGACGGATCCGTAGGGTCAACAGGCATGGCGGTAGGATTCTCGCTGATGGTGTTCAATGATCAATCAACACGGCTCTGGTGCTGGTAGTCGCTGGATGTAAGGAAATGTGAGAGGAGAGTTTGGTGCTTTCGCCCTCAGAGACAGGTGCGCATAAGGTAGAAAGGGGTCGAGGATGGCCGGAACTGCAAGCAGTCTAAGGCTGAGTTACGAATCGACTGACTTGTGGCTGCGGCCAAAATGCGTCAGCCCCGGCACGGAGCGGCACGGCAAAACGGCGTAATTTATACGGCCCGATACCGGCCCTTTCCCTCCAACGCGTTGAAGACGAAGGCACTATCTGGTCTGAACACTGCATGCTGATAGATCTATATCCACGCGTTTTTGGACGTCGGCGGATGCTTATAGTGTAATCATTTTACTTGTTGCTACTTCTGCTCATCCGATCATCTCCAGCCGATCTATGGTATCCCAGGTTGATCACAGGTCGAACATCTGCACAATCTTGTTTTAAAGTTTTCCGATGATGCCGAGGAAGATGATTAGGAGGGTACGCTTCCGGCGCGGCGATGTCCTTGACTCCTTGTGGGTGCGCGCCTGTGCATGTCTGTGCATTTTTGAAATAGCCATGCCCAACGAGGGTGCTTCACAACCGCTTCAAAATCTTGTGCCACTTGCCAACGACATTCAGAATGGCTGTATTAAGGGTGGTCATGAAGGGATTGGACGCTCTTTGCATTCTGAACTATTCATTATTCGTGTGTCAGGCAGAGATGGAAGCAGTGGAAATAGCGTGCTCGGATTCATATGAAGCAAAGATGAAACACCATGTGGAACTACGAGGCTGGACAGCCCGTGAGCTTTAATGTGATACAATACTGTTTACATAGACCCACCTCAGACTAGCACTCCATGGCACGGTCAAAAACATTATTCTGCCATTGAAACTGTAGATATTTCTGGCTAAATGAATATCAAATACATTCTGTCTTTGAGCCCTGGAGATTTAAATGTTTATGACCCAGTTATGACCCAAATGCCATGGGAAGTCAGAATTTTGGCTGGCAAATCCTATCGACCGGACAAAGCAATTATATTTGACTAAAAAGACTCACAGGGCCGCCTAGCCCCGTAGTTCCCCGTGATATTTCATTTTTGCTTCATATGAATCCGAGCTGTACTTGTAGCGATATCGTGTACTATATGGTCGAAAACTGGCCCAAACTGGCCCAAATTGAGTATTCGATCTCGCGTCTAACCGACTGAGCTGACTCTAGCCCTCGAAAAATGGCGTTGTTGTTACTGTCTACGCGTGTCAGTCTGAGCCCGCGTTGTCGAGGTATGAGCCCCGCAAGACTTGGGTCGGAAAACTCCAAAAGACGCGTGAAACTGCCGCGGGCAACTCTTCTGCAAACGGCAAAAAATAGCAAGGATTTTGACACATTTCGAAAATCGATGAACCTGAGGACACATATATTGGTACAGTATAACCTACGCACCAAATTTCATTGGGTTTACTATCCCACTCTCTTTCATGAAAGACATCCACTGCTCGTCCAAATCACTGTCAATACTCATCATCTGACCAAGATCTGTCATATCGTTGGATCCCCATGTGTCTATTGCGGTCGCAGGGGTCGCCTGATAAAGCGCTTGGAAGAGATGGTGCGAGTTTGGATCGGTCGTGAAGTTACCTGAGATCGCCGGAGAAGGTGTCACAGTTTGTGGGTGGCTGTGCGTCTGTGCGCTCCAAGAAACGGGGACAAAACCGTTGCCACCGGTATTGGACTGGTCCAGAGAATGTGGCACAAAATTGGGTGCAGGGTGGTCGGTGAAATCGGTAGAAAGGGTTGTCGGAGGGAAGAGGGACGCGTATTGCACAAGAGACGGGTGAATGTCCTGAAAGCCCCTTTGACCCGGCCAGGGACTAGGCGACGGCGAAGCGCGAGTGGACGAGATTGGCGAGGCTGCCAACGCGTTCAAATTACTCGTTATGTGCCAGCTGGCAGTCTTGCGGGCCAGAGTCTTGCTGATCAACAAACTCGTCTGGCCTCCAAACAAGGCGAGCTCATCCGTGCCGTCTTCTTGGCTGGTGAGAATTAACAAATTCGGTGGAGGAGCGTCACCAGTCGTGCTGCTATGATACTGGGACAACACAAGGGAGGCCTTCTCTTTCAATTTTTGGAGAATGACCTGGATATGAACGGGAGGCGTGAGCACCTTGTCGTGAATACGATGTCTGAGAAATTCACCAATCCTGCTCGTGCACGCTCCGATACCCCCACGCCGCGCTTAAACACATTGACTGCGAGGCCGAGCTCCATTAGCGCAGTAGACGCCATGCTGGAAGACGGGGCTCTCGTGGCAATAGAGCCTACAATGATCTGTAAAATTATCATCGCATCAATGAAATATACAAGACAGCCAGGCGCAAGAAACCCTCACAGCAGCAGAGAACAATTGCGTCCAAATGACCCACCACCTACCAGACACTTGTTAGCCGGCTTGGTGGAATACTCCGTCATGGATCGGTAAACCCACCTCATGAAAAGTTCCGGATATCGCTCAAGATGCTTAATGGTTGTGCTAATCACAGACGAGGCGGCTCGGTACGTCGCTAAAAAGCTCGTGGCGTATGGACTCCGCAGCGGATTTTCGGGATGATCAAGCAATGCTTGAGCAAAGAAGCTCCGGTGTATGAAGAGCATGCTGCATGAGCGGAATGACGAGAGAACGCAGCTTTTCATGTGCACCCCCACGCTGACATACGTCTGCGCATCCTCGGTTCGAAGGAACACATTGAGAGCAGGAGGCAGCACCATCTCGCGGACCTTTCGGTCGAGCTCGAGGATGGCTTTGTAGCTGGGAGGGGCGGCTGCGAGTGTCAGCTTCACGACCGACCCGAACACGTCTCTCATGAACTTAGATTTCCAGTTCCAATCTGCATACATTGCCCATTAAAATGGTAATAAACCAAATGAGAAGAAAATCGGGCACGCACATTGTGCGTCACAGTCTCCTTCATCATATGTTGGAAATGCGCAATCCACATATGACAGCTCTATGGAGGGTGGCCGACCCAGTGCAAGACTCTGTGAAATAGTTAGCACAGAAGATCAGGGTAAAATGAAACTTACATGAAACAGGTCCGCTGCGTACACCTCCCAGAATATCCTCCTGCGGAGCTCAACGGTCTTTTCGTCCATGTGCCACCGCCCAGGATCGCGGTCTGTATAGAGTTCAATCAGCAACTCAGCGAAGAACAGAGTATCACCTACGCAAACCAATCTAACACGGGCTCAGAATAAGCGAACCGACAGAGTAAAAAAAACACCCAGCTCACACTCTGCGCGAGCTTGCACCCCAGACTTCCCAGCGCCCAGACACTGTCACGCGTGTAACGCTCCCCCGCACAGCTGCGGTAATGCGCCATCAATAGAATGGCCTGATATTGAAGGGCGTTAGAGTTAAAATAGGACGTGCTGGACTTGTGCAACAAACCTGCACTGTCTCCACTGTTGGGCTGTCGATGAAAGACCGTAATGCCATTGCGGCGCAGGCATAGTGGTGGTATGTCTCGCCATCGACATGGTAAGCCGGCAGCGTCAAATCCAGAAGGATGCCTTGTGCGAAGACCAGGTACAGAAGTGCGAATCTGTGCGGCGAGATCTCCGTGCATGGCTCGCCAGCTGGGTCTTCGCGTTCTTTCTTGGCGTTGTATACGGGCGTCAGAATATCTTCAATCAAGTCCTTTCGGGTTGCGATCTGCATATGACAAGCAGAATGTTCTAGGTATGTTTCGCAAAGACTCCACGCCCGAAGTCTGGGGGGCAAACCGGCAAACAGCATGGTCATCGCGCTCTCGAACGTTTCAGAGCCAGCTGGGCATCCAGTCATAAATGTCATGGACGCGAGGTTGTTGATAAGGTCAGGCGTGGCACCCAAACTGATGTTCACATCCGGCTCTTCCGTCGTGGGAGTAGTGCCTGCCTATCATAGATACATGGAATTAGGGAGCGAGAATTCTTCAATGCGTAAGATGAGTCGTACCAAAAGCAGAGTCTGAGATTCATACCCGCCGCGTTAATTAATTTTGATCAAAGTGACCAGCCGATATTAACTAACCTCTGAGCCCGCAGAGGCGCCAAAATATTTATGCTCTCCGCTGTCATCAATTGTAAGCGTTCCAAAGGACTTCAAAGTTTCCTCGATAGAGTCCTCTTTATCTTGAACGCTAGACCCATCCGTATCAGGCTTTGCGGAAAGCAACGGCTCCACCAACAGAGCGTGCGGTTTTGATGAAACATTGGATTGTAGAATTGCCAAGGCATCTTCGAGCTGCCGAATACGCTGGCCCATCTCGAATATCTTGCGGTGAAGGTGCTCCGTATCTGGGATATTGTAGGATCTAAGTCCAAGACTCTTCAGCCCTTTGAGAAAACAATCAGCTATTTGGGATATACCTTGCAGTTTGACCGGGCGTGAAGATTCCGTTTGGGCATATGTTGGAGCATCCCCGGCGAGCGCATGACCCGCAAGGTATTCGCTTTAAATGTTTAGTACGGCCGGTGAGTCGATTGCTGAAGTAAATCCACGTGACTTACATACCTTGTCGCATTTCAGTTTGGATCTCCTGCATTCGGCGCAGGAAATTTCACCCCGAAAGCGCTTCAGCTCGATCTCTCCATCTGATATGAGCTTTTTAGATGCCCTCCGAGAAGAATTAGACGGATTCTTTGGATCAACAGGCATGGAGATGCGACTCTTGCTGGTTTGGGGTCTTCAAACACCACGGCTCTGATCCTAGTCGCTGGGATACGGAAATATCAGAGAAGAGTTTGCTGCTTTTGCTCTCCGTTATAGGTGTGTTAAGGCAGAAAGCGGTCGAGGATGGCAAGGAGCTGTAACTTTACGACTCGGAAGTCTAAGGATGAGTTGTGAATATTGATTTGTAGCTGAGGTCAAGCTGCGTCAGCGCCGGCACGGCAAAAGGGCGTAACGGATTTATAAGGCCCGATCCCGGGTCCCTGCAACTTGCCGCGATGATTGTCATTCAACCACAAGTTATCCTTGCCGGTTTCTTCAACTTTCCCTGCAATCCGATTTCCTATCGCACAACATCATAGGTCGTGTATGGACCTAGCTAAATCTCACCAGAAGCAAAGGATCTATCTTGTGGCCATGGCATGGAGTGAACGCCTCGCCCATCCTGGGAACGGTCGAACCCGGGTACTTTCTCGTCTCAACACTGCATGCTGATGGATCCATACCCACGCATTTTTCATACAAACCCTAAGCTATAATCATTTTAGTTGTTTCTACTTCTGCTCATCAAATCATCTCCAGCCGATCACAGGTATCATAGGTCGAACACTCATACGATCTCCTTGTTTTAAAGTTCTCCGATGATGCCGAGGAGGAGGCGAACAAGGAGGGCACATCTCCGGCGCGGCGCTGTCCTTGATTCCTTGTGGGTGCGCGCTTGTGCATGTCTGTGCATTTTTGAAACAAAGCGTGGCCATGCCCAACGAGGGTGCTTCACAACTGCTTCAAATTGCTGCTCCACTTGCCAACATTCGGAACGGCTGTACTTACTGTGATCATGAAGACTCCTTGCATTCTGAACTATTCATTCTTCGTGCATCAGTAGTATTTAGTGTCTGTGTCAGGGGAGGTCAGGGGGAGATGGATCATGGAAGCAGTGAAATACCGCTAAATTTTGCTATTTTGGG